>OZ012740.1:22259148-22758465 GCA_963859935.3 Lathyrus sativus | reverse complement strand
TTGGATCATGATTAATCAATAAAATCAAGAAAAAGATTCAAAGTTGCAAAATTAGGGTTTTAGATCTTTTCTTAGTTATGGAAATGATCAAGTGACCAACTTCCCAAGATCATAAATTATTCCTCAAGCATCCAATGAAAACACTTGAGGACTCCTCTTGAAGATGACATTTGATACTTCAATTTTATGAAAATTACAAGCCTAAAGCTTTCTTGGAATGGAAGTTACTGGTGTTCAATGTTAAGATTTTTAAATTTGCTGAAAACCCAAACACTTAGAAAATTTTCTAACAAGTGCATGACTTTAGGGGCACTTTATGATCAATTCAAGCAACCACTTTTCATTCCCAAGGTATGTACTTAAAGATGACATTGCATGCTTTAATCTTGTGGAAGAATTGGATCAATGGCTCATAAGAATAGGAAGTTATGAAGGATAAAAGTTGAGATTTCCAAGTTGTGGAAAATTGCCAAGTACTTAGAATTTTTACAAGTGTCAAACAGTTGAAAAATATAAATTTGATAACCAGTTTTCTCAAAGATCCAAATTGAATTTCTTCAAGTTATCAACATCAAAGTTGTAGTAAGTGATGTCTTCTTTCCAATGGTACCAAGAGCATGCATTTCTTTTGTTTAAGTATGAAGTTACAAAATTGGGAAGAATTCATGTCAATGCTGATGTTCCAAGAAAAATTGTATCAAATTGGTTGTGCACGATTTGGAGACATCTTTTGGTCACTTTTTAAGCTTCTTTTCATCATGATATCAACTTGGAACTTGTTCATCATGCTATAAATATAGGCCACAATTCATCAGCAAACACACACCAAAAACATCAAGAACATCATAATTGCATTAAGCCAAAATCTCAAAATTCCAAAGTTGTCAAGAAACCTTAACTTGTGATCTTCTATTTCCTCCAACCAAACTGCACTTCAACACCACAAATACTTCACATAAACTTCATAGAAGTGTTCCAAACCCTTAGAACACTTTTGTAACATCTAGGACACCATATCACAATCTCACTTTCCCACTTTGCAAGTTGGTTTGGCTATAGATCTCCAGAAAGTTTCAAGGAAGACGAGGCATTGCAACACATTTCTTGAGGTCCAAGGAAATTGTAGGAGTCATCAAATTGTATCTAAAAGTGCTTTAAAGCAGAATCACGATTTCACTTCATTGAGGTAAGTTGTCACTTCTGAAACTCTATGATAGAAGCATCATTTTAATTCATTCTTGTTACCAATATGTTTGTCATAATGTAAGGATTGAAAGCCATATGCTTGTGTTCATTCACCATGCTTGTATGGAATTTAATTTTTGTCAGAAAAATTAGGGTTCTTCTGGTTTTCATGTGATTTATTATGTTGTGATAAATATAAATGAAATTTAATAGCATGATTGAATTCCTGGTAAAATTCTAAGCAAGTTAGCATATTGGATTGTCTAATTTGGTTGAGAAATGAAGAAATGACATTTTTGATGATGATGAAGCTCAAGGAAGAGGAAGACAATGGTCGCCGCGCCTTTTTCTGTTTTTAAATTTTATTTTTAGACATTGTTATATGGGGTGAGAACAATGACAAGGCGCGCGCCTTGGCCTGATAGTAGTGTGTTTTATTTGCAATACAGAGGGGAGGTTCGAACCTTAGCTACCCCATTTTGAATACCTCTCTCTCTCCCTCTCTCCCTCTCCCTCTCTCTTCTATTTATTTTATTTTCTTTATTCCTTTTATTTTTTAAATAAAGGCCCAAACAAATTATTTATTTCCAATTTTATTTTAAAAAACCAAATATTATTGTTTTTAGAAATTCAAAGTTCGGTTCCAACTGCGCAATATTTTCTAAGAATGGTTGACATATAATTTAAGGAAATATGAGATTTGGTTAAATTTGATTCGATTTGTTTTTGCAGAAAATTTGATATGGATCTAAACTTTAGGAAATAATATATTATGGATCTGCATTTAATAATATATTATTGTCCAGAATATTATGGAATTTAATAAAATATTGTTTTCCAAAATAATTTGAATGTGCTATTTAATTTAACCTGATTTGCTCATCAAGTCCATATTTTTAGAAGGCTATTTAAGGGTGTTTCTAAACCTAAAGAAAGTAACTAAGTCGTGTATGTGAAAGAAGATTTTAGGGTTTAGTTTATTCTTTGTTATTTTTGATCCACTTTTATATCACTTTGATACTAGAGTTGAACTATGTTATTTGTGAGCCATTCATGTATCTCGTAGATGCTTGAATTGGACTGTGTTTGAGTTGTAATTGTAAATCACTCATAAGCTTTTAAGAAAGAGTGAATTTTGTGTCATTGGAAGTGTGTCTTCTATTGTTCATTGTTATAAGTTTTATCACTGTTGTATGATTGAAGGGAAGTGAGAGGGGTCTCTTATCTAAGAGTGTCTTAGGTAGAAATTGCACGGGTAGTGATTAGGTGCGAAGATTGTAAATTGGAGGTTATTTACATAAGAGCTTCAAACTAATATTATTATAGTGAATTTCCTTCTTGACTTAGTAGCCCATAGATGTAGGTGACGTTGCACCGAACTGGGTTAACAACTTCCTTGTGTTATTTACTTCCTGCAATTTTGTTTAAATTGTTCATTGTTGATTCTGCTATTACGATGTCTTGATATTGTATTCGACATCTTAGTTTCCTGACATCGTATACGACATTTTTCCACTACGTGCCAGAATTTCAAAGACGTTAGGTTGTCGACAATGATGGATGTCGGCCATATGAGGGTCCAACCGTCAGCGCCTAGTGACGGACTCTATTCTCTCAGACTGTCAAAAATGATAGGTAGCCCACCCAAAGGGTAACGACCGTCATGACTGTGACGGGCCAACCTCGAATAGTTTGAAATATTTTTCCATTTCATGTAGTTTAAGCATATATTTCACCATTTGTGGTTCCTTATTTTAGCATTCTCTGGAGATTTAGTTGGTATCTAATTAGGGGTCATTTCTATCGTGAAGGTTGGTAGCGCCCATCTCTCTTGCTATGATCATCTTGGTAATCAATGCCTCACAATCTTCTTGATTATTACTTACTTTGAACTCTAAGGGTCTGTTTGGTTCAAATGAGGGGGAGGGGAGGGGAGGGATTTTAATGAAGGGGAGGGGAGGGGAGGGGAGGTGAAGGAATTTTTTAATCAAATAAGTGTTTGGTTCAAAAGAGAGGAGGGGAGGGGAGGGGAGGGATTTTAATTAAAAATGTGTTTGGTTCAGAAGGGGAGGGGAGGAGTTTTATTAATAATTTACATTTTTATCCTTATGATCTTATATAAGTCATATGATATTAAAATGTGAAAAATTCGTGCGTATTTTTCTTGGTAATAAAATTTCTAATATTGAGTGATTAAAAAAATATTTATTTGTCACTAAAGTTAAAAAATTGAGTACAATCGATTCGACTTATAACTTTCAAACATAAATTAAACTATGTGTCAATAACATCGTTTAAATTGTGATGAATCATATAACAAAACAAATATATAAAATAACTTATTACTAAATATTAATGGTTCAAAATATTTAATAAAATGAATAAACAAAAATAAATAAAATGATATGGTTTACAATTTGATATAAAAGAAAATATGATAGAGTACATAACAAAATTAAAAGAAAAAAACGAATATAACGAAACATAATTTTTTTTATAAAAAAAAGACAATGATTATGATTTATATTAATTATAAAAATTATAAAATAATTTGAAGGTGAAGAACAATTATAATAAATTGATGAAAACAATCGATAAAAAACAGTAACATAAAAGATAACAAATAGTTTTGAAATAATAAAATTAAACTGAGGATATTTTAGTAAATATAATAATTTTTAAATATCAAAACTCATATTCCCTCCCCTCCCCTCCAAATCCCCCCAATTCGGAGGGAACCAAAAAGTGTGTTTTGGAGGGATTTTGCTCCCCTCCCCTCCCCTCCCATCCCCTCCTAAAATTTGAACCAAACATATTTAATTAAAAATTTCCCCTCCCCTCCCCTCCCCTCCCCTCCCCTCCCCTCCATCTACCCCGAACCAAACACACCCTAAGTGTGACAATTGTTTAATCTGGATGTCACTTGGTCCTTTGAGCACCACTCTTGCACCTCTTTCTTTCAAACTTAGATGTTTTATTGAATGATAACACCCATATGTTGGGCTTTCCTCTATAATTTGTGGGACCAAAAATATTACTAGGACTTGATATTTAATATTATTTCTAGTATAAAAAATGATGTCATATTTGGATTGCTCCATCACCCATGAGATTATTCTTTCTGCAAACATGACTTCTTCAAAACATGTCAAATATGGATAATTTGTTGTGATTATGATCCATTGTCCTTAAAAATATGGTCTTAACTTCCTCTCTATTGTTAGCGCCAACTTCTCACATTTCTAGTATATTAATTTGACTCCCTAAAAAACTTTACTAACAAAATATACAAGTTTCTCTTTTTTCATCCTTATCTTGCACTAAAACAAAACTCATGGCAATATTGGTTACTAATAAGTATAAGAATATAAGGTCTTCTTCTTTCGGGAGAGTTAATATTAAGGGAGTCTCCATAAACACTTTTAACTTCAACAAAGCTTCTACACATTTCCATATCCATTCAAACTTCTCTTTGTTCTTTATTGTGGTGGAAAAAATGGACGCTTTGTCCCCCGAGCATGAAAGAAAATGGGAGAGGCTTGAAATTTTCCTAACTAACTATTTAAATTCCTTGACTAATTTTGGGCTCCTCTTGTCAATTAATTCTTGTAATTTTTCGGAGTTTGCTTTAACCCCTCTCTTAGTTGGCATAAAGCAAAGAAACTTTTTTTCCTTTACTCTAAATGAGAATTTGGTCAAGTTAAGAGGCATGTTATATCTTTTGACTAAATCCAAAGTTTCTTTGAAACTATTGTAATGGTTATTCCATTCAGAAATCTTTTCAACCATGTCGACTATATAAACTTCTAGGTTGCGCACTACTCTACGAACATTGCATCCATTAACCTCTGCTAATAATAGCTGTAATTATTAGTCATAAAGGTTGTTTTGGTTGCATCAACAGGATGATATTTGGTCTATTTATAACCCGAGTAGCCATCCATAAAACTAAGTATCTTATACCCAGAGGATCCATCAATTAACATGTATATATTTTGTAAAGGATAAGGGTTTTTATAACACACATGATTGAGGTCAGTAAAATGTACACACATACACCACCTGCATGTTGACTTCCTTACCATTACTTCATTAGATAACCAAGTATAATATTTTAGCTCGTTAATGAAATCTCCCCCTGCATCTTTTTTACCACTTCGTTGACAAGCATTTTCTTCTCTTCTCCCATCTTCCGCTTATTTTGAGTGACAAGGTGTAAGAATATGTCAGTGGTTGAAGAGCTTCCTGCCAACAAGGAAGTTGCACATGATGTTTCAACCTGATTTTCGACATGTGAAAATTTTTGAAGGGGTATATCTTCAAGTGAAGTATACTCTTCTTTAGGTGGAGTATGATAGTTTTTTAAAACTATGATTGTCGGTGAAGACAATGTGAAATTCTTGGAGTAGTTTAGCTTCAAGTGAAATTTATTTTTCATGATAAAATATATGATTGTCGGTGATGAAAATATGAAATTATTGAAGTGGTTTATATTCAAGTGAAATATATTTTTCATGAGAGAGTATGATAGTTTTTAAAACTATGATTTTTAGTGAAAACAATGTGAAAATTCTTTGAGTGGTGTGGCTTCAAGTGAATATACTCTTTATGGTGGAGTGTGATTGTCAGTGAAGACAATGAAAATTTATGTATTATTTTCAATCAAGGTGGATATTATTAGGGTTGGTTATAAATATACATGTTGATACTCTTTATGATGGAGTATGATTGTCGGTGAAGATAATGAGAGCTTATGTATTATTTTCAATCAAGGTGGAGATTGTTAGGGTTGGTTGAAAATATACGTGTTAAAGAAGTCCATATCGCTTAGTATTATGAATGAAGAAAGAGTCCAAGGCTATATATAAGATACAAGTTCTTTGAAGTTCCACATCGTTTAGTTTTGTGAAGGAAGAGGGGGCCCGAGGCTATATATGATTCAAGTTTTTCATTCCAAGATGCACCAGTCAAATTCTTGTATTTGACTTTCTTTGTTCTCTTTTACTCTTGTATTAGAGTGTTTCGAGATGTAGATAAATGTTTATTTTTGAGGGTGTGAGTGTCCTGTGAGTCTGGGTTAGTTGAGGATATATTATGTATTGTAACAATTTTCATATAGTGTTATTCTATGGTTGTCTATTGACAACGGTCGTGGTTTTTTCTCTGATTTTGGATTTTCCACGTTATGTTTTTGTGTTCCTCCCAGGTCTCTATGCTTTGCATATTTTTTTCCCAAAAATTGTTGGGGAGTCTAGGAGAGTCAGAAGCGTCAATGAGACTAATGCTCTAGGACCACAAGAGAGGAAAACATGACATCTCAATCCAAACTCTTAAGGTGTTGGGTAAATGAGTCATATCTCTTATAAATTCAACATTCCACTCATTCATAGTAAATGTGGGACTTTAACCACTCACACTTACACCCAACATTCTCCCTCACAAGTGTAAGTCCCCAACATCCTTTAACAAGATTCAACACCGGATCCAGCTTCCGCTTTCCCACAATGCCTAACCACAGCTCTGATACCACTGTTGGGGATTTCATGAAAGTCGAGAGCACCAACGAAACTAATGCTCCAGTACCAAAAGAGAGGGAGACACTACATATGAACCCAAAATCTTAAGGTGTTAGGTGAATGGATCATCTCTCTTATAAATCCAACATTCCACCCATTCATAAGTAATGTGGAATTTTAACCACTCACACTTGCACCCAACAACATTTTCATCAAAATCATTTTCTTTATACAACTATCCGCCTATGATTAGCTTTATTACATTATCATAAAATTTTGTAGCGCTCTTAATCACAATTAAGTGTAATTCATAAATCTTTGGGGATCTAGGATTTTAGTTTAGGATAATTCATAAATATTTGTATGGTTAATCTGGGTCGGTCCAAGAGTAAGACAGCCCAAGAATAGGTTTTAGGCTTCAAATTTTGGATCAAAATGCCTAATCCATTTTAGTTATAGATATATAAAATATCATACAATTTATCTATATTTTTATAGTAGATTGAGCAAAAGAGAGATCTCATATCATTTTGGTCTTTGATTTAACTCTTGAAAACCACAAATTAAATTTTTAACATTTTGGGTCGACTTGTGGTTAATTTTATTATATTGTCGTGAAATTAAGTTTTGCACTTCTTTGTACTGTTTAGCATAGTTCATAAATTTTTGTGTTGTTTATTTTAAATGCAATTGTTTTCTACTAAAAAAAAAGTATCTTGTCCATTTGAAATATTATCGATACATTATTTAGGGGTGTTCAAATAAACCGGTTATTTAAATAATCCATATTCATATCTAAATCCGGTTATTAAAAATCGGTTAATTATTAGTATGGTTTTAACCAAATCCACATTTTGGATATATTTTTAATATGGTTTTAACCAAATCCATAATTTGGACATCCATATCCAAAATAAAAACCAAACTAGTCAAAAAAATTTAATTAAAAAAAAATTTTGAAATTTTTTTTCAAAAAAAAGATATTTTTATTTTGAAAAAAAATATTGTTTTAATTTTTTTCAGTAAATAAAAATTTTATGAATTTTAAAATAACTATTGTTTAAAATTCATAACCAAAAATTATGATTTTGAATATTATGATTTTGAAATTCATAATTTTTAAATTCATAATATTGTTAAAATAATAATAGTAATTAAAACTCTAAATTACTCCGTCCTTCTTTATTTAAATTAGTCCTCCAGTTCACACAAACTAAATGACTACAAAAAGAAAAAATATCATATCTACAATCAAAATAGACTTGTCGTTTAATTCAATCAATGCAAATTTAGATCATATTCTTTTTATTTTATTTTTTAGTTTTTAACCATCTCAAATAAGAATTTTAATTTAATCCAATAATTGTTCAAACGACAACAACCGTTTATTTTTTTATTGTAATTTATATACAAAAATCATATTTAAATATTAAATAATTATTATTTTTTAATAACACATATTTCTAATTACAAATCAATGAATTATATAGGAAAGAAAAAATAGATAGATTGGAGTAACTGTAATCAATATTATTATTTAATTATTAAATTGATTTAATAAATTTAAAATATAAAATTAAACTGATATTTTTTTAATATGGAAATGAATTAGATGAAATGATATATATTAATAGTTAAATTGAATCCATTCAATTAACTAGCTTTTCATTTAATAATGAAGGAATTGAATGAACTTTTCATTCATGAATTTTAACAATAATAATTATGAATTTAAACAATAGTAATTATGTTTTTGAATATTTAGAGATCAAAAATTATGAATTTAAAAAAAACAATAGTTATTTTAACAATATTATGATTTTGAAAAAATCAATTTTAAAATAAAATTAAATCAAAACTAATTATAAAATTGGTTAGGGATATAACCGGTTTATAACCATTTTAAAAGATAAAAACCGGTTATGAAAATTAGTTTTAATAACCGGTTGTAATATATGGATTATTTATTGTTATGGATTGGTTTTGGACATTAACCATCCATGACCACCTCTAATATTATCTATATCAATCGTGACAAAATTTTCTTTATTTTATTAATAATATATACACCGTGTTAAATGTTATTAGAAAAATTTTATACAAAATCAATCCTTATTATATAATAATTAATTTTTCATCTTCTTTCACTTTCCTCGTACAACTATCTGTGTATGATTAGTTTTATTCCATTGTCGTCAAATTTTGTTTCGCTCTTCTTCACATTGGTTAGTGTGATTCATAAATCTTTGTAGATCTAGGATTTATGATTTAAGATAGTTCATAAATTTTTGTATGGTTAGTTTTATTATTTGTCATGTCATCAAATTTCGTTTTGCTCTTTTTTGCATCGTTTATTGTGGTAGTTTATAAGTCAAATTTCGTTTCACTCTTCTTTATACCGTTCATCGTGGTAGCTTATAAATCTTTGCGCCGTTTAATTTCAATTCAATTGTTTTCGAAAGAGATATGTATTTCGTCCATTCGAAATATATATTTGTTAAATTAGTTTGATAATAGATTTGATTTTGAATTGAGGGCACTAAACCTACATTCAATTTCTTCTATTTTGCAAATTTTTGATTTTGAAATGATGGCAACCTTATGTAAACGGCTTCCTCATTTTCTCCAATGTCTTCAGCTCATCAAACCCTAAAAGCCATTTTATCTTGAATTTTGCTTTGGTAAAATCTTACAGGTTTGAATTCCTCTTCTAATTATTTCAAATTATTTTATTTTGTTCCTAGACTATCAATTAATTAATTATTTTTTTCAGAGTACTTCCTCTCCGCCAAAGATTGCAAAAGTATTGTCTTGCTTTCAATTATGAGCATTGAAGAAATTTCAACTACAAGGTTAGTTCTCCTAAATTTCAATTATTAATAATTGAGGCAGAATGTAGTACCTGCAAAGGGAAAAAATTTAGGGCTTTTTGATGATTTGGTTTTTATTTATTACTTTTGTAATTTTAAAGAGTGTTATGGTGAAATTGACACTAAATGCTAAAGAACACATCATTGAAGGTTTGGACCGGACTCTAACCTATCAAATGTTCTTGCAATTTTTTTTTATATACTTGCGCAAGACTAATATTTTAGTTTTAGTTTATCAAAACATTTTTCAAGGAACCTTTTTTTTTGTCTAGGAAGCCAACCATGTAATATATAATTGCAATTTTTTTTTATATACTTACAAGACTAATATTTTAGTTTTAGTTTATCAAAACATTTTTTAAGGAACTTTTTTTTGGAGAATTAGAGACAGTCTTTAGAAAGATGTTGATTCCATTTGATTAGAAGTAATACAAAATATATAGAACATAAATTTCGCAAAATAGAAAACGATATCATAAGCAATTTATATAGATTAAGAAATAAGTAATTTTTTAGACAGCAATTTTTTAGACAGCCGTTAAAAACCAATACAAAACTAGATTAAGTTAATCAAATATGAGGATGATACTTTGAATTTGTAGTAAGAAACAACAAATAATAACAATAGATAGAGCATTTATATAGCACTTATATTTAAAAAGGGTAAGAACTAGACTTAAGTAGTTTATAGTTTAGACATATAGTAAGAGACTCCACTTTATAAGACTTGGTTGTTGTTAAAACTTTTTACCAAAAGAAATATTTCAAAAACTGCAATCAAACAAACCTTCTGATTTTCCGCCAAACAGAGGCACTATAGTCTTACCATTCAACAAAAAAAACTTTGAAAGAAACAGGACTAAATTTCCGTTCGAACTGGTGTTGTATTATTTGGCCAATTTCTATTTTCATGTTGAATATTTGAAGCTGAAAAGGGGAGGGAGCAGGAAAGAGGGCACAAACGCCAAATTGGGAGGGGGGAATCTGTACAAATATAGGTAGCCAAAAATTCAAAAGACCTATACCATGAGATCAATGCAACAGTAAATCTGAACAAAAGCAGATCTCAAGCTGGAAAAAAAAAGGTTCAGGTAGACAGCGACAAAGAGATGAACTTCGCAGCATCAAAATCTCCTCATCTCAGCCCCATTTGCAGACGAACAATTATTGAAGTTATCTTCTTAGCTGTTGGTTCTTATTGCGTTCACCAACCTCTTCCCCGGAAGCTTTCTTTGCTTCAGCAATCATAAGAGCAACCATGGCCCTGTGAATTGCTACATCTGCTCTAGAATGCAATTTTTTAGCCCTCTCTCTCTTTAACTTAGCTATTTTACGTGCACGCTGAGCAGCATTTACTAAGTCACGCCGTTTAAACTCCTCTAGGTCTGAACCATGCAGTTGTTCAATCCACTGCTTCTGAGGGCTATCTGGTACGTACTTCCTGTGACCTGGTAAATCATATTTGACAATGTTTGATCTAACCCCATTTCTTTTAGCTGACGACGCCGGCAGTCTCTGGCTGTAAGAAGTCGGTGTATGTGAATCATTATTATGCATAAATGATCCAAGTTTCTTGGACTTGCTCCTGTTAAGTTTCTGCATATGATTTCTGTAGTATGCATCATTGCTCATAGAATAATATTTCATGCTGGCAGTATCCCGCTGGGAGAATACTCTTGGTGATGTCAGCGGCAATGGAGAATCATCCAAAGAATCATAACTATGGCCTGGGTACCTTTCATCAGAAAATGCCGAGCCATTTGGTCTTCTTCCTGGAGTTGCAACAAATAGATGTAAGGAGAAAGTTTTTTATTTGTTTTTGAAGAAACTATATCAAATGAAATTAACTCTTACCATTAGTTTGGTAACTATCATGATAACGGAATCTGTTTGTATGCCCAGAGACTGATATTTTCTTTTGAGATCGATGTTTTAACCCCTTGTTCTGTAATTCCAAACCTCTTGGTTTCAGACAAAAAGCAAACATGGGTGGCTTCTCCAGAGTTGCACCCTTGTCCAGGCATCCATTAGAAGAAATGTTATTTTTGGTCACGGCTACTTCCCACTCCTTCAGTTGCTGTTGATATCGTTCCCACATAGGCATCTGAAAAGTGCATGAAAATTTCAGGCAAACAATAACAGAGAATACATGCACCGGTAATCCCCAGAAAAAGGCAAGGTAAATTGCATAGTCATCATGCTTTCAGCCAATTGAACACAATATTACACCCACTTATTATACTATAGTCTATGGCAATTGAAATGAATCATCTATGTGTTACCTAATAATGAACCGTTTGAATCAACTC
Organism: Lathyrus sativus; assembly: GCA_963859935.3. Lineage (NCBI taxonomy): Eukaryota > Viridiplantae > Streptophyta > Magnoliopsida > Fabales > Fabaceae > Lathyrus > Lathyrus sativus. Next base: position 22,746,585 of record OZ012740.1, on the reverse strand, counting down.
TGTTAGTTTAACATCTAACCCATGAAAACATCCTAGGATAAAGAAATTACCACTAACCACCATACCAAGCCAACTGGCTTCAAAACTAAAACCTACCATATAATAATGCGCACAACAACATATCTTTCAATTTGGCTTTTTTAGGGAGCAATGGTTAGTCCAGCTTTCTCTGTCCATTTTCTGTCTACTATTATTGGATACTATAGTATGATTTCAACTCTTCAATATTCATTAGCATTTAGCAGTGTAATTTTTTGGTAGCATTGTAGGGTTTTATAAATAAGTGGACCAAAATACCAAGTCTCTGAACAGTTATTTGCTCCAACTTTTGTATCGCAAGTTTTATCGACTTATTTGTGGGTAATGTAGAAGTTCTCCTAAAAACCTAGAGAAATTGGAGAGCTTTTCTAGAGCTACTGTTCTTATCTCTCCTCCCACCCCCATTCTCTCATCCTACTCTTCAAGTGTTCCAGCAAAGCTAGTCTATCATTTCAATGAAGGAATTAAAAAGAAACATAGACATTCATAAAAACATCATAACACGAACAAGAGTAATTGAACAGTACCTGAAAGTGTCGTATTAAAGCCATTCCCTTCTTCTGCCTTCTCTGGAGCCAATGGTCATAAACGACTTTGACTATGCCCAAAGGCCCAACGTGAAACGTGAGTTCTTCTATTTCATGTGGTGTAAACTGATCACGCATCTTAGCATATGCAGCCTTTTCAAACAGGTCCATTGTCTTCTCAAACATCTCCTCCGTGATCCCATTCAAGTCACTGTTGTATTTATCAGAATTTCGAATGTTCGAAAACCATTGCTCATCCTCGCTATCCATGTCATACAGAACCCGGGATGGATTCAGAGCCATCTCAAAATCTGTTTCAACCTGTTGGAAATACATAGAGCTTCGAACAAAAGTTGCCTCAGATCCATTATCATCATTTTCTTCTATCAAGTGAACACCAGGAATAGGTATGTTTTTAACTGAAGCAGCACGCAGGTTCCGGTTGTAGCATTCCTCATGCATCTCCTTGAATAGAGCCCACTGACTCCTGTCCGGAAATTCCAAGATCCAATCCTTATCTCCTTTCCACATCATTGCATGTGTATAACGATTTGTTGATCCAAGCTGTATAAACTGAAGTGCTTTGTATGAATACCTTGTAACTCCTAAAACTTTTACGGAGAGTTTCCACTCATTATGCTCAAACAGCTCTAGTACAATATGGGACCCATATTCTCTCCACCCTTTATCACCAGCTGTAATCAAGACATTTGCATCACAAGATAAGCATTCAAAATTCTTTTCAGGGGCCCTAGCAACATCTGATGACTTCTTCTCACTAGCCTTTCTAATTCGTTTGTTAGGAAGCCCTTTCTGATTATGGCCTCTGTGCCTTGAACTTAACTCATACCCTGCAAAAGGCACTGAATATGATACTTGTGTACGTGGCTTTTTGGGTCCGCAGCTAAAATCATTGTAAAGAGAGTCAGGCTTGCCATCAGACCACAGATGTGACTGGAATCCCAATGACATCGAACTATTCCGACTCCGGTAAGAACTTCTTGGAGCAGTTCGATTGGAGCTTGGAATAACACTTCCATTTACATTCCAAGACAAATCAGGAGACTGTTGAGCATGATTAGGCTTCTCAAATTCATCAACTGAAGGAATCTGGACATGTAGATCACGATTAAAAGAATGAGAACCTTCATCCACCTTATCCTGGTGTATTAAAGAACTTGAAGGTAAAGATCCTAGCTTTGGGGCTGAATGATGGGATTGTGACTCTGGTGAGTGAGTATTATCAAGCCCCTCAGAACCATGGGAATAAGAAGTTCCAGTACCTTGAAGACCAATACTATGGTCATTTTGAGAGACAGCTTGATCACCACAAGCAGAGGGATCCATTAAAGGATCTAACTCGGGACAGGACAATCCATCATCTGTAGCTTCATTTGACAAAGTTGTCGTATCAATGTTAGAATAGTCATCAGTGACCAAACCAGAATCTTCCTGACCATCTGTTGGTTCCTGATTACAAAAGCCTACATGAGCTGTTGACTGCTCCATCAGCAACTTAAGATGCAAACAGAGGAAAAAACTAGGCGCAGCAGCAAAAGAAAGAGCAAATGGAGGAAGCTTCCTCTCGCCAGAATCAGAAGATTGATGAGTAATAACTTGAGAGGACACTTTGGAAACACCCATGATGTTAATCCCTGGCCTACTCCTCTTCCTCATGACCTGTCATACAGAAGTTGCACTAATTGACTCAACAAATCTTAACATAAGCTAATTTGCAGTGATTCTTAAAAGCTTGGACATGATGTACAATAATGAATTAATAGCAATAAGTACTAAATGTGGCAAGTAATGTTTTAAAAGGGCCGATGTGGAAATACCAACCAGGAAATATATAGAAAGGTGAACAGAAAAAAGTACCTTGACTGGTGAGGGCCGGCTGATGGAAGCTGCGGTGAACTCACTTGATCCATGCTGAAGTGCCTGGATGTTATCATATGTGCATTCAGATAGATGGAGCTGCTTACTGAGTAGGCAGTGTCTCTTCAGCTTGGAATCCAAATACACCCAATGCGAACTCTTCAATCTGGAGAAATTGTAGAGTGCAAACACAAGTGGCTGCTTGATAGCATGAAGATTGGAAAACTTGAACCCAATGGATGTAAATGGAAGCTGCAAGTGCAAGTCATAGTTCCCTAAGGGAGCAGGTCGGTGGAAAACCCTAAGGACAAAAAAGACAAAGGTTGCAGCCATTTTCAAGCAACCTTCAAATAATAGAAATCTCAACCCAGCTACATTATCAACAAACAGCATCTCCAAACAAACTCTTGGCCACTTGGTCACAATTGTGCCATACCGAAGCAGTAAAAGAGCATAGAGCAGCCACAGATTTTCGGATTGAAAAGCTTCATTTAGTATCAACCGTATAGGAAAATTTAAGTGAAATTTGAATGATGCTGAGTCCGTGTTCCAAAACATTTTTGATACTCCCTCTTCGTAATTGAACCATAGTGGCCCCTCAAACCTCCTGCCCCTTGGTTGTTTTACATTCTGAATCCCACCAACCACATGATCAAAGGAAATAGAACAAGGTGTGCTAACAATGATGTGTTTCTCTTTAGGCGCAGGAGGCAACATTCCAGCTGGCCTTCGAAACCGCTTTCTAAAATATACAGTAGGCTGTTTGGAATCTTTAATTTGAGTGGCACTTTGCAATGAGGACTTCTCCCTCAAATTATCACTTAACTTTTCTTGTGATATAGAACCACAAGAAAAATTATTTGAAACATCCCTAGATGAACTCTTAGTTGCATTTCCCTTTACTGAAGTAGGTTCATTGTATAACAATGATGAGGTTGGACTTGGATGTGTGACAGAAGTTTTCTGTTTCTTAATGCCATGAAAAGAAGAAGATTTAAGCCGATGAGAAGATCGAGCCAACCACGAAATTATAGGCTCTGAGTCCATAGAGCTCCCACCACAACTATCATCCTTCGTAATCACTTCTCTTCTTTGCCTTTCTTTCTCGGACTTGCTTCCGTTTTGCTGATCAGACCTTCTACTTTTTGTCAAATCCCTTCTCCCTTTTGCACGTCCAGGAATTTCATTACGAAGTAACAAGAGTTTGAACCTCTCAGTTTGGAGATTAATCCATTCCTCATCTCGGTCATCATATTTGATATGGTGAAGCCTTTGCGACTCGTCATACTCATTGACAAGACCATAATACCAACTCTGGTCCAAAGGCCAAAATACTTTAATTCTACGGTTCAGTACCCAATATGCATCTACATCACCAGGCAAAATTTCATAAAAATGGCGCCTCTTCCTGGATTTTTCCTTATCTTTGTCTTGCTTCCTTGGCCTCAAATGTCTGCCAGCAGTATCAACTGAAGCTGATTCCGAACCTGACCGAGACTTTGAGCCATGGTTAACAATATTTTGACTAGAAGATACCAAAAAGGACAAACCATTTGCTGATGGCCGGGGAGAAGACTTGCTACTGGAAGAAAACCCAGTACAGCTTGGATCAAACCTTGAAGAAAGCATCCTGGCTGCATTCTCCTCAAGATTTTCCTCATCATCATCCTGCAAATCAACAGATATTGTACAGCTATCAATCAAAGGCTCAGCCTCCTTGGAAACCCTAGGTTTATCTGAAGCCAGAGTCTTTCGCTTCCTATCCCTCTTTTTTGACTTTTTTAAAGAAGAAAGACCACTATTTACAACAGAATTAGGGCCATGATCCCCATTCTCCGTGACATGCTGAACTGAAATTGAATTTGAATCACTATTCCTATTTTCCTTAAATTCATCAAAATGTTTCTTCAAATTACTCTTTGAAGATTGAACTGCCCTACCCAAATCATCACTACCTAACTTAGGCACCAGATCATCATGGCCAACTTGAATACTAGGATGCCCTACTGGATTCAATGATTGATCAATATGAGATTTCTTCCGCCCCACTAAAGTCCTTTTCCGTTTAGGAATACAAACATCACTAAAAACACCAAGCAAAACTCCATTGAGCCCACTACTGCTATTAAACACTTCACTCACTCCCAATTTCAGTTCACCCAAATCATCCCTACCCAAGCTTGGCCCTTTTTCACATACTTCATCAGCAACCTTCTTCCCACTACCATCACCATTTTCTAAACTACTTAAAACCACCTCTTTTTTAGCCTTCTTTCTCTTATTCCTTGTCTCATCACCGCCCCCAGGAGCACTACTACTCTTCCTCTTCGAGTTTTTCTTCGAACCCTCTTCTGTCAATTTTGATTTATACAAACTTTTAAGATCAAGAGATCTTGATTTCTTAGGAATTGCAGCACCATTGGAGTTATCTTCTCTACCTTCCATGAACAATCAAAAGCACAAACCCCCAACCAAAATTCACCCAATTTTCACATTCCATCATACATATTCCTACCCAAATTTTCACATTCCATCATACATAACACAACATGCATTTTCTTCAGATCTGAAAAACCAAAGCGGCAAAAACAAATTCACAAACAACACCTCACGAAAAAAGCCAAAAACTAAATTGATCATATCTAATAACCCCCATGCAATGTACTTCTATATTGAATCAAACAACAACCCACCATCAAATCAACAGCAAAACCAATCAAAATTCAAAATTCAATACATACCTCACACATACGCAACAGCCGATTCATTCCACACATCGCAAAGATCAAAAGCCCCAATTCAAAGATTAGGGTTTCCGAATTCCATGGTCGCCGATTTGAAACCCTAACTGAATCCTCTGAAATTGAAAATTAAAAATGTATAATTTCTATTCCTCTTTTTTTTTAACCGCAAGAAAACTAGGGTTTCTTTCTGGTGTGACAGGGTAAAGAGTTTATAATGAAAATGAAAATTGATAGAAAAGGAAAAATGAAATTGCAAGAAAATTTGGATCAAAGGGGATGAATCGACACGTGGGTGAATATTCACCGTTGGATCAAAATATTTTGCTTGGGTTGTGTTTCTCTGCGTTAAGGTCTAAGGAAAAACTAATGTTCACGAACTTATCGCCAAATTATGACTATGTCATTGAAATCTAGAAAGTATAAACAAGCCTTTTCTTCTTCTTCTCAATTAAGCTTTGTTTTTATTGTAAAAAAAGAATAAATTTGGTCTTTTAGATAAATTTCTTTTATTTGAAAAAAAATATACTAAATTTTAAAGGGAATAAACACTAATTTGAAGTAAAATTTGTTTGAACGTTAAACCTAAATGTTTTTCATCAAAGTTGTATTTAAAAATGTTTAATGTTAAACTATGTGATGTGTTATTTCTAATTTGAGAAGTATTTTTGTTTTTATTGTAAATAAAAATTAATATTTAAAATGATCGGAATTTATTTTTTCTCTATTTTTTTATTTATAATGTTAAAAATAAATAGAACATCATAAAAAAAATGTATATATTGATAATATTTTAAATATGTCAGAATAAATAAATATTAAGTTCTGAGAATAAAAGAAGATTTCAGTGATGATGATGGTATAGATGTTCATTTAGTGGTTTGACATAATCGTAATGAGATGTTAGAATATGAGTGATTAGATGTTAGAATATGAAAATAAGATAAAAGAGTGGTGCATGTACAAAAGACAATTTTTAGTGATTATTAGTTAATGTTAATGTTTGATGTTCCAATTTATCCGTTTGATAATTTTTTACTTTTAGGTCAATATTTTTTTTTATCTTTTATTAATTGTGTATATAATGAAATACTATTTAGGATGAGTTTATCTTTGTGAACTATTAATGTTTGATATTTACAATTTATTTACTTTTTGTTTGATAATTTTTTACATTTGGGTCAATACATTTTTTTTTTTTATTATTTATTTATAGAATAAAATACTTTATACTATTTATGATGAGTTTAGATCAATATTAATGTTTGATGTTCACAATTTATCCATTTCTTGTTTGATAAGTTTTTACTTTCAAGTTAATACATTTTCCTTTTATCTGTTATCATTTGTTATAGAATGAAATACTTTATACTATTTAGGATGAGTTTAGGTCAATATTAATGTTTGATATTCACAATTTATCTATTTCTTGTTTGATAATTTTTTACTTTCAGGTCAATACATTTTCCTTTTATCTTTTATCATTTGTGTATAGAATGAAATACTCTATGCTATTTAGGATGAGTTTATCTTTGTTAACTATTAACTTTTATTAGAAGAGATGCAACATGTATGCTAATTATTTGTAGTAGATGTGCAACACGTGTAAAAGCATCACGGAACTCAAGATGAGTGTGTAGTAGAGTAGCAGTATTGCATAAGCAATTAGTGTACACTAGTATAAATACATGTACCATGATATTGTAACACCCTTATTAAGTAAAATGAAATGAGGTTCATCTTTTATCATGGTATCATTTATCTAATTCAATCTCTTCCCTCTCTAACTAACTCTAATTCAGTTGTAACTAACTTCCAATTACACTTTTTCCAAGTTTTGCGAACTACAACTATATATTATTTGTTGATTCATCTTGATTGCAAACATGTCAGAACCTTCTCAAGTTGTTACAATCGTATGCTTGATTTAGAACTCACAACTAATTGCAGCCAATATTTCTGATAGGAATTGATCACATCACTTTGGTTCAAAACTTTCAATCAAGCTTCAAGACAACAATTATCTCCTTTGGAATTAGCTGGCTGAAGAAGTTGTTCTCACTCAAATAATGCATAAACCAGTGGTGAATCCTCAAATTTCACAAAAGTTAAAGACGGAGCAAGATTGTATAGAAGGAAAAGTCTCTACAGAATACCAATCTTGGATAGTGCATGATCAAGATGTGTTTATATGGATTTTTTCTACAATTTTGGAATTTGTGTTACCTCGAGTCTTGTCATGCAAGCATATTTTTGAAGTATGGGATAAAATTCATACAAACTTCAATGCGTATATGAAGTTGTGAGTTCAACGACTTTGAGTTAATTTAAAATTAATGAAGAGAGGTAATAGATCTATTATTGAATATGTTTGGATTAAAGTCATTATGAACTCCTTACTTATTATTGGATATGATATCTTTGAGCAATATCATATTGATTTCATCCTTGATGGTTTACTAGAGGAATACAAATTGTTTGTAATGCAAATGCATGGAAATTTTTGGTATCTAATACCTTATGATGTTGAAGCTCCTCTTTTATGTCCAAGAAGCTCAATTGGACATGTTTAGGAAATAATTAATTGTGTCAAATATCACTGCGAATGTGGCTAACACAAATGTGCAAACAAGTGGTATACATGAAAATTTTCCAAGTGATCGATGCAGAGGTCAGTAAAGGTTGTTTTTCGTCTGGTAATCGACTTACATGCCATGGACCATAGGTACATACTACTACCAACTGGTTTGATATGTCTTTCTCATCTTCTATCCATAGCTTTAAACATCCATAAAATACGTGCATTAATAATCATCTTATACTAACAAGAGTCGAGATTGGTATTTCCAAACCAAAAACCTTATTGTCTCATTGAACCTTAAATTGTCAAACAAGCACTCTCTCAACCTGAGTGGCACCAAGTTATACAAGTATAGTATGATTCTCTCTTAGCCAACTTGACTTGGACTTTGACCACACAGAAAATCAGTTGGGTGAAAGTGGGTCTTCAAAGTGAAAGAGAATCATGATGGGACAGTCAACAAGTACAAAGCTTGACTTGTAACCGTAGGTTATCATCAACAGTTTGGCTTTAACATTAATGAAACATTTTATCTAGTTGAGAAGCCAACCACAATTAGATTTATACTCACTCTGGCTTTTACCAACAAGTCGGATCTCAGACAAATTTATATTAATAATGTCTTCCTCAATGGCTTTCTTTAAGAAGATGTGTATATGTTTCAACCACCAAGCTTTGGAAAACAAGATTCAATATTAGTTTGCAAACTAAATACAATCCTTTATAGCATTGAGAATGCTCCACATGCATGGTATGAGAAACTTGCTCAATCATTGATTCAGTTTGGCTTTTCTCATAGCAGGGTGATCATGTCCTATTCATTTATTCTCATTAAGGCCTAACCATATATGCCTTAGTCTATGTTGATGACATTCTCATCACAAGGTCATCATTCATTCTAATTCACATGTTAATTGATTCCCTTCGTGCTACGTTTGTACTAGAAATTCTTGGTAAACTTTAGTATTTCTTAGGTATTTAAGTCAAGCATTTGTCAACTAATTGTATGCTTCTCACTTAGTCTAAGTGTATTATAGATATTCTTTCTCAAGGAAATATGAGAAATGCAAATGGTGTGTCTACTCCAATGATGAGCAGCTGCAAACTAAGTAAACATGGATCTCATCCCTTATCAGACACTCATCTGTACATGTCCACAGAAGGTGTTTTCTAACATGTGACTCTCACAAGGCCAGATGTTGATTTTAGTTTCACTGTTATAAAATATATCTTTGGTAACATCATATTACTACGACCATTTTGTCAACCGTTTTAATATCTTATTTTTACGTGCCTGCTTTTTTTATCATTAAAAGTCTTTTCATCACGGTTCATAATAATAATTGTGGTAATAGATTAAGAGTTACAAGCTTTAAATTCCAACATCAATATTTTTCCATTTTTTCTATAAAAAAAATGTGTATCCCTTAACTTATATTGTTAAACAAAAATTGAAAAATAATTAACTATGGTTGTTTCTATCAACTGTGGTTATATGTGTCATATTTCACTATAGTTGGTATTTGCAATCGTGATGAAATTATTCTCTGCAAAATTAAAACATAACAGGTTCTTTATTTCCTTCATAACATGTCGTAGCAAACCAGACGATAGCGGTAGCAAAATCTTCATTTTCACCTTCTTCATTCATTTCTTGGAACGTTTAATCTCTCTCGCATTGTGGTGAGGTTTTCCTTTATGCGGTGTAAATTTTTGTTTTGTTGCAATTGGATTACTTTGTGTTTTGATTTTACTCAGATTTTGTGATGTTTTTGTTGTTATAAGGCTATGTGATGTGTCATGTTCATGTTCCCCCCTCTGTGAGTAAACTAAACTTTAGATGCTCACATTGTATAAAAATAAACTCTATTGCAAATGAAGAAATAAATGTGGTTATGAATATGCTTTAGGATTTGGTGTTCCAAATGAAACTGTAAGGTTCTTGATTGATGTCATGAATTGTATTTTTGGTTATGAATATGCTTTAGATTTTGGTGTTGTTAAATGTTATATTGTTAGGATGGATATATTAGTAAGCATATAACCATATTAGTATGTTGTGTTGTAGCATTAGTATGCCATTTACATTAGTCTTTTGATATAAATTTCATAATTTGTTATGGATCGTGGTTGGATGAAAGATGATAGATTAGGTCTATTTTATGACAAAGGTGAGAAAAATACACAAGAATGAGGATTGAATTGTGTATATCAAAACACGTTTCGCTTTTGAATAACAACTTCAAAATCTGAACAAAGTTCATAGTCTGATATCAGAGTTTATAATAATAATGGAAAGAGCATGAATCATAAGTAATAAGCAAACCAACATACAAATTTTATCCCGATTTGTATCCTCAATTAAGAGTAGTTCAGTCCCCTTATCTCAATAAGAGTTTTTCACTATAATCAAACTGATTACACTTTACTCATTCAAACTAGCAAGAGACTTAACTGCTCAATCAATCCAGAAAGAGACTTACACTCAAGCAACCTAGCAAGAGACGACTGCTTAATCATACTAGAATGAGACTTCACTGCTCATGCATACATACAATAGACTTTACTGCCCAAGCAACCTTACAAGAGACTTTCTCTACTTTAAACAAACAATTAAGTAGAAAAGATAACAATTATACTTTAATACACAATCAGAAGTATAATAGTTGTATAACAACTGTAACACCCCATTTAATTATTTAGTCGTGTTGTAATTACTTTTTTTGTTGTCTGTGATTTTATTGGCTTAAGTAAGGGTGTGTGGTTAATAGTGAGTGTGAGGAGTTAGCCTTAACAAAATAAAATCAATAAAACTTTAGGATAATGATAAATTAATTAATAATAGGTGGGAAGTATTAGTAACATTATTGTTATATTATTTTTAGAAACACTATTAATATTATTATTATTATTTCTATTATTTTTGTTATTATTATTAGTAATAATATTATTAAGAATTAATTAAGGGATAAAACAATTAGGATGGATTAGTTGGAGGTTACTCAGAGAAAATCAGTTAACGTGAAGGAAAAAAAGAACAAGGGAGAGGGAGAGTGGCCATACGCGTATGGGCAGGGTTGTAGTGCAGTTTTCCCGTTTTTGCGATTTTTGTCCAAATTTTGCATGCAATACAATTTATCTTGATCCGTAAGACTAACATGATATAATTGGACTTAGAGGAAACTAGCAATGACATTAAATAGGATAAATCATGGGATTTTATGAGATTGTTTGGTTGAGACGTGTTGGATGTTTGTGAGCCAAGATTGTCGTATGTGGGTGTCACACACTCGTTTTCACCTTTAGCCTTTTATACCCTAAATTTCTTCATATCATACATCGCTCTATTGCATATCGAGCATGTGGGTTCACAAGGTAAGGATTGGGTCGGTTCTTTGTTTTCCATTCCAAATAAGATAATTTGCCTATCATTAGACTACATGGAAGAAAAGGTATATCATCAAAGATACTTCATTGGGTCAAGTATGAATCCAATTTGAGGTGGTCACCCAAAGATTAAGAACAGTGCAGTTCAGGATCCCCGATTAGGGTTTCTGATCAGGAAAAGTCAACTATAGTTTGACTTTTGATTAAAAAGGTGTTCCAATGATGGAATTATGGTCCATGAAGCTCATATGGCTTAATTAAGTCCACTCAAGAAGTTTCAAGACCTCAGGAGACCCAAAACAACAATAGTCGATCCGATAGTTATCGATCGATCGTTTCGTTGACCAAAAAGTCAACTCTTCAACCATAAGGAATTTGACCTCAAGGTATGAAGCAAAAATGTTCATAATAACATATTACACCTATCCATGAAGTTTCATGACCGTTGGATCAAGGATTGAGGAGTAACTGAAAAAGTCGGGAATTAGGGTTTTGAAAGGGGCAAGACCATAACTTCCTAACCACACATCCAATTGAGGTGGTTCAAAGCTTGTTGGAAAGGTCTTGGCAAGTCCTACAAAAGTCTCACAGTGGTCCAAGTGCAAAAAATACATATATTTGGAGTTATAGCCAAAATCATCACAAGAGGGAGAAAACACTTCGAAAATTTCTAAGTTTCTGGCCTTTCAAATAATGTTTTCAGCCAACTTTGAGGAGTTTTTTGATCTAGTTCCACTTGGAATCTGAAGATCATGAAAACATGAAAGTTGTAGAGCTCCAGAAGGGCTTTCCAAAAAGTACTAGAACTCCTCCATATCCCTTGTGAGTTGAGAGTTTAAAGTTGAAAAAGTTGGGCATGTGCACTAGTTTGCCAACTTGTCAAAATTCAGCATAGACTTGGTTTCCAACCATGTGCTTCCTTTCTAACTATGGAATTACCTATGATGAGATACCTTAGAGTGCAATTTGGACTAAATCAGACAAGAATCCAAGCAAATCTCAAGTTCTTGACAAGAGACATTAGTTTAATGGAAAAATGCAAAAGTTACACAAGGAGAGAGAGTATTGGTGGCTGCAGTAGGTGGGGGTTTTTGCTCACTCAAATGTCACTTCTCACATCCCATTTTCTAGCTATTTTTTAGGGCTAAACTCCTTGCAAGCAAGCAAAGCCTGCTGAACCAAAACTACTACATGGATTTCATGAGATTTTCACTAAAAATCTATCTCCAAGACCAAGATCCAGATCGGCCCCAAATTTTATCTTAGCCTATAAATAGAGGCTTCATCCCATTGTATACAGGACACCAGAGCCATCTAAAACACAAGGAACACACATCTCTCACTCTTTCCCTCTTTGCTTGAAAGTGAAGAAATTTACAAAGTCACCAAAAATGGCTACTTTGCATTTTTCACACCAACATCATTTCCAGCCATGAAACCATCATAAAGACCATATACACATACCCTTAAAATGTCCATCTGAAGTTGTTCCCATCATCATTTTCCTAAAAAAATTATAGATCCAAAAGTCAACCTTCATACCATCATAGTTTGACTTTTATGCATATTGTGAGCCAAATCACTACCTAGATCCATTCCCACCACTTTAACACTCAAAACACCTCATGTTCATGATATTCTAGCTATCCATAATCACAAACACCAGTTGGAAGCTTGTTTGCTCAAACTTTTCTCAAGAGTCATTTGTTGCTTAAAAAGGAAGAAAGCTCAAGGGATGAGGGAATACATTGCTCTTGTTGTTAGCTTGCTCAAGGAGGTCTACAAGAGGTATGTAGCTTTGAACCATCTCATTATTGTGCATCATATATGTATGGATTTGGTTTGTGAGTTAGACATTGTTATGTATAAAGTTGTAATTTTTGCTACCAAAACTGTCTTGAAAGATGAGTTTGTCAACTCTTGTTTGTGGCTGTTGAAGTTTGTCTCATTGGCAATTGCTGCTTGTATGGATTAGACTGTCACTAGAATATTGCATTAGGGCTGTTGGTTTAGTTGTTTGGTATGGTTATGCAAAAGAGGTTACATTTATGTGTTAAGAAGGGCATATTGTCATAGGCTTGTAGAATGACTTTGAGATTAGAGTTTTTGAGCTGTTTGGTAAGTGATCTAGACATTATCATGTAGGATTCACATTTATGTTATCAAAATCTATTTATGAATCTAATCTTGTCATGATTATTGTCAATAAGATGTAATATTGAATAAGACTTTGGACTGTAATTTATTTCTTGCACCCTGCTACCATAACTTACATTGGTGTTGTCAACTTATGTTAACATGAAGAGTTTGTTCCACTCATGTTGAGTTTACTGTTAGTTTGCCTTTAGGACCTGTTTATGCTTGTTGCTATCAACCCTTGTTCCCATAGCTGAGCCTGTTAGTTTTAGCAAGATTAGTTCTTAAGCTGCCTTGTTATTTGCTTTTGTCACTGCTAGAGGTTTGTATTAATTTTGAACCTGTCAACTCATGATAAGATGCCTAGAGTTGCTAACTCTCTGTGTCAGTTTTCCTTGGCTTTACAATAGCAGTTTCTTGGTGTTTCTTAGTGTTAGGTTGTTTTCTTGGAGTTAACTTCAGGCTGTTAGGTTTAGTTGGATAGAATGTTTGGGTTTTGGCCAAGATAGATTTGTAACTATGTTGTATTTGACCTGTTCTTGAAGGCTGAACTTGTCAACTCTTGCTGCCAAGATTAGCTTATCATATTAGAAGTTTAGTCAGGTTATGATTTGGAGAGTTTTGGTTTGGAACTGAGATTGAGTTTCAAACTTGGTTGACATTTTTAGGACTGTTGATCTCTTGCTGTCCAGTTTGATTAGGAGTTCTTTTTAAATTATAGAGTTCTAATCATATTGATCTTTTGGAGCACATATAGGTTAAACTCTTGGCATGTTTGTCCAAGCAAGTTTGTTTGTTTTGGTAATTGTTTTGTAAGGGTTTAGTATTTAATTGTGTGGCATTGTAATGACCAAGATTGTCATCATCATTTGTGGAATTGGCAACTTTTATGTTGAATTGTTGTTATCAGGTGGATTTGTCTAGCCTTTAGAGTTTGTGCATAGGACTGGCATTAGAGTTTATGCACGGGGTTGTATTAGGATTGGATCCATTAACTCGTGTTGAATGCTCAGAGTTGATGACTCTTAGTGTCTATGTACTCATTTAGGATGGGCTTTGTAAAGTCAAGGTTTAGACAGTCCAACACCCTTGAGTTGTGGCCTTGAGCTATTGGATTTGATTTGGTTGTTTTAAGTAGGATTTTGACATGGATCAGTGTAGGTACATTGCTGTCAATATATATATGCTTGAGATTTGATTTTGTTAACTCAGAGGTAATTGCTAGCAGGATTAGGGTTGTTATTTTAGTTCATGACAGACTGAGGGTTTAAGTTTCATTGACTTGGTGCTTGGAGGTTCAGTTCATTGTCCATTTGGTTGAGGGTTAGACCAATGTGGCTTCCCATCATTCCTGTTCTGGATGATGCCAAATGAGGAATAGGTTCAAGTCTGGACCTGTTTGGATTTGTCATTGGGATTTAGGTGTGTTTGTGAATTCTTGCAACTGTTAGGATATTGAGGCATTGTTATGCTAAAGAATCATGTGTGCTTGATGGTTTGAGTTTGCAACACCTCTTTTTGAGCAATTCATTTGGATGGAGAGATTAGTAACTTGATTTAAACTCGCTTGTTTCCAAGACTGTTATGAATTTTGTTTTATCTAGTTGTTAATTGGATCTCAAGCCACTTGTTTATTTACTGTGGCAGTGCTGCTAGTTGTTCATCAACATTATCATAGAGTGCTTTGGCTCTATAAGAACCATTCTGAATTGGCCAACCTATGAGAATTATCAACAAGCTTGATGTGGGTGGTAGTAGGTTGTATGTCAATGTTGTGCTTATGTGGGAGTAATTCAATGCTGTCAAGAACATTAAGGCATAGGATTGTCTTTAGAATCTTACCCTAAGGCTGCTTTTAGTCATGAATTGTCCTTTATCACCGGTTGGATTCACAATAGCATCATTGAGGTTTGACTTCATCAACTCCTAGTTGCTAGTTGTTTAATTCTGATGCTCATGCTGAGGTATGGTGTGATTTTGCTTTAACAGTTTGAAGAGCTTTCATCTAATTTAGTTGTTGGAATTAATGTGTGAGATTGAGGATTAAAAGTTGTTGTTGTCATGAGATGGAGGATTTTGGTTGTTTAGTATAGTCAGCCCTTTGCATTTGATAAGACTGTGGTGTGCCTCAAGTTTGCTAGGCATTGGTAAGAGTTGTTCTAGGTAGATTGGATAAGACTAAGAGACTAGGACTCGGTAGGTTTTCTTTGCCTATGTAAGTTAGTACTGTCACTGTTTGTTTGTTGAAACTCAAGCCAGTTTTATTCTTCAACGGTTGAGGTTCATGAGTTTGTGTTTGTCTGAGGGTTTTGACTAGCTAGAGCTCTGATGTTTGATTTGGTACATCAGCTGGTCCATGTTGCTTGTTGTTGGATTCATGCCCTTGAGATTTAGTTTTGGCATGAATATTGTTTGAGACACCACTGCTGCCTAGATCATTTAAACCTTGGATTGGTGTTTTAATACCTTAAGGTTTTTGCTTTTGGCTTTTTGTTAACTTGGTTGCTGTCATAAAATCCTTGATATTGTTGGATTGTAAGATTTATAAAAAGCACAACTTGCATCATTTGCAACTCACATACCATAATTTTGTTCTGATGTTTTTTGAACAAACTTCTTGTCAGAACTTATTTTTTTACATATTTGGAGCTTGCTCAAACCCTTGTTTGATCCTAAATGCATCAGTTTTAACCTATGAGCTCCAAAATGCATTTCAAAATGTTACATTGCATGACCATTCGAGTTTGGTGATGTATGCATTATTTGAAAAAATATATAGCACCATCATGATCCTCAAGAAATTTCAAGCAGATTTGACTTTTATTTCATGAAAATTGATTGAGTTTTGACAAAGTTTGAATGAAATCGTATTTTGAGTTTTCACTTGAGTTTTGGCATTGCCTTGCCCAGAAATGTGCCTTGTTAGGTATAACATTTAATGGGTGACTTGATACAATGGATGTATCTCCACCCCAGTGGTTAATGCCTTGCTCATATGTACTTGCCATGCCATTGATCCTTGGTTCAATCCTTAGCGAGGACAATTTTTTGGGCGTTTTTATGATTTTTCATAGTTTTTACAATTTACTCTTCTCTTCCTATCCAATATCATATGCATCAAGTGGTTGGGTTGGATTAGTTTTAAGCCCATGACCCCAAGGTTTTGGGTTCAAGCCTTGGAGGAGGCATTTCTTTCCTTTTAATAATTGGTTTTATTTGATTTTATTTTAATTGTCATTAAAATTCAAAAGCCCATAAGTCTTTCATCTTAAATCCTTTTTGGGTGATTCTTTTTTCTAAATTCTCATATTAATGTGTATTTCCACATAATGTTCAAAGAATTTTAAAATTCTTATTTTAGAAACACTTTGCATTATGAGAAAATTGTGATTCGTTTTAGGGTTCATCGAGCCACTTTCAACCTTGTAAGACGATTGTCTTGTGCGTCGCCATCGACCTTGTTCGCGTCACTTCAATTATTTTTACCAACAATAAAACCCTTAATCCAACATCAAGAGGTACTTTTTCTCATAAAAATCCAAAAATACAATAAATATGTGATTATGGTTATACACCATGGACTTTAAAGTGGTGGAGAAGGAATGAGAATGGAACCCTCCTACACTCGTTCCAAATGTTTTGAATAACAAGGCGCTCGACTTGGCTATTCGAAACATTCATCTCTATCCAAAGTCCTTAGTGTGATCCTAATAAATAAAAATCTCTTCTAAAAAAACTAAAAATAACATCAACTCATCAAACTTCTTTTTGCCTTAGGGCATCGATCCGAAAACCCTTATTTCAAGGTATAAAATCAACCAACACACAATCTTTTCCCAAGTTGCCGAACTACGGCTGCTCTGATTTCTCACGCCTGTTGAGAATATGTAGGCATCGGATTGTGATGATCCTAGCGAGCACTCTTCTTTCTTTTCCACCTTTAGTCCTCCGTTCTTTCTCAGAAAAAGACATGTTACGTCCGTTCAACCGCAAACAAGTAACACATAAGACTTCACGAACGAGCTGCAAAACACCTAACTGCTAGAATGCGCATGATAGCATCGTCCACCCAAACAACTATTTCATAAGCCTCCGAACTATAGAGCTCTGATTCTTCACTTCTTTTAAGTGAGGATACATAGGCACAAGGGCCACAATCCTTGGCGAGCACTCTAATAAAAAACCAACCCCTCCTTTTCTTTTAAAACAAACATACTTTTAGATTAAAAACACCCACTCAAGAAAAACAACCTAGAAGGTTCCCATCGAGTACGATGGATGCGAGGGGTGCTAATACCTTCCCCTCGTATAACCGACTCCCGAACCCTAAGACTTGGTTGCGATGACCATGCTCTTTGCCCTAAAGGTTTTATCTCTATTTCCCTTTCCATCATGTATGAGTTTAAGAAAACCAATAATATACCTTTGGTTTTTCCCATATTAGGTCCTATTTTTCTTTTACAGTTGATATTAATGTTAATTCTTGCGGAAGGTGTATTCGAAACCTCTATTTTATAAGATCCATCTTTTATATTTTCTAGAAATGAATTTTGAAGATACTTTGGAATAAAATTAGGATTCTTGGGCACATAGAATCATGTGTGGTTGTTTTCTTATGACTCTTACGCGTCCAAATTATACTCACCCATAGCCTTAACTTCTTGCATAATTGTATCCCTTTTCGAATGATTTTTGCTTCGCCTTATTGATTTTGTCTCCCATAAATTCCCTCATTGGCAATGAATGATGGGGTATACATGACCCTTCATACCCTTTACATTCCATAGTGAGCCTTTTTTACTCTACGTAGATATGAGTCATCCGTCCGACTTAGTGGTTTATTCTATTACAACTACGTTATCTTGTCTCTGTCTTTATTTTATTAACTCTTTTTGAATTATAGGATCTTTGAAAGGTATCCCTCTCACAACATTCCTTGAATTGTTCCCTATTTATGCACCATGGTCATATAGGTTATAACATTTTCTCTTTTAGACTGCATGGCTCTCTAGGGTTCAGGCACTTGCAAAAGTTTTATCCTTTCCTTTCGTTCATAGAGTTTTTGCAATTATTTTTCTAAGTGTTGAATCGCCTCTTAACCCATCGAGTCTTGAGGTTTCCATCTCCTAAAACTCCTGAATTTTCCCGACTTTTCTCAAACTGATTACTTCTTCTTGGTTCTTGACTAACGTGATCCCTCATATCACACATAAATATTAAACTAATTGTGCTTAATACTTATGAGATGATAATAAGAACGTACACCCAATTTACCAAAAACCTTGTATATAATTTGATACTAATTGCCCATGGTTAGGTTTGGGCGCGAACACTCTGATACCAAAATGTAACACTATAATCATATGCCTATAATATTAATTACAACATTAGATACATTGGAAATCCAGGTCTGAAATAAAACCAATTAAAATTACAACACGAATGTCTTGTTTTACAATACAACAAGTCCAACTTAAATATGATCTAATAGTATATTGAATCAATACAGCTAAAATATAATCCAAATGGGTCTTTAGTGTAAACTCTTCCAATATAAATACAACTTGTGCACCAACTTCTCTGGAAAAAAAATATGGGTTCCTTAGCTAAAATCAACCAACATTTCAATACCCGACTATATGGGTAAAAGTGAATCTTGTATAAGTATTTATCTAATTTTTGCCTATGGTCATTATAGCTTCCTAATACATTTTCCTTAAAATAACACTGATGTATGCATCATATTATTATTTTATTGACATGCAGTGACATTGATTTTGTCATTCACTCATTTATCAACACATCCACAATATACTATGCCACTAAATTAGGGTTTTTCATTATGAAGAATACTTTTAATAAACCTTTTCCATTGCTAAGCTCACACCTATAACATGATTATCTTTATCTAATATTAACCTAGTCATTATGTTATAATTTTCATATCATGTCTCACCTTTACTAACCATTACTTAGTCATATTCCTAAGTTCATGGTTCTTACTTGATCACTCGTCACTTAGTCTAATTCCTAAGTACATGATGCCTACTTGATTCATGACAAGTCTTGCTTGATTTTAAACATACATTGTATATTTGATTTGATCAATTCCTAATCATGCAATACTCTTGTTTATAAAACATTTTCTAATGACAATTAAGTCTTAGATCACCCCTATCAATCTTAATGATCATTAGACGTTGTAAACTAGCGTTTTGGAGCATACAATTAAAGTTTTATTTAGGAGTTTTGGATCCATGATTTGAATTGTAAATCCAACAACATAAAAAAAATAACATTTTCCATCTCTAAATCATCCCTTAACACATTTTAGTGCTACTTAAAAATCATGGATCATTCAAGCATATTTTTAGCATCTAATTACACATAATCCACTACAATTCTCAACATATTAAGGTTAATCTTAGGGTTCATTATGATTTTCTAACATATCATTCTTCATCAGTTCATCAAAATTTTCATCCTAAACATGCAAAATTTTAACTTCTATCCAAACTAAGATTGAAGCTTAAGAAGGAACCCCAACTTATAAATTTAAAGAAGAAGAAGATAAAGACATTGATGATGACGATGATGGTGATGATGACAATAATGATGATGACGACGACGATGATAATTATTACTCTTTAAATGAATGATCCAAAAAGCCTCACTTCCATTGGCATGCAAGTTGATCAAGTTAAGTTTCTGCTTCACTACAAGCAAAAGGGTTTTGTGACACATAAGTTGCGACGGTTCAACTAGAACTTCCCTCTTCCATATATTATGAAGGTTGACACATCAGCTCAGATAATCATCTATTGATATTTAAAATATAAAAAGCTTAACAAAGGTTGGTGGAACACTGTAAAAGAGATTTGTTTCCTTCTCATTGATGGAGGAGCATGTGCTCTTAAATAGAATAAAATGAAATTAGAAAATGAAATTCCTAATAAATACTCTTCATTGCCCTCGGGCAATTCTATAATCAAGGGTCAATAATTTTTATAAATACATACACATTATTCAGCTAACTAATTCTTATTTATAGGATTTAAATCCTATTTAAATATAAAATATATAGGTAATTAACATATGTACAATTGATTCTGACACTCCCCATTAAGTTGGAGAGTTGATGTTAGCCATTCCTAATTTGCCGATGATAGATTGAAATGTGTAACCACTTAATCCTTTTGTAAGAATATCTGCCAATTGATTTCTAGTTGATACAAATGGTATACATATTGTCCCACTATTCAATTTTTCCTTGATGAAATGTTTGTCTATTTCGACATACTACGTTTTATCATGTTACACTGGATTATGTATAATGTTTATTGCTGACTTGTTGTCACAATATAGTTTCATGGGTCCATTCCATTCAATCTTTAGGCCATGTAAAATTATTTTCAGCCATGGGTGTTCATAAATACCCAAAGTCGTTGTCCGAAATTTTGCTTTTGCACTTGACCTCGCAACAACATTTTGTTTTTTGCTCCTCCAAGTCACAAAGTTTCCTCCAAGAAAAGTATAATACCCAGATGTGGATCTTCTATCATCTATAGATCCAGCATGGTTAGCATCTGTACAGGTTTTCAAAGTAATTCCTTGACCCTTTGTAAATAGAATTCCTTTACCAGGAGTACTCTTCAAGTATTGTAAAATTTGGTAAATAACTCTAAGATGATTTTCTTTAATATTATACATGAATTGGCTTACCACTCCCACTGGATAAGCTATGTCTGACCTAGTGTAAGATAAATAGATTAACTTTCTAACCAACTTTTGATAGGATTCTCTGTCCATAGTTGGATCTTCAACAAATTCACTAAGTCTGTGATTTTGTTCAATAAGAGTTTCTACTGGTTTGCATCCCAATTTACCAGTTTCAGATGATAAATTTAGCACATATTTATGTTAACAGATGAAAATACCATGACGAGAATGTGGCACCTCATGACCCACAAAATATTTTAATTTGCCTAACTCTTTTACTTCAAACTCTTTCAATAAACACATTTTTAGGCTATCCATTTCTACTCAATGATTTCATGTTACAATTATATCATCCACATAAACCATTAGTCCACTAACTCCCCCTACGACTGAATGCTTAGTAAATAAAGTGTGATCTCCCTAGCTTTGTTTATATCTTATATCTTTTATCATAGTGTTAAACCTGCCAAACCAGACCCTAAGGGACTGTTTCAGTCCATAAAGGGCCTCCTTTAGCTTACAAACTCTGCCTTTCTCAAATTTAAACCCAAGTGGGACATCCATGTAAATTTCCTCTTCAAGGTTGCCATGTAGGAAAACATTCTTGACATCAAATTGTTTCAAATTCCATCCATAGTTAGCTGCTATATATAACAAAAGTGTGGCATTGCTCATTTTTGCAACGAGAGAAAAAGTCTCATGATAGTCAGTCCCATATGTTTGCGTGTACCCCTTAGCTACTAGTCTTGATTTATAATTTTCTAGTGTTTCATCGGCTTTGTATTTAAGGGTGAATGCCCATTTACAACCACCAAGTTTTTTTTCTTTAGAAAGCTCTACCAACCTCCAATTTCTATTTTTCTCTAGTGCATCCATTTCAACTTTCATAGCTTCTCTACACTATTTGCTATGTAGCGCATCAATAACAATTTTTGGGATAACGGTAGTGTTTAAATGAGCAAGAAAACTTCTATGATTATTAGACAAGTTATCATAGGATATAAAGTGAGACAATGGATACATTTACCTTTTTGTACATGCTCTAACATCTTTCCTTATTGCAAATGGAAGATCTCAAGCATCTATGGATATATTTTTCTCCTCTAAAACAGTCTAATCAATTAAAGTTTTAGGAATTGGGTCAGATTCAGGGACTTGCATAGTTTGGATATTAGGTGTTGCCTTTCTTGTGTAAACTTGTAGTGGACGAGTAGCACTATGAGTCTGTAATGAAGTGGTTATAGAACTAGAGTCAGGGGTATTTGGCATAAAATAAAGGTATTTAAACAAATCATCATTATCTTCAATGCATTGCTTCCCCCTTGAATATAAAGTTTGGAAAAAAATATTCAATTTCGACAAAAGTGACATCAATAGATACAAACTTCTTTTTAGTTGTTGGTTGATAACACTTGTAACCTTTTTTGGGTAGGGGAGTAACCATGAAATATGCATTTAATAGCTCGAGGATCAAGTTTTCCTCAATGTGGATAATGAACATGAACAAATGACACACACCCAAAGATCCTAGGAACAAGGTTGTTTGAAGTTTTGAAGTTTGGGTAGAATTTCAAGAGTAGCTGAATTGAGCTATTATTCTGAAGAATTTGAGAGGGTAAGTGATTAATCAAGTAGGTTGCAGTAAGGGCATCCTTTCCCCAATCTTGTTTTGGAACATTTGTATGGAATAAAGATGCTCGGGTAACATTAAGAATATGCCCAATTTTTCTTTCAGCCGCCCCATTTTGTTGTGGGGGTGTGGACACATTGTTGCACCCTAAAATTTGCCCAACCTTATTCAATTGGTTTATGTTTCAATATCATTAGCATTTGCATATAGAGTCATGTACATAGACTAACCATCTGCATAGCATAAGCATAGCCAGTCATTCAACAGGGGACCAATCATTATTTTCATCTCTAGAGGCCTAGCAAGAGGTTATTATCCTAATTCCATCCTACTCAAGTCATCAGGAAAGAATTTGAAAGCAAAGAGCTCAGCAGATCAAGCCTTGAGTCCATCTCTTAGCTGAGGGTACCTGAGGATCAACAAGAGGGTTATGAGCTGTGAAATGAAAGCATGGAGAGCATCTAGACATCTTGAGAGACTTATAAAGTCATTTGGAGAAGAAAACAAGTCATTGATGAGAGCACAAGAGCTACAGTTGAAGACAGTCAACTAGGGTTTCATCTGGGTCAACCCTAGGTCAACCCTAGGTCAGTTGACTGGTTTAAAAGAGCATTCAAGTCTATTGGAGAGATGTGGGGATCAACATTTGACATATGAAGAAGGACATGGAGATATGACAAGGAGAATTCAAGAGAAATCAAGGAGAAGAGGAGTTACTAAATTAGGGTTTCTCTGTAAAATCCCCTAATTTAGGTCAAATTTCCAAGCAAGATAAGTCAAAATGCTAGCTTCAAATGGTTTCTTGGCCAACATGAAACTTGTAGAGGATCTCAAGACCTTTAATTTGAGTGGTGGAAGACTTCAAGGAGATTTATAGAACTCAAGTTATGGTCCTTACAAGTTACAGGTCATCTGGGGTGTCTGAATTTTTGTCTGTGAAAGTGACTTGACTTCCAAGCTAGTTTTACCCCTCAAGGAGATTTCAAATGAATTCTTGGTCAACATAAGAATTGTTCCTCATTGTCTTAGCTTTCTAGAATGGTATGGCATGCCCTCATATGATGTGGAGAACTCAACTTATGGTCTTGGCAAGCAAAGGGTATTTTGGGCATTTGTGAATTACAGGTCATTTTAACCTATACCCAAAACTCATACAAGGAGGCCTCAAATGGAAAAACTTACAACATCAAACTTGCTCCAAATGGGATTTTAAGTCTAGAAAGAAGGTCACAAGTTATTGGAGAAGCTCATAGCATGGAGTTACACAATTGGTCAAAATATGAACTAAAAAGGCATATAAAGTGAATAATTTCAAGTTGAAAATTGGTTTGGGAGATTTACAAGTCCAAATGGAGACTTCCAATATATGATTTTGAATGGAAAAACAATTCTAAGAACAATGGTTCACACACTTTTTTGAGTTTAGAAGGAAAAAATGAAGTTATCCATGGTTGCTTATCATTTAAGAAACATAATCAAAATGGATCAAAATTTGAAAACAAGGGAATGTGCAAGATGGATCTAGAATGTTCATTTGGGGTCTATATATTCATGAAATGTGCATTGATCAAGGGCTGGCCTCATTTGCACCAAGAATTCTACCAAATTTCACACACTTTTTCATTGAAGTTTCATCACAATTCTCTCAAATTCTTCATCAAGCTTCATCATAATCAATTCAATTCCACTCAATCATCATCACAGATCATAATTGAAGCAAGTTCTTGGTGTGAATCATTCATATTCGAGTGCTTTTCTCAAGAATCTCAAAACTACAAGTTCAAGTGGATTGCATGATTCAAGCAAGGAAACTCCAAGTTTGTGCATACAGAATCTATACCTGAGCAATTGGATCAAGATTCAAGCCTTGGAGGTCTCAAATCATCATCTTCCATAACTGTTTCTCAAATTTCTTACAAGGTAAGTTTTCATTCGATTTACTTGATTCAGTTATTTAGGCTTGTTTTTGTTAGTTTAGATGCAATCTAGGTGGTTAGGAGAGTAGTTTAGGTGAATTTGGAACGATTTGGTGAGGTTTGTTAGCAGGTACCATAAACTGTTTGGATCAATATCTCTCATGTTAATGCACCAGAATGTTAGTTAATTTGATCATGTTAACCTCCATTAGGCATAGGTTAGCTTAGGTCAAGTTTGATGAAGAGTTATCATGATGCTTATCAGTGAATATCCATGGTGATCAGAATTTACCTCAATCGGGTTGAGAGTTTTAGTGAGTTTCAGATTGATCTAAGATCATAGGATTGAAGAGGGAGAGGTTTGGAGTAACTTTCATGTTCATAGCATGGTGATTCGTGGCCTGGATAAGGAGAACAGAGAGGGAGAAAACTGTGCGTGCATGGAGGTTCATGAGGATGAAACCCTAGTTGCAGGTTTGTTTGGAGAAGACACAATCATAGCCTTCCATTTGTGGTTGGACTCTTGACTTCCCAGAAGATCCAAGGGCTCTCGTTTGATTTCAGAATTGGAGGGAGAAGCTGGGTGCCAAACGCACCGTTTCATTAATTGAAACGGGCGGGCCTCAGAATTTCATGCTATCCCCACCCCCAGCTTTCAGGCCCAAACCAATCTGAACGTGTTTTCTATACTATTTTCACCCCCAGCTGTTTCAATAATTCTGACTGGATGCTGGGCTTAGCCAGAAGCGCTATCTGCACCCCTACCCTGTGAGGCCCATCCAAGTTTGAACTGAGCGAAGTTCCTTTTCACACCCCCCTGGCTCATTTAGTTCATTTTATTTTTTCTTATTTCATTTTAATTTTCATCAATTTTCATAAAATCATAATAAATTCATAAAAAATGTTTTTTAATTCATTCTTTTTACCATATTTTCTTTAAAATGTCTAGAATATTATAGGAAAATAAAATTTCATTTTTAGTTTTATTTCATATTTTTTTCATATTTTCTAAATAAATGTCATAATAAATAGTTACATTTCATGCATTATTTTTGTGATTTTTGTTCTATTACATGCTTTAATATTTTTGGATCATTCTTTTCATATTGTTTAGATGAGATATTAGGCTTATAGAAATATTTTAGTTCCCATTTTTAGGAGTTAGCTTTAGGTGATTAACAAATGCTTGAATATCATGATCAAAACTAGGGTTTTTAGGTAACAACTTAGGAAGTTTAATTTTCTCCCTTAGGACTTAGGGTTTGAATAGGTTAGTTATGGGACTATAGGGACTATGGGTAGCTATTAGATCCCTTAGAGAAAAGTTAGGATTCCCCTACTGATATTATTGCTGCCTGTATATCTGCTGTCTGGTGTGGTGTGCCCTCTGGGGTTTATTAATTGTTTGATTGGGTATTGGGTTTGTCTGGGGCCCTGGGGAAGCTGAAGATTTGTGGAGATGAAGCTATTGAAGAGTCAAAAGATTGAAGATCAACTGTCAGAGTTGAGGATGAGTTTCTTGCTAGCAGTTGCTGAGGAGACTAGGGTTTAGGAGCTAGGCAGAGCTCTAGATTAGAAAGATTGTTTCTCAAACATGGATTGCCTTGTCTGCATCCATTCTTCTCTGTGATTCAGAGTCTCTCTAAGGCACTCACCCCCTTCCTTTGGAAGGCTTGGTGATGGTGTCTGTGAGATAGAACTCTTGAGAGAAAATGTCTCTTTGTGTTAGGAGCAGTCTGTTCACCACCTTTGGTAGTCAGCTGATTGCTTAACACCCAATTCACTCTTGTGACAAATCCCTCATCCTGGAGGTTTGAGCTTGAAGAAAAGGCATTGCAGATGGAAGATTGATGTCAAAGCCCTTGCCTGAAGGCCATGAAGATGGAGATTTATGCTTGTTGGAGCTTGTAGTTGATTGGAGATTGCTTGAAGCCAGATGTTGATTCAGAGCTGCTGAGGCTGTCTCTTTTGCTGTATTTCATTTCTTGATGTATTGATTGGTTTTCTGAACTGTATTGTTTGCTGTTTACCCTGCTGGGTTGAAAGTGAAGTCTGTTCACTTTTGCCTATTGTTTTCTAGGTTCGAGGTTGAGTGGGACTCCCTTGCCTCGCTTGTATTGCTGCATCCATGCATTTTACTGTTTTACTGTATATATCTGATATTGTTTCTGTTTCTGCCTATCCCGTAGGATCTCTGTTTCTCTCTGTGCAAGAGAGGAGCATGATAGACACTAGGTCTTAACCCATGCATGATAACATTAGGTTAGTTTGCTTCCCTTCGCAACCGTAGGTTAGAGTTCTGTCTCTTCTCTCTCAAAACAAACAGAAAAAATACAATAAAATTTCAAACACAATAAAAGACACTTCTTCCGTAAAAGAATGTGAACTCATCAAGACGTCATTTTTTGTCCTCTTGGACTATTAATCAGAAAAACCTTTTTCAGAAGGAATAAAATCAATCAAGACAGACTTGTGTCGTACGTGGCCCGAACTACGTTTGCTCTGATCTTCCATGCTGTGTGGAAGTACGTAGGCATAGGATGCGATATCCTAGCGAGCAACCTTCCCCTCCTTTCCCGTAGGTAGGCGAACTACGTTGACTCTGATTTCTCGTTCCAGACGGGAATACGTAGGCATAAAGTGCGATACTTTGCCGAGTCATTTTATTTTCATTTTCCTTTCTTTTAACCCCTGACCTGTAGAATAGATAGAATAACAATCCATACCCGAAAACAAGCGTGGATCCCGTCGAGTACGACGGACGTGAGGGGTGCTAATACCTTCCCCTTGCGTAACCGACTCCCGAATCCAGGTTTTGGTTGCGAAGACCATACCTTTCCCGTTTTTTGCGAGGTTTACTTCGAGCGTTTCCTTTCCCTCCGTTGGGATAAATAACGCACGGTGGCGACTCTTCTGTTCAGCCGGCGCCGATTTTCGCAGTAGCGACAGCTGGCGACTCTGCTGGGGATCCAACGTCCCCTGGCTGCTAAGGACTGCGACGGTCCTTATGCATTTGGGATCCAACGTCCCTTGGGAGAGTCAATCCTAGCGCTTGTTTTCCCGTCGAGGATGTTGTATGGAGTTATTGTATATTTCTAACCCTGTATTTTTCAGCTTTATATACATTGATTATTATTGCTGTGCTGGGGTGTGACGGGTGTTCTGATATTGAGAGATAGGCCGGACCTGGGCTTGAGTGCACCTAGAATTAGAGTAGAAATTAGTGGGCGCCCGCTTGCTTTGCTTGCTTTGGTGTCCCATGAAATCTACACTCAGACGAGGTTCCTCTGGTTGGCCTCCTGCCCCTTCCTTTGGTTGGCGTGGGTTGCTGGTTAGTTGGATTGTCGACTCTGGGGACCGATCATTTGGAAGTTGGCTGAGTGAGGCCTCTTCAGGGATTGATGATGCCACTCCTTCTGGGAATCGTATCATTAACCCTGAAAGTCTGTGACGCCGACGACCGCATAGGATGCCGCACCTTGTGCCAGTTATAGGGCCACCCACCTGTGAGGGGATTCAGGGTTATGCAGGTAACTAGACCTCCAGACTACCGGTTATTTCTTGATCAGAGATCCGGGTTATTTATGGAGATTTATTCTGAGGTCTGTCAGAGACCATATGGAGACTTATTCTGAGGTCTGTCAGAGACCATTTGGAGATGTATTATGAGGTCTGTTCGATACCAGTTGGAGATGTGTTATGAGGTCTGTCAGAGACCAGTTATAGATGGGATTTGAGGTCTATCAGAGACCAGTGAGTTATGGTTTGAGGTCTGTCAGAGACCAGTGTTGGAGTTTTATTTTAGGTCTATCTGAGACCAGGGTTTGATGACTTCTGGATGGTCTATCTGAGACCTTTCTTGATTGGGTTTAGGCTATTCAGCTGCAGCTTTGGTCCCTGTTGAATGTTACTTGCATTGCATCCTTGCATATACATTATCATTTGCATTTCACTAACGTGTGTCTGTGCTGCAGGTGCATTTGCATTTCCCTAGTTCTAGTGCCCAGACTTCTGAGTATTTGATCATGACTAGCCTACGGAGAACGGTTGCTTACAAATTGCCTACGCCTGATGTTGTTCCTTTACTGGGGTTGATCTCTCTTGCTGATGAGGGTGTTCGTAGGAGTTTCCGGATGAGTTATGGTAGATTACTGAGATTGGTGTGCAAACCTACAGAGGTAGAGTTAGATGGGCTGTATGCTTTGATGCAATTCTACGACCCTGCTTTGAGGTGTTTCACGTTCTCTGACTTTATTATGGGACCAACTCTGGAGGAATACGCTGAGTATGTTGAGCTGCCTGTGCAGAACCAGGTTCCATTCATTCATTATGATGCCAAACCCAAGCCGGAGGAATTGGCAAAAGCCTTGCATGTTGATGCTTCTGAACTTGTGACTACTGTCTCCCGTGGAGTTCCAGGCTTCTCATTTCAGTTCTTAGTTGGTAAAGCCCAAGAGTACGCCAAGAATGGGTGCTGGGTTGCTTTCAACGCTGTGTTGGCTTTGTGCATTTATGGCATAGTACTATTCCCCAATATACCGGATTTTGTGGACTTCGATGCTTTCTACTTGTTTGCCGCTGGTAATCCTGTGCCTACTTTACTCGGAGATCTCTACCACTCCCTGCATTACAAGAATGAGAAGGGGAGAGGAAAGAATGTTCATCTGTGTGTACCCTTATTGAGTATGTGGTTTGAGAGTCACCTTCCTAAGAGAGGATCTGCTGCAGAGACTACAGTTCCAGTTGGTTGGCCGGAGCGTTTGATGAGGTTATCGTCGGAAGATATGGAGTGGTTTGATAGAGACCTGTTGGGATCGGAGCTCATCTTCAGTTGTTCTGGTTACCCTAATGTGCCATTGATAGGAAGAAAAGGGTGTATCAATTACAACCCTTCTCTATTCATTCGCCAGTTCGGATATGCGCTGAAGAGTCCACCGCAAGAGGAAGAAGTACAGGAATCTCTGTACTTCACTGGTGACGTGAAGGGGGAGTTATTAGCCAAGTTGCGACATGCCTGGACGAGCATTAACCGCAAAGGGAAGCCGTTGTTAGGAAAGAATGACTGTCAGGCCTATGCACCTTATAGAGCTTGGATTCAAGAGAGGGCTAGTCAGTTGAAGATGCCGTTTCCAGATGCACCAATTCTTGATCCTATTCCGGTAGAAGAGCCGACTACTGTTTCTAGGGAAGTCTATGAACAGGTGGTGAAGGAGAAAGAAGCCTTGATGAAGATTAACGAAGGGTTAGAGCAAGAGCTAGCCCAGGCACGCAGTGAGAAAAACAAAGCCGTATATGCTTTCCAACAACAGATTGAGCTGGTAAACAGGTTAGGAGCTGAGTTGACTGAGGAAAAGAAAAAGCGCGAACGTCTGGGGCAAGAGTTCAGAAGCTCCCATGACATGCTGGAAGCCAAAAAGAAGGCGCTCGACGCAGCACACCGAGAGATATCTTCTTGCAATAAGACTTGGAATGCTACACTCACTAACAACAAGAAGAGGGAAGATAAGCTAAAGCAGCAAATTTCCGACCTCGAAGAGAAATTGAAGTCTAGCATCAAGAAGTGTGAGGAGGAAGTGATGAACCGGTATAGTGTCCAGCATGCACTGAACAAGGCAATCAAATCCAGAGATGAAGCAGTGTCCCAGAAGCGAAAGCTAGAAGATTGCTTCGGAGAAGCGGCATGGGAAGAAACTGCTGAAGATGTACGCCGTGTCCTCAAGAAGAGAAACCAGCTTGTTGAAGGGCTGCTTGATCGACCAAGCCATCCGGAGACCAAGAAGTTGATAGAGGAGTACCAGACTTTTGGGAGGATCTGATCATTCCATTATTTGTATGCTTTATTTGCATAGTGCTGACCATCACCAGGATTGTTGGTTGAGGTCATGCCATCTTTGTACTCTCAGTAATATTGTACCCTGGGTTTATTGATTCTCTCTGATATATATGAGGCTTTCTATGATTCAGCTCCGATATTCTTATTGTCAACACTGTCACCGCACCGGCACCCTCGCACTAGAACTGGGGAATGAACTTCCCTAATGCACAGACACATTGCATTGCATTCGCATTCATCTTGCATAACAGGTAATCTTTGAATGGTGTCTTATCTCCTGATTTTTTTTAGGTACTTAACAGGATTCCAGAGCAACATCCGCACCGCTATTCTACACGATCCAACTGTCGGAAAGTCATGGACCAGATTCAGAATGAGATGCAGGATGTACGCGAGAAGCTCGCCCTCTTCATGCAGACCATGGAGGCTATAGCAAAAGGGCAAGAGAATTTGCAGGCCATGGTCCAGCCTCTGTTGGCTCGCAACGCTGGTCATGGTAACGAAGATCATCAGTCTGTCCGGGTTGATACTGCTCATGGAGATGGCACTCCAACGCCGGTGGCTCCGCCTGTCGTCAATGTGAATGCTGCTAACGTCAACAACGCTACCACTGCTGTGAATGGTAACGTCGGAGGAGTAAATGAAACTGCTGTCCACAACGCTGGGCTGGGTGATGTCAATGTAGGAGATAATCTCGGAGGCAATGGCTTTGTCAACGCTGGGTTCGGATTTAACGATCAGGGATTCGACAACACTGGCAAGTATGGCTTTAATGCTCAAGGCTTTGGGCAAGATGGTTATGGTATGGTCAATCAGGGCTACGGAGGTTTTGGAAACGGAAACGGTGCTGGTTTTATGGCTGGTGGTCCTGCTGGAGGTGTTCAAGGGTACGGCAACAGAGGCCGAGTTCCAGGGATGAATCAAGTCAGAGCTGGACGTAATAATGCGTATGATGGATACGGGGCTGGAAACGGTATGTGGCAAGAGGATCAACAGGAGGACGCCTTCTCTGGAGGGGGCTTTGAAGGGCCGATGGATGATTCTCAAAAGATTAGAATGCTGGAAGAGCAAATGAAGGGAGTCCTAAACCAGAGTGCTGTGGGTCTGGACATGGCAACAATGGGCTTGGTACCTGGGCTGAGGGTGCCAATCAAGTTCAAAGCGCCTGCGTTCGATAAGTACAAAGGAGATACATGTCCGAAGGTTCATGTACGAGCTTATTACAGAAAGATGTCTGCATACTCCACTGACGAAAGAATGCTCATGCATTTCTTTCAGGATAGTCTATCGGGTCCTTCCTTAGAGTGGTACATGGGGTTGGAGCCCACTGATATTAAGACTTGGAAGCAGTTAGCAGAAGCGTTCGTAGCCCATTACAAATATAACAGCGATCTGGCGCCCAATCGGGTCCAGTTGGCCGGGCTTTCGCAGAAGAAGGGGGAGAGTTTTAAAGAATACGCGCAAAGGTGGCGCGATATGGCTGCCAGGGTCCGTCCCCCTGTGGAAGATAAAGAAATGAACGATATGTTTGTCGGCACATTCACCGGGCTGTTTCATGATATGCTGTTTCATACGTCTTTGGCTAGTTTTTCAGACCTGATCTTGATGGGGGAAAAGATTGAGCGGAACATTAAGCAAGGAAAGTTCCAAGTTGACGAGTCAACTGCATCTGGCAGTAATAGGAAAGCTTATGGTGGGCGCCGTCAGGGCGAAGCTAGTGCGGTATTTGGAGGCCGAGGCCGAGGCCGAGGCAGGGGAAGAAATCAATATCGTCAGCCGCAGCAAGTGTCGAGTGTTACTATCCCTTATCAACAGCAGCCAATGCAGCAACAACAACAGGTTCAGCAGCAACCAATGCCACAGCAGCAGCAGCCTCAGCAGGGGGCACAGCAAGCTCAACGAAGATTTCAGGGTAATAAGCCGAGAAGGGTGTTCGAGAAGCCTCCCTCTAACTATGCTGATTTATTGCAGACCTTGTTGGGATTGAATCTGGTGGAGAAAAGAACCTTGGCACCGATAACGGGAACTCCCCCGTTCGGCTATGATGCAAATAGGCGCTGCGAGTTTCATTCTGGGGCCCCGGGCCATGATATAGAAGGTTGTCATGCTTTTAAGCACGTTGTGCAGGATCTCTTGGACAACAAGTCTATCAACTTCGGAACGACCGGTGCGAATATAGTCCAGAAACCCATGCCTAATCATGGGGCGAATGCCGTGCTGATTGAGGAAGGTCTGAATCTGATTATGAATGTTGAGGATTTAAAGACGCCGCTGAGCAAAATAAAAAGCCGACTGTTGCAAGGAGGTGTTTACCCGGGTTGTAATGAGTACTGCTTAGATTGTTGGGCCCTGTCTGGGGGGTGTGAGGATCTGAAGAAAGGCATTCAGGCCTTGATTGATGAAGGTGTATTGCAGTTTGATAGAACAGCAACTGATGAGCCGGCAGGGGCAGTAGTGGATAATCGGAGTGATGTTGCCACAGTGACAATTCCTAGGAAGACGATCACCATTTCAGCACCCGCTCAGCGACCACCGATTACTATAACTAAAGCCGGGCCAATCCCGTATGAGAGCACGAAAGCGGTCCCATGGTCATATGGGCTAGAGGTGTATTGTGACGGGATTAAAATCGAGGTTAACAAGCAGTCAGCGGAGGTTGTGGATAATGTTGTGGGCTCGGGAGGCATGACGAGAAGCGGCAGGGTCTTTATATCTCCTGAGGTGGAAGCCGAAAGGATAGCGAAAGGAAAAGGGAAAGCGGTGGAGAATGTTCCGGTTCAAGTAAATGAAAAAGAAGCAGCATCTAAGGATGTCGAAGAATTCATGCGCTTAATTCGGAAAAGCGATTATAAAATTGTGGAGCATCTGCAGCAAACACCGTCCAAAATATCTATTCTGTCATTGTTGTTGTGTTCGGAGGCCCACAGGAACGCTTTGCTGAAAGTCCTGGACACTTCTTTTGTACCACAGGATGTCTCCGTGAACCAGCTAGAAGGAGTATTGGCACATGTAAATGCAGGTCACAGTCTGGGCTTTACTGATTTCGACTTGACTCCGAAAGGAAGGGATCATAATATGGCATTGCACGTATCTGTTGAGTGCAGAGGGTCGACGATGTCGCACGTATTGGTTGACACCGGGTCGTCTTTGAATGTGCTGCCTAAGAAGGCTATGATGAAGCTGGATGTTCGAGGGATTTTGTGTACACCAAGTGATTTGGTAGTCAGAGCGTTTGACGGCACACGGAGAACAGTCTTCGGATCGATCACCTTGCCTCTGCAAGTGGGGCCGGAAGTGTTTGCAACGGAGTTTTATATCATGGATATACAGCCTGCGTACAGCTGCTTGCTGGGAAGACCTTGGATTCACGGGGCAGGGGCAGTTACGTCTACCCTGCATCAGAAGCTAAAGTATATGGTCGGAGACAGTGTAGTTACCGTGTGCGGAGAAGAAGACATCCTGGTCAGCCATCTTTCTTCGTTCAAATATGTGGAAGTCGACGGGGAGATCCACGAGACGCCATGCCAGGCATTCGAAGGTTTGCGCATAAAGGACAAGAGTCCCGGGCCAAGTAAAGTGCCAGAGATAGCTGTTTCTTCGTATAAAGAAGCTCAAGCGCTAGTGAAAGCAGGAGAAGCCAAAGGCTGGGGCAAAGTATTGGACATTCCAGTGAAAATGGACCGGTTCGGACTGGGGTACCGACCATCGTCATCAACTCCTTCCGTGGGGGCCCCTCATTTCAGAAAGTCAATCACCATCTCTGCCAGTGGAGTATGCCATGAATCTGTCAATGCTGCTTCAGAATCCGATGAAGGGGACAGCGACTGTGATATGGATGCCTGGATTCAGCCAAGCACGCCAGGACAAGGACTGTGCAACTGGTCTATTCAGGAGCTTGTTCCTGTGACTTTCAAACAGTAATGCTTTGCTTTATTAATTGTTGAATAATCTGATGTCTTGCCCGGGGCATCAGAATCTGTTTAGGGCTGTGTTGTTATAAACATTGCTTCGTTAATCGTTAAATAAATGGCGTTTTTCATGTGTAAATACTGTAATCCCTGTCTTTCTTGTTTTGTATTTTTCAATAAAATGGCAACGTGGTTATCCGCTGTATACGCATTTTGAAGCACTTAACCCTTTCTTTTGCAGGATAACATTTTCAGATGACATCCTTGAACCACCTATGACTCGTCCCGACTTCGAGCACCCGGTATTCCAGACCGAAGAAGAGGTTGTCGAAGATAGCGACGTTCCTGAAGAACTGTCTTGGTTAGTGAAGCAAGAGGAAAGAGCCATTCTGCCTCACGACGAGGTTATCGAAGTTATCAATTTGGGGTCGGAAGGGGTTGAGAAAAATATTCGTATCGGAGCCGCACTGCAGAGTGATATCAAGCGAAAACTGGTTGAAATGCTCCGAGAGTATAATGATGTATTCGCTTGGTCGTATCAAGATATGCCAGGGCTCGATACAGATATGGTGGTGCATCGTCTGCCATTGAAAGAAGACTGCCCGCCTGTCAAACAAAAACTTCGCAGAACTCGCCCAGATATGGCAATGAAGATTAAAGAGGAGGTTCAGAAACAGTGGGACGCTGGGTTCCTGGCTGTGACGAAGTATCCCTCATGGGTTGCTAACATCGTACCAGTGCCAAAGAAAGATGGCAAGGTTCGAATGTGCGTGGATTATAGAGATTTGAATAAAGCAAGCCCAAAAGACGATTTTCCACTTCCTCATATTGACGTGTTAGTGGATAATACCGCTCAATACTCTGTATTCTCCTTCATGGATGGCTTTTCAGGCTATAATCAGATCAAAATGGCGCCAGAGGATATGGAGAAGACTACTTTCATAACGCCTTGGGGAACATTTTGCTATAAAGTGATGCCCTTTGGTTTGAAAAATGCTGGGGCAACATATCAGCGTGCGATGACAACTCTCTTTCATGACATGATGCATAAAGAGATTGAAGTTTATGTTGACGATATGATTGCCAAATCCCAAACAGAGGAAGAGCATCTGGTGAATCTGTTGAAGTTGTTTAAAAGGCTTAGGAAGTTCAGGCTGAGGCTGAACCCTAACAAATGCACCTTCGGGGTGAGATCGGGTAAGCTCCTGGGGTTCATAGTAAGTGAAAGAGGAATAGAGGTTGATCCTGCTAAAATAAAAGCGATTCAAGAAATGCCGACGCCTAAAACAGAGAAAGAGGTGCGCGGGTTTTTAGGGAGGTTGAACTACATTGCCCGGTTCATATCTCACCTGACTGCCACGTGTGAACCATTATTCAAGTTGCTAAAGAAAGATCAAGCTGTAACGTGGAACGATAATTGTCAAAAGGCGTTCGACAAAATAAAGAAGTATCTGCAGGAGCCTCCTATTTTGATACCCCCAGTGGCAGGGAGACCCTTGATAATGTATTTGACGGTTCTTGAGGGGAGTATGGGTTGTGTTCTCGGTCAACACGACGAGACAGGGAGAAAAGAGCATGCAATCTATTATCTGAGTAAGAAATTTACGGACTGTGAATCTCGATATTCAATGCTGGAGAAAACTTGTTGCGCGCTAGCCTGGGCCGCCAAGCGTTTGAGGCAGTACATGCTGAATCATACAACCATGCTCATCTCGAAGATGGATCCGATCAAATATATATTCGAAAAGCAGGCGTTGTCAGGTAGAATTGCCCGGTGGCAGATGATCTTGACTGAATATGATATTCAATACGTCTCGCAAAAGGCAATAAAGGGGAGTGTGTTGTCTGAGTATCTAGCGGAGCAGCCTATTGAAGAGTATCAATCGATGAGATTTGACTTTCCTGACGAGGATATCATGTATCTCAAGATGAAAGATTGCGAAGAGCCGTTACCAGACGAAGGACCAGAGCCGGGGTCCAAATGGCAGATGATATTTGATGGAGCTGTGAATGCTTACGGTAGCGGGATAGGGGCAATTATCACTACGCCACACGGGTCGCACATCCCGTTTACTGCCCGATTGACCTTTGCCGTTACCAACAATGAGGCCGAATACGAAGCTTGTATAATGGGGCTTGAAGAAGCCATTGATTTGCGAATCAAACATTTAGACGTATACGGAGACTCAGCTCTGGTGGTGAATCAGATCAAAGGGGAATGGGAGACACGGCAACCCCATTTGATACATTATATGAATTATGCAAGGAGATTGTTGCCTTTCTTCGACAAAGTTGAATTGCATCATGTGCCACGGGCAGAAAATCAAATGGCTGACGCCCTTGCCACTTTGTCTTCCATGTACAAGGTCAATTTCTGGAACGAAGCTCCCCAAATCACTATCTCTCGGTTGGACAGGCCAGCTTATGTATTTGCTATTGATGAAGCGTCTGATGGCAAACCGTGGTATTTTGATATCCTTAATTTCCTGAAGAATAAAGAGTATCCGGCTGGGGCGTCCAGTCAAGATCAGAAGACTCTCAGGAGATTAGCGGGTAATTTCTATTTGAACCCGGATGGCGTCTTATACAGAAGAAACCACGATTTGGTGTTGTTGCGTTGTGTAGACGAGAAAGAGGCAAAGCTTCTTATGGAGGAAATTCACGAAGGTGCATTCGGCACGCATGCTGGGGGGCATGCTATGACGAGAAAAATGCTGCGGGCAGGTTACTTTTGGCTGACGATGGAAACTGATTGTTTCAAATTTGCAAGAAAGTGCCACAAGTGCCAAATTTATGCTGACAAAATACACGTGCCTCCGAGTCCTCTGAATGTGATGTCATCTCCATGGCCATTCTCGATGTGGGGAATCGATATGATTGGAAAGATTGAGCCGACGGCTTCTAACGGGCATCGGTTCATCCTCGTAGCAATCGATTATTTCACCAAGTGGGTGGAAGCAGCGTCCTACGCAAACGTAACGAAGCAAGTGGTGGCTAGATTCATCAAGAGAGATATCATTTGCCGATATGGGATTCCCGAGCGGATAATCACGGATAATGGTTCTAATCTGAACAACAAAATGATGAAGGAGCTCTGTCAGAATTTCAAGATCGAACATCACAACTCCTCCCCTTACCGACCCAAGATGAATGGCGCTGTCGAAGCGGCCAATAAGAATATCAAGAAGATCGTCCAGAAAATGGTGGTGACGTATAAAGATTGGCATGAAATGCTACCTTTCGCTCTGCACGGTTATCGTACGACGGTACGCACATCAACCGGGGCAACTCCGTTCTCGTTGGTATACGGAATGGAAGCGGTATTACCATTGGAAGTTGAGATCCCTTCTCTGAGGGTATTGCGAGACGTTCAGCTGGACGAGGCAGAATGGGTAACGAACAGATTGAACCAACTGAGTTTGATGGATGAGAAGAGGCTAGCTTCTCTGGCATACGGTCGTTTGTACCAAAGACGAATGAAGAAAGCGTACGACAAGAAAATACTTCCGCGAAGCTTTCAGACGGGCGACCTTGTGCTGAAAAGGATTCTCCCGCCGCAAGCAGATCACAGGGGCAAGTGGACCCCCAATTACGAAGGGCCATACGTTGTCAGTAAGGTCTTTTCAGGAGGAGCTTTATTGTTGTCCACCATGGACGGGGAAGACTTTGCATCACCTGTGAATTCGGACGCAGTTAAAAAATACTTTGCTTAAAATAGACCCGCTGGACAGAAAAAAGAGAGTCCAGGCAAAAATGGGGCATCCTGGCGAACCAAAAATAGAATGAAAGGTTCGGGCAAAAGTTAGGGATAAAATCGAAAAAATGTACACCCGCGAAGTTGAAAACCTACACTGGGCGGCTTCGGCAAAAAGGGGTATCCCGGTGAACTGAAAACCCGTAAAGGGCGGTTCACGCAAAAGTTAGGGATGAGAAAAGCAAATGACTGCGGTCCGAATTTGGTATTCAATGAGCATCAGTGCGGGAGAATATATTTGAGGAATTAGTTATCGGATACAACCTCTTCAGAAGTAGGGATACCGGGAAAGTATTAGAGTCGGACGAGTCATGGGGGGATCAGTTCGTGGTGTTCATCTGCAACCAGTTGCCGACATGTGTACAAAATTTAATTTGTCAATATTTATGCTTCTTGTGAATACTTGCATGCTTGTATATTTGCTTTGCGTAGCTTCCTCTTTTCAGGAGTTACATCCCGTGTACAAAAATTCCGCCCATTCAGGGGCCCAATCAATGAAAATGTGTTATTCAGTACTTGATGCCTGTTCTTTACTGTTTTGCGCATGATAAAACGCCTAAGTTTATTGAAGCTAGCATGAGTATAACATCACTGGCCCTTGCCAACAGTTGTTAAAGCTTTGAATTAACTGAGTGTAACGTCACTAACCTGAATCGATTTGAATTGCATAGGCTTGTCGTGCTTTGTTTGTGTTGTTGCAGATTTCATAACCGTACGAGGGAGGTAATCAAAAGATTGCAATAGTGAAAGGCTTGATCCCCACGCAGGTCAGGCATGTTCTTCCTGAAGAAGGATAGAATTCCCCAGCTAGCCGTAGCTTATCCAAAGGACGTGCTCCCGAGAAGTTACTCGTCCTCAGCAGAATTTGGTGTTCCGGGATCGTAAGGCTGTATTCAGACAAGTTCATCTCTCCCCGCAGGGTCATGCATTCTCCCCCAGTGGAGTCAGTTAATTTTCCCCAAGAGAATCCAGCCATCCCCAGCGGAGTTCTCTTTTCAGCAATTGTTCTTTCCTTCCAGTGGAATCCGAAGATCAAGACTCTCCCCAGCAGGGTTGATGGTGGGTCCTGTCATTTATTTTGTCAGAGATACCATGTGGTATTAGTTCATTCTCCAGCAGAGGCTCAATCATATCAGGCGCATCTGCTATTCCCCAGCAGAGTTATATTCCCTAGCAGGGGGTTACTTCAACAAGACGTGTGGTTTGAGTCCCCAACTTCCCCGCAGGGTCGACTTCACTCTTCCGGCATTTATGTTGCCGGAATAATTTTGTAGCATCAGGCTATTCCCGGCGAGTCGGCGTTATCCTTCCAGCATTTACTTTGCTGAAGCAGTTCCTGTACTCTAGGAGTTCAGGTGGAGAGAGCTCTTGCTCATATAAGTTACCAACCAATCAAGATCTCGGCTGGAGATATTCAATAATAATGTCAGTTTCGGCGGTATTCCTCCACAGAGTTGTCGTGATAAAACTCTCTTTGTCTCCAGCAGAGTCATTTATGCAAATGTATCTTATTTTCCCCAGCCAGAGTGGCCAGGATAAGAATCTCCTTATTCCCAAGCAGAGTTTGTTTGTCATCAACGAGTCGCATGAATCAGAATTTCGAAGCAGGTGTCCGATAGTTAGTTTTCAGACATCCCCAGTAGAGTTCATCTCGAAGTCGCTGTCACGTCAGTGCTGAGCAGTTTGTGGGTAAGGATCATTGAAGAATTAAGTCCTGACGTGGACCATTTACTCCTAGAATGACGGGATTTCTTCAGAAGTGGGCGTCCTAACGTGGACAGGTTTGTTTTACCGGATTGGTAAGGTGTGTTGATCCTGACGTGGATAGATTCGGTCTCCCGAAATTTGGAGAAAGGGAGGTCATGACGTTGACAAAAAGATTGGTTACTCTTCGTGTTGGTATCCTGACGTGGATCATTTGTTTTCAGTAGATATCTTTATTCGTAATGGTGAAATGTGCGTCCTGACGTGGACAAGTTTGTAGTTCTTTGTGATGACAAGATACAAGAATCCTGACGTGGACAAATTTATCCTTCTTCGTGTTGTTGGCAAAGTGTAAGTCCTAACGCGGATATTTCCCCAGTGAGTCGAAGGTGTGAGTCCTTGCGTGGACAAGTCTTATTTCCTCAGTGAGTCGAAAACGCCTGAGTCCTAACGTGGACGAATCAAGACGAGATCAGTGTCCTAACGCGGGCAGATCAAAGAGATTATTACTCCTAACGCGGAAAAGATGTAGTCCTTACGCGGACATATCAACAGAGGTGATTCCTAACGTGGAAAGACGGAGATTCCTAACGCGGAAAAGATGGAGTCCATACGCGGACGTATCAGAAGTGATTCCTAACGTGGAAATGACAGTATTCCTAACGTGGAAAAAAAGAGAGTCCTTACGTGGACAGATTAAGATGGCATTCCTTACGTGGAAAAATGAGTCCTGACGCGGACAAATCAGAAAGAAGTTGGTATTCCTTACGTGGAAAGATCAGAGTCCTTACGTGGACATATCAAGAGCATTCCTTATGTGGAAGAAAAATGGTTTCCTTACGTGGAAAGACGAGTTTATTCCTTACGTGGAAAGATTAAGTCCTGACGCGGATATATCAGATTGATTCTTGACGTGGAAAGAAATGAGTTAT
Source organism: Lathyrus sativus (assembly GCA_963859935.3). Classification (NCBI taxonomy): domain Eukaryota; kingdom Viridiplantae; phylum Streptophyta; class Magnoliopsida; order Fabales; family Fabaceae; genus Lathyrus; species Lathyrus sativus. The sequence goes on along the minus strand of OZ012740.1, from coordinate 22,705,900 downwards.
TCCTGACGTGGAAAGAGATTGAGTCCAGACGCGGACAGATCGAAGAAGATATTCCCAACGTGGAAGAAGAAGATAGATTCCTTACGTGGAAGAAATTGAGGTCCTTACGTGGACAGATGCAAGAAAAGTGGAGTCCTGACGTGGACAAGTTCGGAAATGGTTGTATTCCTTACGTGGAAAGGTTGGAGTCCTGACGGGGACATGGCAAGTGGTATTGGAGTCCTTACGTGGATAGATTGATGTAGTTTTCCTTACGTGGAAAAGAGATTGCTTCCTAACGTGGAAAGATGAAAGGGTTAGTCCTGACGTGGACAGACGCAGAAAAATGATTCCTAATGTGGACAGGTGTTACTCCTAACGTGGAAGAGTTTTATTCCTAACGTGGACGATGCGGTTTATGGAAATGCAGACGAATTATCCCCAACGGAGTTGCCGAGATTTTTCTGGGATAACAGCAAGTGGAGTCCTAACGTGGACAGGTTTTAGTTGAGATTTCTTCGTATCGATGACAGGCAGAGTCCTAGCGTGGACAAGCAAGCAGTCTGTTATGACAGAGTCCTCTTCAGAACGATGAAGCCAACCCCCAGCACGGTCGCGCGAGATCAGTGGGTTACTCTAACAGTCAGATTCAGCTGACGAATGTTATTCCTCAAGCAGGAGCGCAGTTTATTTCTGCGGTTGGCAAATTTCTGGTTTCACTGGTATTCAACCGTCTCGTACCGCGAATGTCTGAGGGCTCCGGGCTCTTCATCCAATCGGGTCCAAGTCGCTTGAATAGGGGCAGCTGTTGCACCCTAAAATTTGCCCAACCTTATTCAATTGGTTTATGTTTCAATATCATTAGCATTTGCATATAGAGTCATGTACATAGACTAACCATCTGCATAGCATAAGCATAGCCAGTCATTCAACAGGGGACCAATCATTATTTTCATCTCTAGAGGCCTAGCAAGAGGTTATTATCCTAATTCCATCCTACTCAAGTCATCAGGAAAGAATTTGAAAGCAAAGAGCTCAGCAGATCAAGCCTTGAGTCCATCTCTTAGCTGAGGGTACCTGAGGATCAACAAGAGGGTTATGAGCTGTGAAATGAAAGCATGGAGAGCATCTAGACATCTTGAGAGACTTATAAAGTCATTTGGAGAAGAAAACAAGTCATTGATGAGAGCACAAGAGCTACAGTTGAAGACAGTCAACTAGGGTTTCATCTGGGTCAACCCTAGGTCAACCCTAGGTCAGTTGACTGGTTTAAAAGAGCATTCAAGTCTATTGGAGAGATGTGGGGATCAACATTTGACATATGAAGAAGGACATGGAGATATGACAAGGAGAATTCAAGAGAAATCAAGGAGAAGAGGAGTTACTAAATTAGGGTTTCTCTGTAAAATCCCCTAATTTAGGTCAAATTTCCAAGCAAGATAAGTCAAAATGCTAGCTTCAAATGGTTTCTTGGCCAACATGAAACTTGTAGAGGATCTCAAGACCTTTAATTTGAGTGGTGGAAGACTTCAAGGAGATTTATAGAACTCAAGTTATGGTCCTTACAAGTTACAGGTCATCTGGGGTGTCTGAATTTTTGTCTGTGAAAGTGACTTGACTTCCAAGCTAGTTTTACCCCTCAAGGAGATTTCAAATGAATTCTTGGTCAACATAAGAATTGTTCCTCATTGTCTTAGCTTTCTAGAATGGTATGGCATGCCCTCATATGATGTGGAGAACTCAACTTATGGTCTTGGCAAGCAAAGGGTATTTTGGGCATTTGTGAATTACAGGTCATTTTAACCTATACCCAAAACTCATACAAGGAGGCCTCAAATGGAAAAACTTACAACATCAAACTTGCTCCAAATGGGATTTTAAGTCTAGAAAGAAGGTCACAAGTTATTGGAGAAGCTCATAGCATGGAGTTACACAATTGGTCAAAATATGAACTAAAAAGGCATATAAAGTGAATAATTTCAAGTTGAAAATTGGTTTGGGAGATTTACAAGTCCAAATGGAGACTTCCAATATATGATTTTGAATGGAAAAACAATTCTAAGAACAATGGTTCACACACTTTTTTGAGTTTAGAAGGAAAAAATGAAGTTATCCATGGTTGCTTATCATTTAAGAAACATAATCAAAATGGATCAAAATTTGAAAACAAGGGAATGTGCAAGATGGATCTAGAATGTTCATTTGGGGTCTATATATTCATGAAATGTGCATTGATCAAGGGCTGGCCTCATTTGCACCAAGAATTCTACCAAATTTCACACACTTTTTCATTGAAGTTTCATCACAATTCTCTCAAATTCTTCATCAAGCTTCATCATAATCAATTCAATTCCACTCAATCATCATCACAGATCATAATTGAAGCAAGTTCTTGGTGTGAATCATTCATATTCGAGTGCTTTTCTCAAGAATCTCAAAACTACAAGTTCAAGTGGATTGCATGATTCAAGCAAGGAAACTCCAAGTTTGTGCATACAGAATCTATACCTGAGCAATTGGATCAAGATTCAAGCCTTGGAGGTCTCAAATCATCATCTTCCATAACTGTTTCTCAAATTTCTTACAAGGTAAGTTTTCATTCGATTTACTTGATTCAGTTATTTAGGCTTGTTTTTGTTAGTTTAGATGCAATCTAGGTGGTTAGGAGAGTAGTTTAGGTGAATTTGGAACGATTTGGTGAGGTTTGTTAGCAGGTACCATAAACTGTTTGGATCAATATCTCTCATGTTAATGCACCAGAATGTTAGTTAATTTGATCATGTTAACCTCCATTAGGCATAGGTTAGCTTAGGTCAAGTTTGATGAAGAGTTATCATGATGCTTATCAGTGAATATCCATGGTGATCAGAATTTACCTCAATCGGGTTGAGAGTTTTAGTGAGTTTCAGATTGATCTAAGATCATAGGATTGAAGAGGGAGAGGTTTGGAGTAACTTTCATGTTCATAGCATGGTGATTCGTGGCCTGGATAAGGAGAACAGAGAGGGAGAAAACTGTGCGTGCATGGAGGTTCATGAGGATGAAACCCTAGTTGCAGGTTTGTTTGGAGAAGACACAATCATAGCCTTCCATTTGTGGTTGGACTCTTGACTTCCCAGAAGATCCAAGGGCTCTCGTTTGATTTCAGAATTGGAGGGAGAAGCTGGGTGCCAAACGCACCGTTTCATTAATTGAAACGGGCGGGCCTCAGAATTTCATGCTATCCCCACCCCCAGCTTTCAGGCCCAAACCAATCTGAACGTGTTTTCTATACTATTTTCACCCCCAGCTGTTTCAATAATTCTGACTGGATGCTGGGCTTAGCCAGAAGCGCTATCTGCACCCCTACCCTGTGAGGCCCATCCAAGTTTGAACTGAGCGAAGTTCCTTTTCACACCCCCCTGGCTCATTTAGTTCATTTTATTTTTTCTTATTTCATTTTAATTTTCATCAATTTTCATAAAATCATAATAAATTCATAAAAAATGTTTTTTAATTCATTCTTTTTACCATATTTTCTTTAAAATGTCTAGAATATTATAGGAAAATAAAATTTCATTTTTAGTTTTATTTCATATTTTTTTCATATTTTCTAAATAAATGTCATAATAAATAGTTACATTTCATGCATTATTTTTGTGATTTTTGTTCTATTACATGCTTTAATATTTTTGGATCATTCTTTTCATATTGTTTAGATGAGATATTAGGCTTATAGAAATATTTTAGTTCCCATTTTTAGGAGTTAGCTTTAGGTGATTAACAAATGCTTGAATATCATGATCAAAACTAGGGTTTTTAGGTAACAACTTAGGAAGTTTAATTTTCTCCCTTAGGACTTAGGGTTTGAATAGGTTAGTTATGGGACTATAGGGACTATGGGTAGCTATTAGATCCCTTAGAGAAAAGTTAGGATTCCCCTACTGATATTATTGCTGCCTGTATATCTGCTGTCTGGTGTGGTGTGCCCTCTGGGGTTTATTAATTGTTTGATTGGGTATTGGGTTTGTCTGGGGCCCTGGGGAAGCTGAAGATTTGTGGAGATGAAGCTATTGAAGAGTCAAAAGATTGAAGATCAACTGTCAGAGTTGAGGATGAGTTTCTTGCTAGCAGTTGCTGAGGAGACTAGGGTTTAGGAGCTAGGCAGAGCTCTAGATTAGAAAGATTGTTTCTCAAACATGGATTGCCTTGTCTGCATCCATTCTTCTCTGTGATTCAGAGTCTCTCTAAGGCACTCACCCCCTTCCTTTGGAAGGCTTGGTGATGGTGTCTGTGAGATAGAACTCTTGAGAGAAAATGTCTCTTTGTGTTAGGAGCAGTCTGTTCACCACCTTTGGTAGTCAGCTGATTGCTTAACACCCAATTCACTCTTGTGACAAATCCCTCATCCTGGAGGTTTGAGCTTGAAGAAAAGGCATTGCAGATGGAAGATTGATGTCAAAGCCCTTGCCTGAAGGCCATGAAGATGGAGATTTATGCTTGTTGGAGCTTGTAGTTGATTGGAGATTGCTTGAAGCCAGATGTTGATTCAGAGCTGCTGAGGCTGTCTCTTTTGCTGTATTTCATTTCTTGATGTATTGATTGGTTTTCTGAACTGTATTGTTTGCTGTTTACCCTGCTGGGTTGAAAGTGAAGTCTGTTCACTTTTGCCTATTGTTTTCTAGGTTCGAGGTTGAGTGGGACTCCCTTGCCTCGCTTGTATTGCTGCATCCATGCATTTTACTGTTTTACTGTATATATCTGATATTGTTTCTGTTTCTGCCTATCCCGTAGGATCTCTGTTTCTCTCTGTGCAAGAGAGGAGCATGATAGACACTAGGTCTTAACCCATGCATGATAACATTAGGTTAGTTTGCTTCCCTTCGCAACCGTAGGTTAGAGTTCTGTCTCTTCTCTCTCAAAACAAACAGAAAAAATACAATAAAATTTCAAACACAATAAAAGACACTTCTTCCGTAAAAGAATGTGAACTCATCAAGACGTCATTTTTTGTCCTCTTGGACTATTAATCAGAAAAACCTTTTTCAGAAGGAATAAAATCAATCAAGACAGACTTGTGTCGTACGTGGCCCGAACTACGTTTGCTCTGATCTTCCATGCTGTGTGGAAGTACGTAGGCATAGGATGCGATATCCTAGCGAGCAACCTTCCCCTCCTTTCCCGTAGGTAGGCGAACTACGTTGACTCTGATTTCTCGTTCCAGACGGGAATACGTAGGCATAAAGTGCGATACTTTGCCGAGTCATTTTATTTTCATTTTCCTTTCTTTTAACCCCTGACCTGTAGAATAGATAGAATAACAATCCATACCCGAAAACAAGCGTGGATCCCGTCGAGTACGACGGACGTGAGGGGTGCTAATACCTTCCCCTTGCGTAACCGACTCCCGAATCCAGGTTTTGGTTGCGAAGACCATACCTTTCCCGTTTTTTGCGAGGTTTACTTCGAGCGTTTCCTTTCCCTCCGTTGGGATAAATAACGCACGGTGGCGACTCTTCTGTTCAGCCGGCGCCGATTTTCGCAGTAGCGACACACATGATGATACATGAATAATACCATGTTCATTGAAAAAGGAAGAAAATGTTTGATTAGAATAATCTTTGGCATTATCAGAATGAAATTGTTTGATGATAGTCTCAAATTGGGTTCTTATCATTTGAAAAAATAATCTAAATATTCGAGTGACTTTACTTTTTTGTTTCAAGAGATACACCCATGATACTATAGTACAATCATTAATAAAAATGACAAACTAGTGGGCCCCAAATATATTTGGAATATTGGATGGTCCCTGAACATCTTTATGGACTAAGGAAAAAGGAGTAGACATTCTTTTTTTATTATTAGGAAAGTTAACACATTTGTGTTTAACAATTTCACACTCATCACAATAAAAAATTCCTAAGTTTATATCTTGAAACAGGGTGGGAAACATATTTTTGAGAGTGCTAAATGAAGGATGACCTGACCGAAAGTGACACAACCAGATTTCTTTATGGAGGGAAGGAACATACTGTAGCAACAAAGACAATGAAAGTTGACTCTTAATGTTACTTGTCTCACATGCTTCCATAAGAAGGTAGAGCCTATTGTCCTCTCTAGCAAGTCCAATCATCTTTCCTATTTCCTAATCCTAAAATCTGGAAAGCGTGAGAGTGAATGTCACTATGCATTGTAAATATGTTGTAAGTTTGTGAATGGATAAAAGTTTGGTAGATAATTTGGGCACATGTAAGACATCTCTCAAAAGTAAATTATGACTTAGGGAAATATCTCCATTTCCAGCAATAGTAATAAAATTTCCATGTGCAATGACGATCTTTTTATTACTTGGACAAGGTTAGTAAGAGATAAACTCATTAGAGGAATGAGTCATGTGATTCGTAGCTTCATAATCAACAATCCATGTCCCTTTTGATATAGATTGTATAATGCTAAGAGCATATTGTTGAAGCGGTAAAGCAGCAAGCAAAAGATATTAAGTACCTAGTTTTGTCGTCTCCACAAGGATTAGTGCGATATGAACGCCGTTCAACGGCCTCTACATTTCTAAGCTTATCGTTCAAAAGTTTTGGTTTAACAAGTTCAAGGAACCATAAATAAAAACAGAAAATATAAAATAAAGACTGAAATATAAACGGAGCCTTGTTGGGATTGGATTTCATCAATTGATAACATATGCATTCTTCTGATCAAATTAAACACAACACAATCATTCGTCTAATATCCTCAAGTATCACTCACGACAAAGCTTATTTCTAACGCGGCGTCGAGAGAACAACTGTGTTGTCTCATTGGTGATCTCTCACCCAACAAAAACACAACACAGAGCATTAAGATCTGATACTCACGCAAATGCTAGGCCTAAATGTATCTCTAGAATTTAGGACCTAACAGGTGATTTTCCTAGTTCCAGATTCGAAAAGTGTATCTCAACCACGGTTCAAATCAAAGATAAACAGGTAAACAAGGATAACACCCATATCGGATAAACAATTGTTTCGCATAAAACATGATGATCAAAATACGTACACACGCTTAACCCTTTTTACATGTATTCATCTAACCTGCCAAATGTCGGGGAACATCGTTCTTCATCACTATTATCACATACCCAAACAATATCATATTGATCCTACCCATGCTACCCACGCTACTTAATCAACACAACACCATAGAGGATAAAATGAATATCAACTTCAAAACCATGTCAAAAGTTTGTTCATTGATAGAAGAAGATCAGAGATCAAATATGTGAAAAGGTTTTGTCAAGACCCACAAATACATAATCAAAGATAATCAATCAATAGAAAATCCAAACTAGTTCACAAACATAAATTAAATGAAATACATAAGGTATCAAAAGATTACATCCAAACCCCAACAAGAGATCGAAGATCTTACCTCCTCCCTCTTAGGGTTTTTACTTCTCTCTCTAAAGTAGATGAAGAGAAAATAAGTTCTGATGTCTAGAAAATGGAAAAATTACAATTTATGAAAAAGATAGATATATTTATGACCTAAAAAGCACTTAAATAAAGAACAAAAGATGTTCTGTTTTCCCCCATTCGCCAAGCGAACAAGGGCCTTCGCCAGGCGAACCAAATGAGCAAACCGCCCTTCTGAGTTACCGCGCCTTCGCCAGGTGAACCTCCGCTGGCTTCACTCGCCAGGAGAACTTCATGTCCTTTTGGTCTGGGAGTTTAGTTTGAATTACTCGCCCTGGCTCGCCAGGCGAACATTCGCTGGCACTCGCTGAGCTTCACCAGGCGAGCATGATAGATTCCAGCTTCTTCCAGCAGCTCTGATTTCGCCTAATGAGCATGACAACATTTTGGTGGTTTGCATATTGTCTTGGTTTCCTTGCCCATTTCTTGTGTCTTACTCTTTACTTGTTTTGTGCCTAATTCATGCACAATAACACACAAATCAAAGGTACCAAGAGCTTTTCACACTATATTGCAAACCAAACAAAACAAGAGTGGTTTTCTACACTTAATTGACGAAAATGAGTGAAAAATGCCAACTTTTGATAGATCAAATAAGTGAAATTTGGCATCTAACACATATGCAAGAGAAATACCTGATAATGCCACAGAAGAACTACTTGTGTTTGTGGTTTTGACTAAAGAGTCTAGTAATTCCATTAGTTTTGTAATTTCGTCTGAATTGAAGTCTGCAGTAGGTTTGGAATGACTTCCCTCGACAATGCCTGATTGTACCAAGTGGGCATGTGTTGGTTCTCCTCGTTGAATTCCTTTGGTGTTCTATTTTCGGTTCTGATTTGGTGGCTTTCTATAAAGTTTCCAGCATTTATCTTCAGTGTGCCTTGGCTTCTTGCAGAAGGTACACCATAGAAAATTCTTGTTATCCCCTCTTTTAATCTCCATTTTGAGGGCTCTTCCAGGTAGGGCGTTCTTTCATTTATCAATGTTCTTCTCTCAGTTTTGGCTACTAAGGTAGAACTTTCTGTTGATTGAGGTTCCATCATCGCTCCTCTTCGTGATTCTTCTATTCGAAAGGCAGCCACGGTTTCATTTAGTGAAGATAACTCTTTTCCGAGTACTTGAACCCTTATTGGATCATACCTATTGTTCAGACCTGTAAAGAAAGATTATATTATGTCCTTCTCCTTGTAATTTTTAAGTAACATAGCATTTGTTGTGCATTTTGCTTCAAAATGTTCATAATGATCTAACTCCAACCATATATTTTGTAGAGTTTAGAAATACTCACTAATGGATTGGTCTCCTTGTGTGATAGTCGTAATCTTCATCTTAATTTCGTAAATTTATGCAGCATCACCAACCTTGGAATAGTTTTCTTTACAATTGTTCCACACCTCTTTGGCAGTCTTCATGAATATGCACACATCACTGATCTCAAGTACTATGGAATTCCATAGCCATGATATTACAATAACATCTTCTTCATCCCATGAAGCAAATTTGTTATCTGTAGTTTTTGGGGTATCCTTTCAAGTAAGATGATTAAGTTTGCCCTTCCCTTTTAAAAAGATTTGGACAAAATTAGACCATTTGAGGTAGTTTTTTCCATTGAGACGAAGGCTAGCTTGAATATTATACAAATCAACAGAGCTAGTGTTTGGGACAGGGGTGTTAACTGGTTCATACATTCTGAGTTTTTTTGGGGAAAAGGGCAATATAGTCCATAAAAATAAATCGGCAATGCAGGCCGCACGACAGAAAAAATGGCAATGCATGCCACAATTTTTAACAGGCTCATATGAACTTTAGAGCTCTGATGCCATATCAAAGACATTTTTTCTCTTCTTATTGATAGAGGAGCATGTGCTCTTAAATACAATACAATGTAATTAGAAAAGAAAAATCCTAATAAATACTCATCATTGCCCACAATCAATTATATAATTAAGGGCCAATAATTTCTATAAATACATATACATTATTCAGCTAACCATGTCCTATTTATGGGATTTAAATCCTTTTTAAATATAAAATATACAGCCAATTAACACATGTACAATTGGTTTTGACAAACACCACAATAATATAAGGGTTGCGATGGTTGGAAAATCGCCTTTCCCCAAATGTGTGCCAAACACGAACAAGAAATTAGGGTTGTGGCAGTTGGGTAAATTGCCTTCCCCTAAAGGAAAAAGAAAAGTAAAATTAGGGCTATGGTATTCAAGTCATAAATCATCGTCTCTCACTTTCATCTTCTGAACAAAGCTCAAAATGAAACTCTCAAAACAATAGAAGCGTTATGGAAAATAATCTCCAGACATTGTCTTTGGATCGCAATTGGAAAACCATACACTTTATCTCCTTTTATGTCACCTTACTTTGCCACAAAATACCACCACCGCCACGGTCGATCTTAAACCAAGCTCAACATCACCACTCCTGTCATCTTTAAGAAAATTCAAAATTCTAGTCTAGCAAAACCATATGTTCCTTCCTTTTCTTTTACTTTTGTTGATCTTTGCAAAAACCATCTTTCTCATTTAAACTCTAAGTTGTTAAAACTATGTTGAATTAAACCAAAGTATCTATGTTGAGTTTCATATTTTGATTATACCCATGATTTTTCTTTTTATTTGTGTTTTTTTGTGAAGATGAACTAGTTTGAGAGTAGGGAAATCAACATTTGCTGATTTGTCTTTAGGAATTAAAATATTTTGTGTTGTTTTTTGATATTTGTGAATATGAATATGCTAACATAATAATCAAATGCACTTCATGTATTCATTGGTGGATATTCATACTTAGTTCTATTAATTTGGTTTCAGATAAAACATGTCATTTATAGGTAGAAAGCACCAATGTTGAGCTTCTTATGTATTTTGGCATGTATATAATGATGAATCATCTATTTGACGTCTTTTACGTCTATGGAACATAAATTGTACTAGAAATAAGGCATAATCCCCAAATAGTAGCTATCTTTGTAAGTATTCTTGCTTAAAATTTAGGTTTCATGCATCTTTTGATTCCTTAACTTGATTTAAGATTTCACTTTAGTCCCTTATCTAATAAACATTACAATTTAGTCCTTCAAAATTTATTTTTTTTCTTCAACTTAGTCTGTTTTATAAACTTTTAACTTTAATTGTCTTAGGTGAGACAATATTGTTGAGTGTCCACCATAGACTTTATTTTATTTTTTTAGTTTTAACTATTGAAACATTTTAACAAATATCACACAGTTGATATTTAATGGTCTATTGAATCTAACTATGAACCATAAATACATAATATATTTTACATTTTTTTCATCTTCTTCCTTCATCTTATTCATATTCTTCCTTTATCTTATTCACGATCTTCATTAACTTCATAAAAAAAACTCAGAAAATTTAAAGCAAAAGATTAACAAAAAAAACAACCCCTTTAAAATCATCTTTTTCTATCTTCTCCTTGTTCATACTCACCATCACTCTCATACACATTCACCTCAAATCCAAAAATAAATAAATTAAATTAAACACACATTTTTTTAACTCCTACTTCATCCACAAACTAAATTAATCCCAATAATTATAACATCAAATCATAAATTTGTGTTCATCATAAAAGGGAACTTTGGTGTCGCTGTAAATTAGAGTTTTCGATTTTATTTTCTTAGTTTCCAGAGAAATTTTGTTTCTTTCTTAGTTTTCAGTAGGATTAGAATAATCAATTCACAAGGTATATACAATATCTTCTTCCACATGTACCTTCTAACTCTGCTTCAATTAACCCTAATTTTACAAGGATTTTAATTTACTCGCTAATGACAGTCTGTTATTGTATGAATTTAGGCAAAGAATCGAAGAAAAACAAGTCAAAGATGAGCCAAAATGAAGAAGAGAGACCAAAAAGGAGGAAGAATGGCTAAGTATGGAGAAATTGGACTTAGTTAAAAATCAAGTGAAAAGGGGAGTAAAAGCGTGCAACTATTAGAATAATCACGCACACGATAGATTTGTACTAGCTACATCGCGCGCGTGATGCAATTCATCACGTGCGCGGTGTGCCTTTTTCTTGGTTTTTTCTAACGCGTCTGATCCATCCCGAGTTCTTTTTAAGGGGGAATTCTGCACTTTTACAAAGGTTACAAAAATTGGCATTGTAAGTAGGACTTTTACAGCATCAAGGGTGATTTGGAGAGCATTTGAAGTCATTGGAGGCCAAACCTTCAACGGAAATTATATATTATTCTTCTTTACTCAATTGGTATTCTAATTTGAATTATGAGTAACTAAACTCCTCTAGGTTAGGTTGTGTACGATAAACCTATTTCAATAGTGTTGAGTAATATGTTAATTTGACTTTGTATGAATCCTTTGATATATAATTCTATGCAATTGCTTATTGTTCTTAATGCTTTTTATGTGAGATACTCTTTTAAACTGATTTTGTGCACATAAGGAATACTAACCATTAGTCTATGTGTTGAACCTATGGCAATTGTGGTTCCACTGGTTGAATAGGAATAGGAGACCCCAAGTAGTGGTATATGGAATTAACGTTCTATGCATCGCCTAATCCTACTTACGCTGGTGGACTAGGGATATGAAACTCTGAGTAGTGATTGGTGAGCTATTTCGCAAGGGATTGGTTATAATTTTTGTTAATTCGTTGTGGGATTATAGTGATAAGATCATTCATATAAGGCATCAAACATCAATAATAGAGAAATATGGGATTCAATACATAACCTGACCGCTTTCATAATCTTGTTTAAACACTTTATTTACTTTTTCACACTATAAACTGAATCCTCCCATTATACTATTTTCTTTACATTGCATAAATTTGTCTTGTTAGAACACAGTCCATGTGGATTCGATCTTAATTATTGCTTCAAAACTATCGATAAACTTACCGAGAAGTCATCACTCGCTCAGTGTTATAAGTCTGCTTTGACAACAGAACTTCTTCAAATAATTGAACACACTTTACCTAATAGAGTTGTAGTGTTTGAAACAATAAGACTTGTTCTAGTTCACATTTAGCCTATGTTTTTTTATAGTAAAACTCAACTTCATTAATGCCAAAACAACAAGAAATACAAATATCATGAGGCATTTGAAATGGAACACCCTTCATCCATAGCCTAGAAACAATTCTAATAGAAAACACTACATAATCATAAGATGCATTATACATAGTTTATTCACAAGCTAAGGCACAACCAAACTAAAAGCAACAATATTTCTTTTAGCAATCCATTCTCTTGCAAACACCATCAATGGCAATATGGGAGTGAGAATCCATAGTCTTTTTCCAAATCCAGTTATAGATGATTTCTTTGACATGTGCTCGCACATTTAGGCCATCTTTGGTTTCAATATTTCCCAATCTTCTTGAGTCTTCACAAGTTAATAGGTAACTAGAGATAGTTTTGTAATGGATGTTAAACATATAAGTTTCTTAGTTACTATGAAGTGCCAATAGACACACATAAACTTGCTATGAAACCCATAAATATTTTGAGGCATTTTGTAAAACACCAAGTGTGCATTCTTAATCCTTTAAAGACTAAATCACATCACATGTAACACATACATGAAATGAAGAAGCTCTGCTAGAAGAGATAATTTCTTTATTGTAAAATAACCATGACAACTTTAGGGTGGTTAGATGAATGTGAGCATCGAATGAGAAATTACAGTGGAGAGAGATAAATCAACCATTGTTGAGTTTGAGGTGTGTACAAAACCTTTCACGAGCTTGACATTCCTTGGTGGTGGTGGCTCCAATGGCGGCTGCAAAAAGAGAAAGGGAGCCTTGGCGGTTGTTCGTGGTAGAGAGCGAGGATGTCCTGTGAGAGGCTTGGTTATGGTGAGGACATGGTAACGAATATGTATGGATAAAAGATTGTTCTCAAAAGAGGGAGAGATGGCCACCATAAGGGTGTAAGAAGATAGCCACCATGGAGGTGGGAGGTAGCCATCAAACCCTAATGGGTTAGGGGGAAGTTTTCTAGAGAGAATGAGGAACATCTATCTCTATGTTACATGGTCATGTTTCTTAGTGTGTGAAAAATACATTTAGCCTATGTTTGTTGTATAAAAATAAGAAGAAGGAATAATTGAAGAAAGAAAAAAAGAATAATTTACGAATATGTTTCCATCCAGTATGAGACGTAAAGAGTTATGGTCACTGTTTTGAATTAAAAAAAAAACTAAAAATACTTATATAATAGAACTTTGGTACCTCATGAATCTATTATTCTAATACTCAACGTTTTAAAACCCAGATCGTTTGGGCCAGTCAGACTGATTATGTCGTGAACCGGAGGGTAAAGAGGTCTGATAAGGTCATCAAACCATTATTGCAACTAACCTAGTGAAAATTGGTGTGACCTGACCGATTCACTTGTCAGACCAATGAACTGGTGGATTTCTTGATCCGACGAGTTGATCTTTTTATGTTTTTTTTTACCTTAATTATAATTTTGATCTCATATTTTCATTTTTCTTAAAGTTTAGGGCTTCTCTTTTTAAATCATATTTTATTAATATTTATAATTATGTTAATTATTTATAATAACTAAATAATATAAAAATTATAAAAATAAAATTTTGTCAAATTTTAAGAATCGGACATGTGACCTTTTAAAATTATTAGGATTATAGTTTTACCAACTGCAGCATAAATCTCTTCAATGTTTAATTTATTTAAAGAGAGAGAAGAGAGTTGTCTATTCTATAATTACAACATTACAATTCTCATTAAACTTATTTATTATTAATCATACAATATAATAATAAAATTAATTTTGAATGTTAGAAAATTAATTATAATGATATAATAAAACTTGAAACTAACAAAAGTTTTGAAAAAAAATCATCTTACCATAGAAAAATAAAATTATATTTTTCACAATATTAGAATTCATATGGTCCAATTAGTAATCCAGTAACTCAATAGTATGACTGGATCGATTATCGGTTCGAGTTTTAAAACATTGCTAATACTTATAAAATTATGTTAGTTTAATTAGATTTGACTCTAAAAATATTATGAATTTAATTATTGAATGGAATATGAGTTGAATTTTTTTGGGTTTAATTTTAATTTTTTTAGTTTTGAGATGAATGATGATGAATGTGATGATAAAGAGGATGAAGGAGAAGAGAGAAGAAGATGAAGTTATATAAAAAATATAATGTATGATAGTTTGTTGTTACATTTAGTAGACAATCAATTTCCAATCATGTGATATTTGTTAAAAAGATAAAATAATTAAAGATAAAGAAAATAGTAAATCTATGGTGGACATTCAAAAATATTCTTTTACCTAAGACATTTAAAATTAAAAGTTAATAGAATGAATTAAGATGACTAACAAAATAATTTTTAAGGAACAAATTGTAACATTTATTAGAGGATTAATATCCTTTTTAGTCATGTATCTTAACCTTAAAGTTCATTTTGATCGTTTAACTTAAAAAATATTCGTATTGGTCGCTTAACTCTTCAAAACGTATCATGTTAGTTTTTTTTGTCAAATTAGCAACAAATTTAGTGATCAGTTTTTGAATTTTTCTATCGTTAATTAAACATAAAGGAATA
Source organism: Lathyrus sativus (assembly GCA_963859935.3). Lineage (NCBI taxonomy): Eukaryota > Viridiplantae > Streptophyta > Magnoliopsida > Fabales > Fabaceae > Lathyrus > Lathyrus sativus. The sequence goes on along the minus strand of OZ012740.1, from coordinate 22,690,874 downwards.
ACATGATATGTTTTAAAGAGTTAAGAGATCAATATTAACCTTTTTTAAATTAAGGGAGCAAAATGAAACTCGAGATTAAAATATGAGAAAAAATATTAATTATTTATTAGATAATTGAGCTAAGTGAAGGCCCTGTGAGACTAATTAAACCTAAAATTTATGCATCTTGTTTGTCCTCTTGTATTCCAACTTATTCTCTCATGTGTTTTATTTTTTACTATTAGTTAAGGGTTCTTTATTAATTTGTCAAGTCCCTCCATATGAGTTCTTGTTGTATGTTCAAACTGATGGTGATTGACTCTACTTCTACATTGAGTAGAAACTCATGCTTAAGATTAATGGACACTGCATTATTTATAGGGAGTTTCTAAACATGTGATGATTTATAGGGAGTTTCTAAACATGTGATGATACTTTATAAGCTATTTTAAATATATTTTGTAATGAATAATTATTCATGGAATCATTTAGTTGTGCTGATAAGTTATATTACAGTGGTTTGATATATGTTGTAACATATCTAGTTGGGTATTGTATTTTTTTTTTGTTAGAGATGTATTAACAATCACAGCTATGGTTCGAATACAATCTAATACAAGAGTAACCAGAGGAATAATAAGGAATGTTGATCATTACCATAGGGAGGGACTAACATGGTTAACATTCACTATGTTTTCATTTTCTTCTGCTACATGTAATATTAAGTACATTATATTCACATTCATAAAAAATCATTGACAAACAATTGAATGTTTAGTTGTGTTGTATGGACCCTTTATGAAATTTCATTTTGTTTGTTTCCTTTTTATTTGTGGTAGATATTATTGTCAACTAGCTTTATGTATGTCATAAAAATAGCTAGACCAAAAAAATCCCATAAAAATAGTACAAAAAGTTACTTTTTAATAGCTTAAAGATACATAAGCCATTATCTAATTTATTTTTGTATATTCTTTTGCATGTACAAGAACGTAATTTAGAATTGTCAGTTTGAAAATGAAGCATTTGAGAATTTAATTTATTTTTTAAAAATAAACATCTTCAATATGTTTATTGTATAGGACTTGGAATAATGTCGTCTAAAATTACTATGTCTATAAGATCAACATCTTACTCTAAAGTGCAACGTTTCAGACTATTTTCAGGATTATCGATTGATCCTACAGATCAACACAAATTTTTTTAGCATGTTTTGTCCTCATTCACACGCTTTTTGAGAAACTTCCCAAAAAACCACCCATCCAAATACTACTCCAAGTCAAACATGTTTAACTATGGAGTTCTTATTCGTTAGGCTACCTAAAACAAGACGTATCTTGTTGGTATATATAATATCATTCAATCCTTATAAGCATTCCTTCAACCATGCATTCACATACCTGCACAACCTTATAGCCCCTCTCATTGTGATGTGAATTGATTTTTTCCTATAAGCTTCCAATAGTCGCTTATTGTCATGTCTTATGCACTGCCGACCACTCTTCGCCCTTGTCATTCTTGCGTGTTACATGCTCACTACCTTCTATTTAGTTCATCCCCGAACTACATTATACTAAGAGAGACTTGACTCTGATACCATTTGTAACACCTCATACTACTTTCAGAATTGTCGACTGATCCCACAAACCAACACACGTCTTTTCAACATGCTTTAACCCCACTCACATGCGAGCTTGATCTCTCCATAGTCAAAATCACCATCGAAAAGGGGTTCTCACAACTGTGAAAGCCCTAAACCACAAAAATCCTTAAAGTCTCTGGTCACCTCTATCAACATAGAGGTGACACGCATCTGTACTTTTTAGCAAGTCTTCCTTTTCTTCTTGTGGTGCTTATCTTTTTCTTAATCAAGTCCGTCTTTTCCAAAATTCTTCAATGTTTTCTCTTACAAAGCTAGCTTGATTTATCCATGCAAGATTCTACTTGGTTACTAATGATGATTATGGAGAAATGGAGATGATTACAAGCAAAATGAACTTGTAATTACCCCATTGCATTCCTTTGTTTCTCTTCCTAGTGAGGGAAAGGCAGAGAGGAAAGAGAAAGTGTCTTTCTCAACTCATCTTTCTCTTAATATATAATGTCCACGCCAAAAGATCGGTTTGCCATTAAATTAAAATGGGGAAATCCCTAATACGCCCCTTCTAAATCATTAATTTGAAATTGGCCTTTTATTACTAAAAGCATTATTAGTGAATTAATAATTTCTTAAACATTCACTAGACTTGGAATATCATATAATTCATGCAAAATGACGAAGTTATCCTTCGTACTCAAATGGTTATTTTACCCTTGTATTATAATTGCACCCATTTATGAAATAATTAATTTTTAATTAATAAAGGGTTGGGATATTACAAACATATTAGACCTTAATATATATTGATCCTATATTTATGATAACAAAAGAACAACAAGATCAATAAATTAAATGCAGAAATAAAATTATATAATTACCTCTCAACATTGTTATAGTGTTGTAAGTGCATCATCCTTTGGACTTCCAAACTTTTTACTCTCTTCTATATAAATTATGTATATTCTAAATCGTAAAATTGATACGAGAGCAAAATTACGTACTAAAGGCTCTTTATAAACTTGATTCTACCATCGAAGAATGACAAGTCATTTAATATATGATAAATATCTTTTTTCGTCCTGTATCTTATAGTCAAGGTTCATTTTAGTCCATAAAAAAAAAAGAGATCATTTTAATCCTTTAATTTTTCAAAATGTATCATGGTAGTCATTTTCATCGAAATATCAGTTACAACACCATTTTTGTTAAAGTGGCAAATGACGTGTCACATTAAAATTTTGTGACTAATTTAGCGACGGATAAATCGATCACTAAAAAAGATTCTGAATTTTTAATATCTCTTTCATCCCTTTCATCCTCTTTGCTAAAACCAACATCATTTACTTTAGTTTCAATATTTACTAACTATTGTAATGCAAAAATGGCCACATAACATGAAAGGTTTGAATGGTGGCTCATGGCTTATGCTTTACATTAAATTTTAGGGGGTGTCACATTATGGTTAGTGGTTTAGGATGATCTGATATTCATGCCATGTTTCTTGTCTTGGTCGTGTAAGAAGAAATATTCAATTGATCGACTATATGAAATTAGAACATCAATACTTACTTGTTAAAGTTATGATTCAGAATCCTGAATAATGAATAACTTGATCTTCCTCTATATTTCACACTTCCCTTCATAACTCTCAATGAGGCAAGTTATAGAGTCGTCAATTATGTTTCTAATTCTTGTGATTACAGAAGGGACCTAGCCATATAATATATATATATATATATATATATATATATATATATATATATATATATATATATATATATATATATATATATATATATATATATATATATATATATATATATATATATATATATATATATATATATATATATATATATATATATATATATATATATATATATATATATATATATATATATATATATATATATATATATATATATATATATATATATATATATATATATATATATATATATATATATATATATATATAACCCTAGTCCCTACCATTATGGACCCAAGGTTAAAGCATACACTTTTGCCCACACCAATTAGGTTTCAGATACTCAGCCTTTAATTAAAAGATATCACTTACCCAATAAAAGAGATTATATATGCACCCCCAACAGAATCATGATTAATCTGTTTTTCACAAACTAAACCAAAATTGACTATAACCCATAAAAAGTTAGATAAATCTAACATTCTCTCACTTGAGCAAAATCAATTGTGTGATTTTTATTTTAAATACATTTTGAAAATGACTCTCGGGTTAATGACTAATTTCTTAAAATGCGGAAATGCATGATTTTAGGTGCAGTGTCTGAATATGATTTCATCCAACAAAAGTCAAGCAGTATTGAATCACGACGATTATTATATCCTTCATTTACATAAAACATTTTGTGGTTACAAATACTACGGACTCTGTCAACTAGTCATCAGTGTGGAGTGTGGCAATAAAATAGTGTGCTAATGTGATCCAATAGACAACTGCTATTTTCTTTGTCAGTTCTTAACAATTTCTCTCAAATGCATTCAAGCCAAAAAAATTGCATGCTTTTACAAGCCATGATGCCTCAGTTCCAATATGGAATCGACCACCAGCACAATGGTCCAGACAACGCCGAGCTTAAAATCATACCTCAACTCTAATATGGCATCGATCACCGGTATAGTGACTCTGAAGACATCGAGCTCAAAATTATAACCATGCCTCGAACTCCAAACTAGTGTCGACCATAGGCACAGTGGTCCCAATGACACTGAGTCTCAATTTTAAAAATTGACATATAAATAAACAATGACAAAAAATAATAATAGTCACTGTAATATCAATTGCTCACATTATAAAGTACTTGACAATCCAACACTTAAAGTGTCCAAAATACAACATGATAAGAAAATGGCATAAAGACCAAACTCCCACTAATCAAGTACATCAAAATAACTCATAATTCTCATGTTCTCTACATGATTTTTGAACACAATAGGCCTAAGTCCCTTAGTTAGAGGATCAACTAGCATGAAATTAGTACCAATGTACTCAACAACATTGTCATATTTCGTTACAAGATCTTTGACCGTCAAATACTTCAATTCCAAATGCTTAGAAATGCTAGAAGTTTTATTATTCTTAAAGTAAAATACAGTTGCACTGTTTTCACAATAAAACTTTAATGACTTAGCAATGGAATCAACAATATGACGTCCAATCACTATATTTCTCAACCAAACAACATGAGTGACAGTAATATAACAAGCAATAAACTCTGCTTGCATGGTATAAGAGGTAACAAGAGTTTAATTTTTTACTTTTCCAAGATGTTGCACCTCCAGCCAGCATAAAAATGTAACCAGAAGTAGATTTCCTATCATCAAAACATCCAACAAGATCAAAGTTAGTATACCCAACTATTTCTAAGTTGTCAACTCTTCCAAAAACAATCATATACTCTTTAGTTCTCTGCATATATCTCATCACTTTCTTAACATCAATCCAATGATCATTCCTAGGATTAGATTGGTATCGTCCCAAGACGTCAACTATGAAAGCAGTGTCAGGCCTATTGCATACTTGAGCATACATCCGGCTGCCCAATGCACTACCAAAGGATTTTCCCTTCATCTCTGCCCGCTCAATCTCATTTTTAGGACATTGATCTTTATTAAATTTGTCTTCTTTAGTAGTTGGAACATCCCTAACATACATTTATGCATATTGAACCTCTCTAAGACTCTATCAATATAAGCCCTTGTTAAGTGCGAATTTTGACATAAAATAAACCATATTTCTTGGCACTTTTCAACTCAGTTCATGTTCTGGTCTGATTCTTCAGTTATCTTGCAAATATCTTTGGTCCATTTGATTTGTGTGTTATTATGCAGAATTAGGCATGAAATCATCAAAGTGTGAGGCATAAGAAAATGGACAAGGAGGCCAAAGGAAGAGAAAAATATCAGTAAATTCGCTGGGCGAACTTACCAGCAAATGTTCGCTTTGCGAACATCTAGCGAAGAGCTAGCGAAACATCCCAAACTTGAGGCAATAGCTAAAGGACCATAAACTTGTCGTGCGAACATGTAAGCAAGGTAGTTCGCAGTGCGAAGAATTGCTTGCACATTGAACTTCAGATATTTCTCAGGGGAGGTTTAACTGTTCAGAGGCACTTCAGGTGCCTAAATTGGGGTCCCCTAAGCGAAGGATCAGTTCGCAATGCGAACATGACAGATTCTGAATGTAATATATAAGTACTTTTCTTGTTTTTTATAGATATATGATATATTTTTCATGTCAAAACATTATCTCTCTTTGTTTCAAGATTATTTTAGAGAGAGAAATACAAACCCTAAAAGGGAGAAGGTAAGATCTCTGATCTCTTGTTGGGGTTTAGATGTAATCTTTTGATACCTTATGTATTTCATCTAATGTATGTTTGTGAACTAGTTTTGATTCTCTATTGTTGATTGTCTTTGATTGCTTATTTGTGGGTATTGACAAAACTCATTTCAAATACCTAATCCTATATTTTCATCTATCAATGAGCAAACTGTTGGCATGGTTTTGTAAGTTGATATTCACTTGCATCTTCTATTATTGTGTTGGTTAGTAGCATGAGTAGGATCAATACAGTATTGTAAGGATGCATGATAATAGTGATGAAGAATGATGTTCACATACATTTGGTAAATTAGTTGAATGCATGTAAAAAGGGTTAAGCGTATGTACATATTCTGATCATTGCGTTTAATATGAAGCAGTCATTTGTCTGATATGAGTGTCATTTTTGTTTACCTATTTATCTTTGATTTGAATCACTATAAACATATAATCTTCAGACATGGATCTATGATGATTACCTATTAGGTTATAAACTCTAGACATAGATTTAGGCTTAGCATTTGCGTAAGTATCAGTTCTTAATGCTCTATGTTGGTTTTGTTGCATGAGACATCACCAATGAGACAATACAGTTATTCTCTCGATGTTGCGTTAGATATAACATCTGTTATGGATGATACGTGAGGATATTAGATGATTGACTGAGTTGTGTTTAACATGATTAGAAGAATGCACGTGTTATCAATTGATGAGATTCAATCCCAATAAGGCTCCGTTTATATTTCAGTATTTACTTTATATTTTCCGTCTTTATATTTTATGCCTTTATTTATGGTAACATGAATCTTTTAACCAAAATTTCACAAGAAGCTTAGAAATATAGAAATCGTTAAAAGACGTTCTTTCCCTCAAATTGATCCCTCTGGACACGATATAAACCCCGAGGGAGGGGGATTTCTTCAAAACTAAATTTTTGTTTCTTGTCGCTTTAGTGCAGTTCGAACAGCCATATGTGACAAACCAAGTACACCAGGTGATTTATCTCTGTGTATTTCAATTCCTAATACAAAAGATGTTTCACCAAGATCTTTCATATCAAAGAACTTGGTAAACATAAGTTTGGTCTCATGAAGTATACCAAGATCACTACTGGCAAGCAAAATATCATAAACATACAACACGAGAGAGATGAATTTTCTCCCACTGACCTTAAGATATATGCACTAATCAACTTTATTTTCTTCAAAACCCAATGAAGTTACCACCTCATCAAATTTCAAGTACCACTGTCTAGAAGCCTGCTTCAAACCATAAATAGATTTTTGCAATTTACAAACCAAATGCTCACTACCCCTTGACACAAATCCTTCAGATTGCTGCATGTACAACTCCTCATTAAGATCACCATTCAGAAAAAGCAGTCTTAATATCCATCTGATGTAATTCCAAGTCAAAATGTGCTATAAGGGCCATAAAACTTTTAAAAGAGTCTTTATTGGAAACAAGAGAAAAAGTTTCATTAAAATCAATTCCCTTATTTTGTGTGAAGCCCTAAGCCACAAGTCTTGCTTTGAACCTTTCAATTTTACCCTTTAAGTCCTTCTTTGTTTTGAATATCCACTTGCAGTCAATCGCCTTACAATTTTTTGGTAACTCCACTAGTTTCCAAGCATATCATTATTTACCATGGATTTCATTTCATCATGCATTGTATCTATCCACGTGATAGATTGAGAACAAGTAATAACTTCTAGATGATTTTTAGGATCAATAATACTACCAACATCATAAGCATCCTCACTAAGATAAACTACAAAATCATTAGGGACAACAGGTCACTTTTGTCTTACTGACCTTCTAACATGAATTTGTTCAACTGGCTAGTTAGGTTGTGCAACCTCAGTTATAATAGAAGGATCAACTACATTTTGAACAAGTGGTTCAACCATTTCTTCAACTGGATGTTCAACCATATTCTAATTTGGAGCAAAACTTCCATGAGCAGTAGATGATCTAAAATTGTCAAAATTAGGCAGTGACAAAGTAACAACATTAGGCATAACATAATAAATATTATTAGATTCAATAACAGACTCAAGGAATTTTGCATGCATGGACTCCACAATTTTATTACCTATACTAGGACAGAAGAATTTGTATCTTTTAGCTCGATCTGGATACCCAGTGAAAAAATAACGACTTGTTTTTGGGTCAAACTTTGTCTCAAAGAGATTATATATTTTAACCTCTGCAAGACAACCCCAGACACGAAGATGGTACAAACTGGATTTTCTACATGTCCAGAGTGTCATACCTCAAATTTGTCCTAGTTGTACATTACCTTCATTTGTACTTCCATCCACAAACTGTTATTCTAAAAATTCAAAAAAAAAATGTTGCTTCTACTTGTTGTCCAAACTCAGGGGATCACAAGGCTGAATTGAATTAAATCAGGGTTTATTTTAGGTTAATTTAAATGCGGGGACAATATGGATTGAAATTCATTTGGTCCTGACCTAATATCTGGGCCAGACAAGAGTTTGTTTCGGGACCAAGGCCAGGGTGCGCATGATTCAAGTGATATGAGGCTGAGGTTCCAATTAGGTTGTTGTGCCAATTTAAGTTGTTTGTGTATGGGTCAGATTATCAGGTTGTGTTAAGTCAAGTGCTTCACAACTGAAGATCATCAATGACTGGATCATTTTTCAATTTGGGTTTTCATGCAGTGAAGTTCATCAGGGTTGATTTGTGATTCAAGGTTTCTAGGGGTTAAGATTGATTCATAGTTTTTCGAGGGCAATCCATTCATTTTCATATCCATTTTCTTAATATCATTTATCCATATTCAGTATCCATTTTCCAAATCCCATAAATATCTTTTTTTTTTTTTAATTATCTTTTAGTTTTTATCCATTTTTCATTTATCTTATTTTAAGCCATATCTATCTTTTAACCATTTTTACCATCCTTCATCCGATTAAATATTCATTTATATCCATCTGACAACCATATTTTTCAATATCTAATCAATATCCATTTTAGGTTAAATTGATCTATATCCAAATTCAATCAATCAACATTATCCATTCTTTTTACAAAGTTCTACCTAAAGTGCACTTCAAAAGACCATAAGTCCATCACCATTTTAGTTACAAGCCCATTTTTCTTAGATTTGTAAAGTACACATTAATATAAAAAATATGCAAGGTACAAAATAAATTGAAAGCCATGGTCCATTCATGTCAAGCCCATTACACCAAGATCCACACATTACAAGAATTCAAACAATACAAGGCCTATCTACAAAAGAATTTACAAAAGAAAAAGGATTTCAATCCAAACCATCATGAAGCACCTTATGCGCATAACCTTTCACTACACATACTGCCAAAACCAACCAGTACCTGTAATGATCCACCAGCAACACAAAACTTGCATAAAATCAATACAACATGATTCACAGCACACTGCAAACTAAGTCACAATGCACACCTTGAAATAGGCCAAAATGCAAAACCAAACCACACACAGCCATACACAATAAGACATCTTTTGCTGCAAGCCTTCAACTCCCTCAAGCCACACTATACCAAGTCATCCCCACAATCTAAACCCTGCACAACAACGCATCACTGCAACATATTCACCCCACATCCACAACGCACCAGGACCCCCACCAAGTCATGAACCAAAGACCTCACCTCCAAGCCATTACCCAAAATTCACGCACACGATCTTCAAAACCACAAAACAATCTATACTACAACATAAAACATAGTCACAATGTAAATACGCAACACCATGATTCAATTCATAACAACCTAAGCCAAATCCACATCACGATTTAAAAGGCAGAAGCGAAAATCCCAACCTGCAGCATAATCCACCATAAGCCACAACACATAACGTGTTATACAACGTCTCAGCCTTCATATTCAAACAAACTGTACACACATCATACAGTGAAAACCAATATCACAACGTCCAACACATACGAAAAAATCACAAAATTTTATGTTCAATTTTCTGGAAGCTCCATAAAGCCATCAAAACCCTGCTCAATTTTCTGTTCAACCTTCAAATCTTCCTTCAACATCCTCACTATTCTTCAACCCATAAAACCAAACCTTCATCAAAACCTCACAACTCCACCCCATTCTTCAACAATAATCAATTCACCGTTTTCAACCCTAACTCCCAAACAAAACCCAACCATCAATCAAACCCAGAATAAATCAGAAAGGGCAGAATAGGGAGTTTGAGACGAAAACAAGTAGAATAGAAACTCGAATCAAACAAACATGAGATAAAGACCGAACCAAGAAGACGAAAGTGAAAGATCGCAAGTGAGAAGGTGTTGTCTTGTTCTTCACTATATATCGTTATTTGTTGCATATACTGATGTTGAAATTTTTTTTCCTTTCACCTTGCTTATTTTTCTCCATTTCATTTTAAAAAATAAATCTGATCTTTGCTTCCGCCGAGCCATTATGTTGTTACTGTTGTTGTTTTTTTCTTCTCAAAACCGTGTTTGGGTTCGCGTGGTTTAGATTATAGGGTTTGAGGCCCATGGTTGATTTTTGTTGCCACCCTTGTATTTTCTTTACACTGTTCCTTATTTTGGTAGAGGGATGATGAGCTTTCTAAAGCACATATGATTCCATACTATGGCTCATGGTGATTCATATTTACACTCTCACAAACTTTCTGCGACTCCCCCTTTCCGCTTTCCCTATTTCATATTATTTTATTATTTATTTTTTATTTCATTTATTATCTTTTTGATTTTATTATTTATTTATTGTTTGAAATACTTGTTTTATAATGTTTAAAATTATTATTGTCCTTTTATTTTCATTACTTTTTATTTTCTTTTCGATTTTTTTTTGGTCGATGAAGTCTTTAATATCATGAATATTGGTTATCGAGGTTGTTTAACCTTCATTATTTCAAATTTGTAGGGATTGATCATTTGGATCATTTTCTATACTTTGCGATCGTGATAGGTTTACCTTCTATTAATCGATGAAAGTTTATGATTAAGATGAGACCGTTCTCTTTTCTTTTCGTGTGGCACGATTCTTTAAGAACGATTTACATATCATTTTTCTATCGTGTTTTAGCAAAATGTTGTTATTAATCGACCTCCCATAGCATGATATTCCTCATAGCATGCATGATTGTTTAGCTCTACAGTGGACCCGATTCGAAAAGTGATATATAATCATTAATAATTAACAACTAACAACTGACTTTAATTTCGGTTCAATATTATCTTGCTTTATCTTTCTTGCTTATATCCTTGATCATATTATTGTTCATATTATCATTGTTCATATTCATCTTATCATCTTATTCATATCTTGTTCATCTTATTCAAAAAACACAAAAACATGATAAAACAGTCGAAAATCCTAAAAACCCAAATGTGGACTGTGGTTACTATCCTGAGCACTGGAGTTTGGACCTTGTACATAAACGTTAGCAAAGGAGATTTTGTCTGTACTATTGCTCTTACTTAGTTTATGACACCTCGCACACACATGGCTTCCTATTGGACTACCTGACAATAACCCCATTTATTTCTCGCAATCCTGTGTACTTTACAGGTACCCCACTCCCTTTCGATGTACGCTATTTACTTGCTTTTTTATTGTGATTTTGTTTACTAGGAGCATCCTTAGGGACTAACATAGACTAAACCATTTTCAAACTAATTCTCGATCCAATGTTAAGCCCTTTCTCAAAACACCCTTGTAAGTTGATTGCTTTTTAGCATCACCATCAACTAAATGCACACATTTGCACCTTTTATTTGATTGAGGTTTCATTACTAGGAGCACCCTTAGGGACTAGGATCGATCCAAATCTAAACAAACCATTGATCCAACAACAAGTGCATTTTCTCAATCAAACTTCAAAAACACATAACAACTATCAAAAGTCTTTTGAGATAAAGGTGAGATAAGGGGGTTTAGAGCCTTCAATCTCTCTGCGATTGTTTGGGTGCGAGTTGCCTTTCTCGTGTTTGAACAATTATCACCCCTAAAGTGAACCAACAATCTGAAGTTCTACGAACTACGAACACTTTGAATCTTCATTCTCGTTCGAATGAAGATACGTAGGCAAAAGGCCCAAATCCTCAGCGAGCTATGTAACATCCTAATTTTTCCATACACTAAATAATATATCTAGTTAGATTTGAGATTTTAACAATGCTAGTTATTAAAAATTAAATGTTAAAACTAACACTTATAATAATTAATTTATTAATTAATTACTTTTTATATTTATTACTTTTATTCTTCAATTTGAATATCATCGTTTCATTTTATAAACTAAACTTTGAAATTTAAATTGGTACTTAAAACCCTTAACTTTAAGTTAATTAATTATTTATATTATTATTATCATTATTGTTGTTCTTGTTTTGTTATTATTATTAATTGATTTTATTTTATTTGAATATTATCATTTTACTCTATAAACCAATTAATAAATAAAATAATCTTAAGACAATAAAAATATCAAATAACTATCCTTTTTACTATTTTTATTATTATTAATATTATTAACATTTTACTTTTTATAAAAGAAATATATATCTCATTTTCTATTAATATCCTACATAATATTATGTCATGAAATCAAGCTCCCATACCTTTGTCATAAATTATTTTCACAAAGTCATACTAGAACACCTAAAGCACTATTGATGAAAGATTAGTAAATATTTGATAGAGACATATTTACTAGCAAGAGTTGAAAAGTTGGAAGGTATGGGCAAAAGATGATAAATTATGTTATTTTAATATTTTACAACTAGTATAAATAGGGGTCTCTTCCACCCCATTTTCATTCATTCATTCACAAATCATCTTTCTTACTTCTTTACTTCTTTCCTTCTCTAATTTCTTCATATAGCAATATTAGTTTTAGTTATCGAAGTTCCCACGATATCGGTTCGTAACCTTTAGAGTATTTTGTGGTAAAAGTTCTTCTAAAGTTTCAAGGGAGTTTTATACGTCAAAGTTCTGCCCAAATCATTTTCATAAGTAATCGGTAAGCCGTTATAATGTCCATTTTATTTTAATTATATTATTTTAATTATGTTATTTATATAAAGGTTATTTTAAGTTTTCTATGCAAATTCCGTTCAGACGTCGATATATTGAACTTATAAAGTCCAAAATAAATTTTACCATTTTAAGTCGTTATAATGCCCAAATTTTATTATAATTTAAATGTTATTAGAAATATACTCTTGACAATTTTCTAAAACAAACAAATTCAAAAGGAGGTATAATATAATTTATATTTGAATTTAATAATTATTTTGGAGGTTATTATGATATATTTAAATAAATAAATATTTCAAGTTATAACGGGATTATGTTCAATTAACCATAAATTATATTCTAATTATTTCATAAATTTCGTACAATCCAACGGTTATCGTAAATTAGGTTCTTGGCAAAGATCGAAGACAACCCTTGTGGACTTTCAACAACACTCAACAAAAGGTGGGGGAAAGATTTCGTATACGATTGGGACGGTTAGCGTAAAATAACTTAATATATATGTGTGTAGTGGTGACCTAAGCCCTACTAGCGATAAATAATTAAGGAGAGCCTATTCTCAAATAATGATTTTCACAAATCACTAGGCGAGGTTACGCCGGCCTTAATTAATTATCATAGGAATAATCTTTGGCAATTTGGTATTGTATTGTGCTTGCATTATTCGGTTAATTTTATAATTGTTTATTTTATTTATACTTGAATGATTGTGATTGATAGATTAAGGAAATAATCGGTTAATGAGAGAAAAACATTGCTAGATATTAAGTAATTGATCCCCATTAACATAAGGAAAGTTGGATACAATGAGTAGTTGTATTTGGTTGGGTTCTGGCTAAGGAAAGACTTGGTCGACTATGCCGTTTACAGTCCACCTCTCTTACCTGGGAAGTTAACCATACAATTATCCATTATACAAACTGAACTTATTATGTAAGGATAAAGATCAAATATGGCAAGACATTGGATGGATTTGGTACTCAACCTAAGTATCTAGATAATAAGTATAACTTGAAAAGTTGATACGATAATTCCCCATTATTAACTTAATACTTATGGTTAAGAGTTGCCACAAGATGAGTGAGTGATCATATAGACTTGCATTAAGGAATGTGTAAGTCCACTGCCGTGCGGTATGGGACGCACGAGGTTGATCAGTCGCCTGCAATCCCGACGGGGATTATTATCTATGCATGCTAGGCAAGACAAGGTTCTTGGCCTGAATTCTCAGGGACGATCGACTTATAACACCTAGGCTCCATGTGAAGTTAGGTGGCGTAGCTCTTGGTAATTGAGAGTACGTTGGTGGCATGTGGTCTAGTGATATCTGATCTTGGTAAATGGGATAGATATCATTGACAGCGTTTAGTGGCCTGAGTCAGCATATAGTTTAGGGATGCATTAGAATAAATAAAGTATATGTAATTGTGGGTATAAGATACGCTTGTTTGTATAAATATGGTTTCCATATATATTATTATTTTACACATTCATTCCCACTTTTAAACTTGTACATGAATCTTAGCCCTGTGTCATTTTTGTTTTGCATTTTGGATTATTTTATGACGATCAGACGATGAGCTCGAATCTTGCGTACTTCCCGACAACTCAGAAGGAAAGGATATGAAGTGACGTGGAGATGTGTTACTATAACATCTAGATTGGGAGTTGTTAGTGTTTTGTCAAACGCTAATCACATCCCTACTACTACAGTCAGTATAAGTGTCAGTCTTGTTGGACTTAGGAGGTCCCTTTTGGTATGCTTTCTTTTTGGTTTCCTTTCTGTACTTTTATTTTATGTTTTATCTATGTGGCAAGGCCACTAGTCTTAACGGTGTCAAACTCTGTAAAATATATTTGAAGCATATGTATGTGAAACAGTATGTTTTTAAATAATTAAGTATTGTCCTTTAAAAATTTCAAATTTTTCTGTATTTTTATAAGGTTTCATTAGAATTCCACTAATGGGACATAGGCTGTCTCATTTAATGGTATCAGAGCCTGGTCGATTCAGCTCGGACCGTAAGTGTCTAGAATTATACTGACTGTATCAAGTTGGATTCCAAACTGGATGATAACTTTTCTTCTGTGCATTGAGTCTTCATCTTGAGAGCCTTCTAGTATAATGGTCTAGGAAACTTATTTAGCACACTTTATTTTTCCTCCCCAACGGTCACAAACCCAACGGTAACGTAACGGACACTTCACAAAATTCACTTTATAGATACTTCACACCCATCCATTATTTTCATATCAATTCCTAAATACTTATCTATACCTTTCAAATGGCTAAATCCTTTCTTTTATTCATCACTCTTCTTGTCATTATTTTGTTTGTTATTGGTATCATCAAGCATGAAGAATTAGGTAAAGATTTCGTAGCAATAATGATAATTATAGTTTTACCACTATTAGTCTTAGCTTGGTTTACAAGTAGAGGTTTTTGAATGAGACATGGTCACGGTTTTTGTAATCGTTGTTATTAAATAAATTGATACATTTTTGTTTATACATTAAATGTTGATTATGTTTTCCTGAATTCTAGTTATATTTAAGATATTAATTCAACATTTTAGACACAATTATCCCTTGCCTGTGGGAGACTTGATAAAAATCCTTATCGATGAATCATTCATTGGGATATAAATATACATAATTTTTATGTTCTTTATGTCTTGTGAATGATTGAACCTAATAACTATTCCTTTTCAGGAAGTTATGGTTCAGAACGTCAGAGGTGCGAGGCGTGGTAGGAGTGCTGCTAGAGGCACTACTAGAGGTATACGTAGGAATGCGAGTGATGAAGTTACTCCTGAAGGAGCACCTACCATTCCCATTGGACGAGAAGATCATTCCCAAACTGGAACGAACTCTCAAGCTGACACTCGAGATGTTCGTGAACTTGCTGCAGCTGTGTTAGTTCAAACACAACAAAATGCTCAAATCCTGCAAATCACTCGAGATCATCAACTCTTTCAGCAACAACAAAGGGAAATGGTGCATGAAGATACAGGATTGAACTCGTTTCTGAAAGGAAAACCACCACAGTTTGGTGGTGACTTTAATCCGGAGGGTGCTGAGAAATGGTTGCAAGAAATGGAGAAGATATTTTCTTTCACTCACTGTAGAGAGAATAGAAGGGTTGGTTATGCAACATTCATGCTGACAGGCGATGCTGAAGCTTGGTGGAGAGGAAAGTATAGATTATTGGAAGAGGAAGGAAGAGAAATCAATTGGACCTTGTTCAAAGAAGAATTTTTGGGGAAGTATTTTCCAAAGTTATGTAGGAAAGAGAAGGAGAGAGAATTTCAGAATCTACGTCAAGGTGTGATGACGGTGGGAGAATATACTAGGAAGTTTGAATCCTTGCTAAAGTATTCTGAGTTTTACCGCTTGCATCCAAGGGAAGAATGGATGTGTGAAAAGTATCAAGATGGATTGAAATATGATATCCAGAGGGCAGTTTTACCTCTGCATATTATGCGCTTTGGTGAGCTGGTAGAAAGGTGTCTGGAGTTGGAAGGAATTGACAATAGGAAGAATCAATATGGATCAGGAGGATCAACCCAAAACAACAATCACAAGGGCCACTTTAACCGAGGCCACGGAGGAAGAATCCAACGAGGGGGTAGGCCATATCAAAGGCCTACACCTTATCATAACCAGGATTCTAGAAGGTTAATGTTCAAGTGTTACAGCTGTGGAGGGGCACATCTTAACAAAGATTGTCCAAATAGAAATATTGGAACTTGTTTTTGAAGGTGTGAAAAATACACAAGAAAGGGGGGGTTTGAATTGGGTATTTGGTTACTTAAAAACTTTTGCCATCTTCTTCTGTGTTGTTTCTAGATGTAGCAATGCGGAAGCATAAATAATAAACTAAACAAGTAAAGAACACAAGATATATCCTGGTTCACTTGAGCAACTCTCAAGCTAATCCAGTCCACCCTTCCAAGGTGATTTCGCCTTACTCACTGCAAGGACTTAATCCACTATAACCAAACAGATTACAGATGCACAAGCTAATTGCAAGTGACTAACAACTTGACAATGACACGTTCAGGGATCCCTAAGGATATAACGTTCATTGACACCTTAATAGAATCCGATCACTAAAGATCTCCTATTAGGATTTCCACAAATGACTACTGTCACTTGTCATCTCAAGTATACTGATCTTAACAAGATCACTTGAGGAACCACTTAATTCTAAAAAGAATTTGTGTTGCCGGAGATTACATAAGTGCTTCTCAAATAAGCAGATTACTCCTAATTAAGTTCCTAGCAAGTATTGAGCAACAACTCCTTGCTTTCTAATATAGAAACTAATCTAATAATAAATCTCTAAGAGATTATTGAGTACAGTTTCCATATTGCTTAAAAGCTTTTCTGTGTGTGAGCACTAAGGCTTCTTTTCATTTAAGCTTTTCTTCTCTTTGCAACAGCTCCTTGACTTGGCATCACGACCACTCTTAATGATCAAATGATTCTTCTTTTTATAGTGCTTCCAAGAATGACGTTGAGAGGATAAGGATGTTCATTCAAACTCCAACGGTCATATCTCAACGGATAGATAAGCACGTGTTGGATGACATCACTTTCTTGTCCTTTTCTTGCAACGGTAATATTCCATTTAACAGCTTGGACAAATTTGCTTCTGGCTTGGTTCTTCTGATGATGTTACAGATGAGTAGTTCAGAAACTACTTTGGTATAGATAGCATAGTAAACATCAGATTCTGACTTCAGCACTTTGTTCATCAGAGTTGATAGCAACAGCTCATCTGATTGAACACGTCTTGTCTGGTGAAGCTTCATAATCTTTCTTCTTCAGAGTCTGGTCTTCAGAGTCTTTTGCACTTGGTCTTCAGAGCCTTCAGCCTTCAGAACTTCAAGTCATCAGAGTCTTCAGCACAAACTTCTTCAGATGATTATATCTTCAGAGTCTTGACCTTCAAAACATGTCTTCAGAGTCTTCAGAGTTTTGACCTTCAAAACATGTCTTCAGAGTCTTCAGAGTCTTGACCTTCAGAACATGTCTTCAGAGTCTTGACGCACTTGGTCTTCAGAGCCTTCAGCCTTCAGAACTTCAAGTCATCAGATTCTTCAGCACTTCAGTTCTTTAGAGGGCTCACTCTTCAGAGACACTCGTTAGCTTCCAGATCAGATGCACAACTCAGATCAGAATCCACAGATGCATTGCAACTGCAATATCCAGCATCCTTGATTCTTTATTGAACATGATCAGATGCAGAAACAAACTTGCTTCTTTACTGAGCTTCATTTGCTTTTAGATCAGATGCACTTCTTCAGATCATAAACCACAGGAGCATTGCAACTGCAATATACAGCATCCTTGGTTCCTTACTGATGGTGATCAGATACATAAGCAAACTAGCTTCTCCCAAGCGCTTCATGACGTTACAATAGTAATTCCATATATTACTAGCTGCACACGTTGCTTTTGTTTGTTTGGTCTAATATATTTAATTTAATATGACCTGCACATAACAAACATTAAACCATAAAATGGTTCTTTCACAAATACTCAATTGTTATCATCAAAACATAGAGATAATCCTGTAGAGACAAATCTTGCTCTTACAATCTCCCCCTTTTTGATGATGACAAAACCATGTATTTTGATAGAACATTTTATACAGGGTAATCACCAAGCATTAACCTATTCAGAGTTCTAAGCAACTGCTCCCCCTGAATGTGTTAATCTTAAAAACATTTTTATGCTTGTTCAGAGACATACTCTGATCCCAAGACTTACAAAATATAAATTTGATAAAACACAATCAAATAGAATAGAATAGAAGGAATACTTCCCTACAATATAAGAGAGCATGAGTCTTCAGCATCTGGACTAGTTCAATCAGAACTTCCATCTTCAGATCTTTAGAACTTATCTTCTCTAAGCATTGTATCAGGGTCATATAACTTCAGAATCTTCTAAAGCATTTTCTCTTATTCTTCAGAACATCCTTCAGATGAGAAACTCCCCCTGAGTTTCAGACTGGGTGAAAATCAAATATCCTGCCTTGTGAACCTTCCTGGGAGAACTCCCCCTGGCTACAATAGATCAGATATTTGGATCTTCTGAGCTTTATACAGTCTTGATTCTTGCTTTCTCATATTTGCTTTCATCTATGATTCTTGGTCTTATCAGAGCTCAATGCATTGATCAGATTCACTTCTTGATCTTTTGAAGCATAGTCTGATCCCAATTAGTAAGCTTCTGAATCTGATACCAATATTGGTTCTGAATCTGATATCAACTTATGATACTTGTGATTCTGAGTCTGAAACCAATTCTTGCTTCTATGAAGATTTCTGATTCTTATGCTCTGACTGTCATTTTCACAGACAGTTTACATCTTCTGAACATCATGATTCCAAATGACTTTAACTTTCAGATCTCTGAACAGTATTGGGTCCATCTGATTCTGAATCTATGTTCACGAAGTGTATAACTTCTATTATATGAACACCAGTTCATTTGAACTCAGATTTCTTTCATTTATCCTGTTTAGAATGTCTAGTGAACTTGTTCAGAGTTCCTTGGAAAACATCAAACAAATAATTAGTAATAAACGCAGTTTATATGTTATTGCATTCTCTTTCAGGTTATAGAATATATCAAAGTTATATTCTATTTCTCAAAAACATTATCCATTTCTCCCCAAGTTATATTCTATTCTTCTAGATAATATCAAAATCATCTTTCATTTCTCCCCCTTTTTGACATCATCAAAAAGTTTGAGTTTTTCATCAAAACAGAAAAAAAAAATTTCTCTTTTTAAAGTCAGAAATTAAAAAGATAAGAGTTGAGAGATAGAACCTGAGAACTTAATCATCTTTCATTTCTCCCCTTGAGAACTTAATTCTTACAGGTTGATACCAATTAAAGTAGGTTGATATCTTTTCTCAGATTTCATCTTCTATATCTCCCCCTGTTTCTTTGAGAGTGACAATTCTTCAGAATTTGTAGAAGCATGCTCTGACGAGGATTGTTGACAGGTTTCTATTCAACAGAACTTTCTCTGACAACTTGTTGTACATCCTTCATAGCTTGTTGATCTCCTCTAAACTTACTAATGTCACGTTCTCAACGTACAAAAGTAGTTTCACAAGAGAATCCAACTACAACATTTTGCTTAGTCTTCTTAGCATCTTCAGCTTCTTGTACTAATCTGGAAGTTTCTTTTCTGGAATCTTCCTCTGCTAGATTTAGACAAGAAGGTTGAAAATTATTCTTCCTTTTGGCTTGATCTTGATACCAATAATTCTAGTCCTTAGAGAAACTTGAAATACGTCCAATTTCAGAGTCTAATTACTTCTGAAAAATATCTCAAGAAGTCTCAAGTTCCAGAGTTGAAGTACTTGTTCTGGCCTTTGCTTTGATTCTTGATTCTGCGCCCAGAACCTTCTGTATCTTTACTCAAACATCTTCTGAAGTTTTGTTCAGAGTTATCTGACGCTTTGCTTCTGATTGGATGTCAGAGACATGATACCAATTTAAGATGTAAGATACCAATTGAAGATACCAACTGAAGGTGATTGAAGGTGTGAAAACAACTGAAGGTGTGAGAGATATCTTCTAATAGACTCTTTTATCCAGATCTCCAGATGATCCAAATCTTCTGATATTCTACGACTTCAGATTTGCTCAGATACTTAGATATCATCTGATATCAATTGAAGGTGATGTGCCATATGATCCTTCAATCTTCTGTACATGAATGTCCTTCATTTGACACTTCATCCAGAGCATCTGATACTTCAATCAGCATCTGATGTATTTTGCTTCTTTAAGGGATAGTGCTATCCAGAGGTACTTTTGCAACTAACTCTGACTTCAGTATCATCAGCATAACAGAAACCTACTAAAAATAGTTATCTGGTTTTCTGCAACACAGAGTCACGTTAGTAGTACCTTTCAGATACCTCAGAAATCTCTTAACAACTGTTAAATGAGATTCTTTAGGATCTGATTGGAATCAAGCACATACACATATACTGAAAAGAATGTCAGGACTAGAAACAGTAAAATACAGAAGAGTACAACTCATACCTTTGTAGAACTTCTGATCTACCATTTTACTAACCTCTTTCTTTCTCAGAGTGTACGTTAAAAACATGAGAGTCTTAGATGGCTACTCTCTAACAGATTATCCTTCTATCTGCTACATTCTTTATCTGATTCCTCCTTTGGTCTTCATCTTCTGATCATCCATCTTTGGATGCCGATGATCATGCTTCTTTATCTTCAAGATGACTTGTTTCCAGATGAAAGCTATATCTTCTTGCACCAAGAATTTATCCTTTGGACAGACGTGGTTGATCATCATAAATTATCATCAAACCAAGATGAGTTTCTTGAACTGATTTGAATGACAATCTTGTTCTTATCAATCAGTATCTGATGGTGACTTCTTCTTCTAGAATTCTCGTACCAACTGAAAGTGTGAGAACTTCTGAGTACCAATAGAAGGAGTAGGATCTTCTGCTAAATCACCTTAGGTTTCTCCACCTTTGGTTTCTGATTCCAAGCTTGTTATCAAAACTTGAATCTTAGCATCAGTGCTTCATTAGATAATACCTTATACCAATTGAGACAATGTTTCCTTTCTGAATTAGCTTCAGAAATCTTCAAAGCTTCTGCTCTAATCTTCTGAAGAGATTCTCTACACCAAACTTTCTAACCATAACTATTTCTGTTATGTTAGTAAGTTCTTCTAATCATCAACAATCAGCCTTTGCCCAAAAGCACTTAATCAACAGATGTTAGCTCAATTAATAACATCAAACCCAGAAGTGCTTCTTCAGAAGGTTGAAGACTGATAAGAGTCTAATATCAACTTTATGATATCCAAAGTAGACTCTTCTGACAGTGAAGTTGCAACCCAACTTATCTTGATTAGCGTCTATTGAGTGACCAACTATGGAAATGATTCCTTGCATTAGATCCTCTGCTTCAGATCTATGCAGCTTAGCTCTAGAGAATGATTCAACCAACCGTTCATCCAGAGGTATGCTTCAGATCAAACCAGATCTTCATTCTTCAGGTGTCCTTATTATCCAGAAGTGAGCTATGTTGCTGACATATCAACCAACTGCTCAGAGTCTTTTATAGAGTTGCTTCTCAACAAACTTTCAGAATCTCCTGTTAGCGTTGCTTCATCAGATTCTTCTGTAATTTTGCCTCTGTAGCTTTTCTTCTGAGTCTATACTGATACCAACTTAAGTGTCTTCAGTATCCTGCCTCAGTTGCTTTGCTTCTGATGCTTTGAACTATCTTCTATAGCTTTGCTTCAGAGTCACCAACAATTGAAGGAGAGATGTCTTGATTTACAGAGCCTCTACAAAATCAGTGTTACAGAACCTTCTGTACAGCTACTGATCTGACTTCACTAGCCTCTTCTAGAATGCTAGTTTTAGCTACTGCCTGCATACACTCAGCAAACTCCTTTCCAAGTGAAGTATATGGTTCTAAATAGAAGTATTATCAATGTAAATAAATCTGACAGATTTAAAATATCTTTCTTAATAGTCTTTAAGAAGAAGAGTAGTAACAACTTTACTTTTGACAAAATAATTTTCAAAAAGAAACCTGGGAAGTTGATGAACATATACTTCTTCTTCAATAAAACCATTTAAAAGTATTTTTAATATTCATCTGATTTATATTGATGTTATACTGATCAACGAACGAGATGAAAAGAATATGAATTCTAACCTTGTCACAAAAGCATATGTCTTCTGTATAGTCAAGAATTTCTTGCTGACAATCTTTGAGAAGAAAGAATCTTGTTCTTATGGAATCATCCTTCTTTCCAATGAATGTCTCTTCTGGAAAAGAAGATTTGATTCTGGGGGAAACTTCTCAGAGCTGATTCTTCAGAAACAGCTAATTGAATAGCATCTGGAGTAGCTCCTGATTCTTCAGCTGGAACACATTCTGCTTCTGATTCTCCAACATCTTGTGAGACAAACCAGTAACAGCAACTAAAGTAGAATATTCTGACTAACTCTTCTTGAATAAATCTCAATTCCTTTATTAGCATTCTGCAGCATCTTCATCAACACAACAACATCCATTTGATTCTTGAGAGACATCCTCAGAGCACAGATAATCTGATTTTCATGTGTAGAGAGCATCTAGCTTCCATCAGGCTTCATCTTCTGAATTTTTCTGCTTGAAACAAATACAGATCCAATCTAGATACAGTTATCATCAAACTTAGATGCATCAAAAGACACAGTCTGACTGACAATTTTGCTCTTACAATGCTGAGCTAACATGTAAGGAGTTAGATTATCAGAGTTGACATAACATCTGCTCTTGAAAAAGAATGTTTACTGACTTATTCAAATTGAATAACCCCAGAAACTTAAATCCTTTTTACATTTGACAGAATGACTACTGTCATTGTATCTTTCCTCATATCTTTATTTCTCAAAACATTCATTATGAATTTCTGAAAAATAATGCCTGAAAACATTTGACCAATATTAGTTTGTTCAACTGAGATAACATCTCAAGTTAATCAGAACTTAATTGTCCATTCTGCTTCAAATCAGATCTTCTGAATTTATCATATCCAGATGAGTTAGAAACACTGCCTTTCTAGAAACCTCTGCAGAATTCTTTGAAGCTCTTCAAGGAGAGAAACTTTCAAATGTTTTGGATCTGAAGAATCATTTCTTCCAGATTTGAATATTTTTCTAAACTTACCCTTTTCTGCAGACTTCATTCTGGCGTTCTGATGAATAGGATTCATTAGCCAACAATATATCTTTTCTTACTTAAGATAAATCCCAATGAGTTGTCATGAGAAAGTCAAGTGTGGACTAATCCGTTTCTTGAAAACATCTCATACTCACCAGAATTAATCTTTAGAGATCAAGAATTATTGCTTGCAGAAGATTTATCTTTGAGCAAATATGTTGTAAATCCAAACGTATTTTCAGATCAGCATTCAACAGATATATCTTCTTATCTGATGAATCTATCCTGTCAACTGATTCTTCATTCTTCTTTCAGAATCTTCTGGAGGAGATTTGCTGTTGAAGGCTTCAACACTTCAAATTTCAAACTTCATAGAATCAGTGACTTGCTAAAGGTAACTCAATAGATTACAATTTTAGTACTCATCATCCTCAAAAACTGATATGAGACTGAAATTGTAAGAACGGTGAAATATCCCCAAAAGTATTTCTTCACACAGCCTATGGATCTTTATCTGACACTGTTAGGTGTTTGATATCCATCAATAACAGAACCGGAGCTCTGATACCAATTGAAGGTGTGAAAAATACACAAGAAAGGGGGGGTTTGAATTGGGTATTTGGTTACTTAAAAACTTTTGCCATCTTCTTCTGTGTTGTTTCTAGATGTAGCAATGCGGAAGCATAAATAATAAACTAAACAAGTAAAGAACACAAGATATATCCTGGTTCACTTGAGCAACTCTCAAGCTAATCCAGTCCACCCTTCCAAGGTGATTTCGCCTTACTCACTGCAAGGACTTAATCCACTATAACCAAACAGATTACAGATGCACAAGCTAACTGCAAGTGACTAACAACTTGACAATGACACGTTCAGGGATCCCTAAGGATATAACGTTCATTGACACCTTAATAGAATCCGATCACTAAAGATCTCCTATTAGGATTTCCACAAATGACTACTGTCACTTGTCATCTCAAGTATACTGATCTTAACAAGATCACTTGAGGAACCACTTAATTCTAAAAAGAATTTGTGTTGCCGGAGATTACATAAGTGCTTCTCAAATAAGCAGATTACTCCTAATTAAGTTCCTAGCAAGTATTGAGCAACAACTCCTTGCTTTCTAATATAGAAACTAATCTAATAATAAATCTCTAAGAGATTATTGAGTACAGTTTCCATATTGCTTAAAAGCTTTTCTGTGTGTGAGCACTAAGGCTTCTTTTCATTTAAGCTTTTCTTCTCTTTGCAACAGCTCCTTGACTTGGCATCACGACCACTCTTAATGATCAAATGATTCTTCTTTTTATAGTGCTTCCAAGAATGACGTTGAGAGGATAAGGATGTTCATTCAAACTCCAACGGTCATATCTCAACGGATAGATAAGCACGTGTTGGATGACATCACTTTCTTGTCCTTTTCTTGCAACGGTAATATTCCATTTAACAGCTTGGACAAATTTACTTCTGGCTTGGTTCTTCTGATGATGTTACAGATGAGTAGTTCAGAAACTACTTTGGTATAGATAGCATAGTAAACATCAGATTCTGACTTCAGCACTTTGTTCATCAGAGTTGATAGCAACAGCTCATCTGATTGAACACGTCTTGTCTGGTGAAGCTTCATAATCTTTCTTCTTCAGAGTCTGGTCTTCAGAGTCTTTTGCACTTGGTCTTCAGAGCCTTCAGCCTTCAGAACTTCAAGTCATCAGAGTCTTCAGCACAAACTTCTTCAGATGATTATATCTTCAGAGTCTTGACCTTCAGAACATGTCTTCAGAGTCTTCAGAGTTTTGACCTTCAGAACATGTCTTCAGAGTCTTCAGAGTCTTGACCTTCAGAACATGTCTTCAGAGTCTTGACGCACTTGGTCTTCAGAGCCTTCAGCCTTCAGAACTTCAAGTCATCAGATTCTTCAGCACTTCAGTTCTTTAGAGGGCTCACTCTTCAGAGACACTCGTTAGCTTCCAGATCAGATGCACAACTCAGATCAGAATCCACAGATGCATTGCAACTGCAATATCCAGCATCCTTGATTCTTTATTGAACATGATCAGATGCAGAAACAAACTTGCTTCTTTACTGAGCTTCATTTGCTTTTAGATCAGATGCACTTCTTCAGATCATAAACCACAGGAGCATTGCAACTGCAATATACATCATCCTTGGTTCCTTACTGATGGTGATCAGATACATAAGCAAACTAGCTTCTCCCAAGCGCTTCATGACGTTACACATAGTAATTCCATATATTACTAGCTGCACACGTTGCTTTTGTTTGTTTGGTCTAATATATTTAATTTAATATGACCTGCACATAACAAACATTAAACCATAAAATGGTTCTTTCACAAATACTCAATTGTTATCATCAAAACATAGAGATAATCCTGTAGAGACAAATCTTGCTCTTACAGTTTTCGCTGTGGTCAGAAAGGCCACTTTCTCAAAGATTGTCCCCAAGGACAAAGTCAACCAACGGGCCAGAGGAGCGGCCTAATAAACAATAACAACATAGGGAGAGCAAGGAATGGAGGCCCAAG
The DNA here is from genome assembly GCA_963859935.3 of Lathyrus sativus. Lineage (NCBI taxonomy): Eukaryota > Viridiplantae > Streptophyta > Magnoliopsida > Fabales > Fabaceae > Lathyrus > Lathyrus sativus. Next base: position 22,664,603 of record OZ012740.1, on the reverse strand, counting down.
TGTTGGTCAGAGACCTCAGAATCAAAATAAGCCAACCACAGGAAGAGTATTTACAATTAGAGGAGCTGAGATCTCAAAGTCAGCTGGGTTAATTCAAGGTATGTGTTTAATTGGAGATAAGTTGGTATCAGTTTTATTCGATTCAGGAGCTACACATTCTTTTATATCTACCTCTTGTGCTGAATTTTTGGGATTCGAAATTGTTGATCACGATTATAAGTTGACTATCACAACTCCCTCGGGAGAAAGAATGGTAACTTATTCAGTCTGTGTAGACTGTCCAATAATCTTAGAAAATAGAAGATTCTTAGTAGATCTTGTGGTACTCCCGCTACAAGACCTAGATGTCATCTTAGGAATGGATTGGTTATCAGCCAACGATGTCAACTTGAGATGCAAGGAGAAAATTTTTACATTTGGAGAAGATAGTGGAGAAATCAGCAAAGCTGAAACCCTCACTCAAAGTTTTATGATGCTATTCTCCATGTCAGTAGGAGAAACCCCTAGTGTGGAAAATTTTCCCGTAGTCTGTGAATTCCCGGAAGTCTTTCCAGAAGAAGTTCCAGGTTTACCACCGGTTAGGGAAGTGGAATTTTCTATAGACTTGGTTCCAGGAACTGGACCAATTTCTATATCTCCTTATCGAATGTCACCCTCAGAGCTTGCGGAGTTAAAGAAACAATTAGACGAGATGTTAGAGAAAGAATTTATTAGACCAAGTGTATCGCCATGGGGAGCTCCAATCTTGTTTGTGAAGAAGAAGGATGGTTCTTCTAGACTTTGTGTGGATTACAGACAGCTCAATAAAGCCACTGTGAAAAACAAGTATCCTTTGCCTAGAATCGACGACTTGATGGATCAGTTAAAAGGAGCATCAGTATTCTCAAAGATTGACTTGAAGTCTGGATATCATCAGATCAGGGTGAAGGAAGATGATATTCCAAAAACAACTTTTAGATCCCGTTATGGACACTATGAGTACTTAGTTATGCCATTTGGTTTGACTAATGCTCCAGCAGTATTCATGGATTACATGAATAGGATCTTTAGGTCATACTTAGATCAATTTGTTGTAGTTTTCATTGATGACATTCTGATTTATTCCAAGAATGAGGTAGAGCACAGAGAACATTTGAGAATTGTGCTACAGATATTAAAGGACCGTCAATTGTACGCGAAATTCTCGAAATGTGAATTTTGGTTGAAGGAGGTACAATTTCTTGGTCATGTAATTAGTAAAGAAGGTATTGCAGTAGACCCAAGTAAAGTCGAAGCAATAACAAAGTGGGAGAGTCCAAAGAATGTTGGCGAGATTCGAAGTTTTCTTGGACTAGTTGGATATTATCGGAGGTTCATTGAAGGATTTTCAAAGATCGCTTTGCCCATGACTCAGTTAACGAGGAAAGGTAAAAACTTTGAATGGACTAAAGAGTGTGAAGAAAGTTTTCAGAAGCTAAAGGAAAGATTGACTTCATCACCAATACTCATCTTACCAGACCCATTAGGAAATTTTGATGTGTATTGTGATGCGTCATATCAAGGTCTTGGGTGTGTGTTGATGCAAGAAAGGAAAGTGATAGCTTATGCATCAAGACAATTGAAGGTGCATGAGAGGAACTACCCAACTCACGACCTAGAGTTAGCGGCAATTGTGTTTGCCTTAAAGATTTGGAGGCATTATCTTTATGGATCAAAGTTCACTGTGTTAAGTGATCACAAAAGCCTGAAGCATTTATTTGATCAGAAAGATTTAAACATGAGACAAAGGCGCTGGATGGAATTCTTGAAGGACTATGATTTTGAGTTGCAATATCATCCCGGAAAGGCCAATGTTGTAGCAGACGCTTTGAGTCGAAAGAAACTTCATGTATCTGCAATGATGTTGAAGGAAGAAGAGTTGATTGACAAATTCGTGGATTTAAACTTAGGAGTACATCACAATGAAGGAAGTATATTCATAGGCGCTATTGTCGTGTCTAATGAATTTCTGAAATGGATCAAAGATGAACAACAACTTGATGACCGTCTAGTGAGCATAAAGGAAAATATAAGAAATGGTCAAAATGGAGAGTTTAACATAAGGAGTGATGGAATCCTAAGGTTTAAAGAAAGGTTGTGTGTACCTCAAAATCAGGATATTCAAAAGTTGATTTTGGAAGAGGGCCACAAAAGTAAGTTGAGTTTTCATCCAGGAGCCACAAAGATGTATCAAGACTTGAAGAAAATGTTTTGGTGGGTTGGAATGAAGAAACATATAGCAGAATATGTTCAAAGTTGCTTGGTATGTCAGAAGGCAAAGATTGAACATCAGAAGCCAGCCGGATTGCTGCAACCTTTAGATATTCCAGAGTGGAAGTGGGACGGAATAGCCATGGATTTTGTAACCGCTTTGCCTAAGACTCAGAAACAACATGATGCAATTTGGGTGATCATTGATAGGTTGACAAAGAGTGCACATTTCATTCCCATCAACCAGACGTTTAAATTAGAGAGACTAGCTCAGGTATATGTAAAGGAGATTGTTAGATTGCATGGAATACCTTCAAGTATAGTCAGTGATAGAGATCCCAGATTCACATCAAATTTTTGGCATCAGTTGCATTTAGAGTTAGGAACAAAACTGAGGTTAAGTTCAGCTTATCATCCCCAAACGGATGGCCAGTCTGAGAGGACGATTCAATCGTTAGAGGATTTGTTGAGAGCTTGTGCTCTTGAACACAAAGGAAGTTGGGACGAGTTCTTACCATTGATTGAGTTTACTTATAACAATAGTTTTCACTCAAGTATCGGCATGGCTCCATATGAAGCATTATACGGAAGAAAGTGTCGTACACCTTTATGTTGGTATGAGGTTGGAGAAAATAAAATATTGGGTTCAGAATTCGTGCAACAAACGACAGATCAGGTTAAACTTATTAGAGAAAAAATGAAGGCAGCACAGGACCGTCAAAAGAGTTATAATGATAAGAGGAGAAGACCTTTGGAGTTCGAGGCAGGAGATCACGTGTTCATTAGGGTAACTCCTAGGGCGGGAATTGCACGAGCAATCAAAACTAGGAAGTTAACACCAAGGTTTATCGGGCCTTTTCAAATTCTACGGCGGATTGGACCTGTAGCGTATCACATTGCTTTGCCGCCAAACCTGTCTAATCTTCATGATGTATTTCATGTATCACAACTGAGGAAGTATTATCCGGACCCTTCACATGTCATTGAGCCTGAAACTGTGGAACTTAGAGATAATTTGGAATATGAGGCTATACCTGTCAAGATCTTAGATCATCGTATTAAGGAACTTCGTGGAAAGCAAATACCATTGGTTAGAGTCGTGTGGGATGATGTAACTGGTGATTCTACTTGGGAAAGAGAAGAAGACATGCGTCAGAAGTATCCACATATGTTTTAGGTACGCTAAATTTCGAGGACGAAATTTCTTTTAAGGGGGGGTGGTAATGTAACATCCTAATTTTTCCATACACTAAATAATATATCTAGTTAGATTTGAGATTTTAACAATGCTAGTTATTAAAAATTAAATGTTGAAACTAACACTTATAATAATTAATTTATTAATTAATTACTTTTTATATTTATTACTTTTATTCTTCAATTTGAATATCATCGTTTCATTTTATAAACTAAACTTTAAAATTTAAATTGGTACTTAAAACCCTTAACTTTAAGTTAATTAATTATTTATATTATTATTATCATTATTGTTGTTCTTGTTTTGTTATTATTATTAATTGATTTTATTTTATTTGAATATTATCATTTTACTCTATAAACCAATTAATAAATAAAATAATCTTAAGACAATAAAAATATCAAATAACTATCCTTTTTACTATTTTTATTATTATTAATATTATTAACATTTTACTTTTTATAAAAGAAATATATATCTCATTTTCTATTAATATCCTACATAATATTATGTCATGAAATCAAGCTCCCATACCTTTGTCATAAATTATTTTCACAAAGTCATACTAGAACACCTAAAGCACTATTGATGAAAGATTAGTAAATATTTGATAGAGACATATTTACTAGCAAGAGTTGAAAAGTTGGAAGGTATGGGCAAAAGATGATAAATTATGTTATTTTAATATTTTACAACTAGTATAAATAGGGGTCTCTTCCACCCCATTTTCATTCATTCATTCACAAATCATCTTTCTTACTTCTTTACTTCTTTCCTTCTCTAATTTCTTCATATAGCAATTTTAGTTTTAGTTATCGAAGTTCCCACGATATCGGTTCGTAACCTTTAGAGTATTTTGTGGTAAAAGTTCTTCTAAAGTTTCAAGGGAGTTTTATACGTCAAAGTTCTGCCCAAATCATTTTCATAAGTAATCGGTAAGTCGTTATAATGTCCATTTTATTTTAATTATATTATTTTAATTATGTTATTTATATAAAGGTTATTTTAAGTTTTCTATGCAAATTCCGTTCAGACGTCGATATATTGAACTTATAAAGTCCAAAATAAATTTTACCATTTTAAGTCGTTATAATGCCCAAATTTTATTATAATTTAAATGTTATTAGAAATATACTCTTGACAATTTTCTAAAACAAACAAATTCAAAAGGAGGTATAATATAATTTATATTTGAATTTAATAATTATTTTGGAGGTTATTATGATATATTTAAATAAATAAATATTTCAAGTTATAACGGGATTATGTTCAATTAACCATAAATTATATTCTAATTATTTCATAAATTTCGTACAATCCAACGGTTATCGTAAATTAGGTTCTTGGCAAAGATCGAAGACAACCCTTGTGGACTTTCAACAACACTCAACAAAAGGTGGGGGAAAGATTTCGTATACGATTGGGACGGTTAGCGTAAAATAACTTAATATATATGTGTGTAGTGGTGACCTAAGCCCTACTAGCGATAAATAATTAAGGAGAGCCTATTCTCAAATAATGATTTTCACAAATCACTAGGCGAGGTTACGCCGGCCTTAATTAATTATCATAGGAATAATCTTTGGCAATTTGGTATTGTATTGTGCTTGCATTATTCGGTTAATTTTATAATTGTTTATTTTATTTATACTTGAATGATTGTGATTGATAGATTAAGGAAATAATCGGTTAATGAGAGAAAAACATTGCTAGATATTAAGTAATTGATCCCCATTAACATAAGGAAAGTTGGATACAATGAGTAGTTGTATTTGGTTGGGTTCTGGCTAAGGAAAGACTTGGTCGACTATACCGTTTACAGTCCACCTCTCTTACCTGGGAAGTTAACCATACAATTATCCATTATACAAACTGAACTTATTATGTAAGGATAAAGATCAAATATGGCAAGACATTGGATGGATTTGGTACTCAACCTAAGTATCTAGATAATAAGTATAACTTGAAAAGTTGATACGATAATTCCCCATTATTAACTTAATACTTATGGTTAAGAGTTGCCACAAGATGAGTGAGTGATCATATAGACTTGCATTAAGGAATGTGTAAGTCCACTGCCGTGCGGTATGGGACGCACGAGGTTGATCAGTCGCCTGCAATCCCGACGGGGATTATTATCTATGCATGCTAGGCAAGACAAGGTTCTTGGCCTGAATTCTCAGGGACGATCGACTTATAACACCTAGGCTCCATGTGAAGTTAGGTGGCGTAGCTCTTGGTAATTGGGAGTACGTTGGTGGCATGTGGTCTAGTGATATCTGATCTTGGTAAATGGGATAGATATCATTGACAGCGTTTAGTGGCCTGAGTCAGCATATAGTTTAGGGATGCATTAGAATAAATAAAGTATATGTAATTGTGGGTATAAGATACGCTTGTTTGTATAAATATGGTTTCCATATATATTATTATTTTACACATTCATTCCCACTTTTAAACTTGTACATGAATCTTAGCCCTGTGTCATTTTTGTTTTGCATTTTGGATTATTTTATGACGATCAGACGATGAGCTCGAATCTTGCGTACTTCCCGACAACTCAGAAGGAAAGGATATGAAGTGACGTGGAGATGTGTTACTATAACATCTAGATTGGGAGTTGTTAGTGTTTTGTCAAACGCTAATCACATCCCTACTACTACAGTCAGTATAAGTGTCAGTCTTGTTGGACTTAGGAGGTCCCTTTTGGTATGCTTTCTTTTTGGTTTCCTTTCTGTACTTTTATTTTATGTTTTATCTATGTGGCAAGGCCACTAGTCTTAACGGTGTCAAACTCTGTAAAATATATTTGAAGCATATGTATGTGAAACAGTATGTTTTTAAATAATTAAGTATTGTCCTTTAAAAATTTCAAATTTTTCTGTATTTTTATAAGGTTTCATTAGAATTCCACTAATGGGACATAGGCTGTCTCAAGCTACCTTCCATTTTTCTACCTTTTTCTTTTTCCTCTATTTGCTACCTTTAGTTTTTTTCCACCTTTTCCCATCCAAAACATTTTTTCTCGTAGTCATAACTACATATGCTCTGATTTATCATTCTCGTCCGAATGAAGGTACGTAGGCATAAGGGTCCCAATCCTTGGTGTGCACCCTAACATAAAAACCATCAATTTCCCCTTAGCAATTGAAACCCTTTTTCTTACCTTTTCGCATCACTCGCTTAGAAGAAAACAGATAACATTAGCTAACATCCATCACAAATCAAACTAACAGGTTCCCTTTTAGTACAACGGACGTAGAAGGTGTTAATACTTTCCCTTTATGTAATCGACTCCCGAATCTAGGACTTGGTTGCAACGACCATGTTCTCTTAAAAGTTTTCCCGATATTTTCCTATTCCTTCATTAGAATGAATAAAGTTCGGCGGTGACTCTATTCAAACCATTCTTCTGCGACTTTTGCAAGATAACAAGCATAAAAAAAGAGGAAAAGATGAGTTACTAGGTCAGAACATACCATCAACTCAATTTAGAGAAGTTGGATCAGAACAACAATCATAATAGCAAGGATAACATGGATTCTGATTTTGAAAGCCATAACCAATATAAAGTTAATTCAAATCTGATACACAAGGAACACGACATTAAATTAAAGGGGAAAGATGATGGCATTTGTACTTAGGAGAATCCGATGAAAGGATGAATGATAATCAACACGAATGCTTGCCTTGTTGAAGAAGGGTTATGGAGGCTTAGTGAAATCATTCGAAATGAAAAAGGCAAAACCCTAGGTAGATACTCTACTAAAGTCCAAGGCGATAATGATCCACTTGTGATAATGATCCACTTGTGGCTGAGTCCATAGCCATAAAACATGTTGTGGACCATGCTGTAAAAGAGAAGACGATGTTCGTTGAATTCCAAACAAAAAATAAGGATCTGGCTAACATCATGAAGGGAAGAAAAGACAGCATCCCTATGAATACAACAGGCATGCACTGTATATAGATGTGGAAAAAGAAAACAAAGATTGTTGACGTTCAATTCGAGAACATCAACCGCGAGAGACACAAGGCGGCACACTACCTCGCTAGGGTTAGAATGACGAAGACGCTCACAAACAAAATATTAGAGGATCACTCTGGATCCAAAGATCGGGCCTAATTCCCTCTGAACTTTGTTGTTTGGTTTGGTTTTTTTAGGATAATCCTTATATATAAAAAACTCTTTGGTTAGAACAATATTGTTAACGCATGAATTTATGAACGTTTGGTTATTTATTTAGGTTTTCTTGAATAATTTTTATATAGCCAACAACTTATAGATGGTTCAAAGTTTATGGTATATCACTTTTTACCCCATTATTTCATTTTCATGCACTAGAGTTTATTTTCTTCAAGATATTTATCACATAGTTCATAAATAACTCAAAATCCCTTTAGAAACAACGAATTGCTTTGTTGAAAAAGACATTTCAACATATTATAATACTAATTAAACTAGTTCAACACAACTATTAGATAATATGTAGTTCACATTTATTTATAGTTGGGTTATGAACAATTTAATTTATTCATGTCTTATTATATATTCTTTTTATAATCCTTATTTGCATAAATTATGTTATTCATATTATTGAAATTCTAATCTCTTTCTCATTTCTTACTTTGATATCTCTATAGTTAACAACAATAATAAACTTTACAATCAACAAACACCCGCTTAAAAGTTAAATAAATGAATTAAATTTAAATTAAAAGAAATTATGAAATTGTGGTTCACCAATAATATAAGATGATGAGTACACTAAAACAAATTGAAAAAAATGAAAGAATAAATGTATATATTTAGAAACACCGCTCCTCCCCTTGTCTTTGAGTTAGCATCTATATGGAACCACGTCAAAATACCAACACATGTTTTTTTGAAAAGCAAAATACCAACAAACATACGTATCGTTAAAGCTACACAAGATACTTTCACATATTTCAAGTTAGAAACACTCGGGGGTGCGTTTGATTTGTTAAAAAATGAGAGACTGGACATAACAACTTTTTTTGTACCCTGTTTAATACAAAAACTTATCATGGGACAAGATAAAATATATGACAAGAGACAACACAAAAACATGAATTATTGTCCCTCGCTAAACCATGGGACAACTTTTTGTGTGAAACACAAATTATCAAAAAATATCAAAATACAATTTTAATCTCTCTTTATTTAATATTTTGCTTTATAAATATTATATTAGTATTTTATTTATTGATAAAAATTATTATAATAAAATTATATTATTTTTTGTCTGATGTATAGACATATCAAATAAAGTTGAGTAAATTTTTTTCTCTTCATCACTTTTCTTCTCTTTCTAATTATTTAATATTTTGATTCATGAATATCAATATTTTATAGGCATAATACCCTTTTTAGTCTTGTATCTTAACTTCAAGGTTCATTTTGGTCTCTTAACTTTAAAAAGGTCTATATTGGTCTCTTAACTATTCAAAATGTTCTATGTTAGTCATTTTCGTCTTATTAGCGATGAAAATACTCAAAAATCAGTCGTTAAATTCGTCACTAATTAGATAAAAAAGACTGACATGATACTTTTTAAAGAGTTATATGACTAATATGATTTTTTTTTAAGTTAAAGGATCAAAACGAACCTCGAGATTAAGATACAAGACTAAAAAGAGTACTAAACCTATTTTATATATCAATAAAAGTATTATAGTAAAAATTACATTATTTGGTGCATAGATATATCAAACAAAATAAACAAAAAGTTTGTCTAGTGCATCAACCATCAAACAAAGTACACAACAAAAAGTTGTTTTGTATTGTTTTGTACTGTCTAATAATGTTCTGTCTAGTATTTCTTATTTTGCTAATCAAACGCATCCTAAGGGACACGAGAAATAAAAAAAATGCAATGCCAAACATATCATTAATCTTTTGTAACATTTATTTTTTCTTAACCATAGTTTATTTTTTTTTCAAGTGTGTCGATCCATGCCCTTAAATCTCCTTTTGGTAAATATTTCATATTTGTTTATTTCTTTAATGATGAAATGTGAGGATTTAAATGAATTTTTACATTAAATAGGCTTAATTCATATTTTGATCCTTTAACTTAATTTATTGTTTTTCTTTGGTCCTTTAGTTAAAAAATGTTACATTATAGTCCCTTAAAATAGTTTCGTTAGTCAAATTGATCCATTCCATTAAATTTTGAGAAAAAACGTTAAATTGTGCGTGCATACATGGCAGTCTACTTGACAGTATGTTATCTTACCTGCCTTTTTGTTTTGATCATTTTCAATTTATTATTATTTGTTATTAAACATGTGAAACACTCTAACCCTAATTTCATTCCCTTGCTCCATTAAATTATATATTGTATTTAATCCAACAAGGGATGCCACTAAGTAAAAAAATGCAATGCCAAACATATCCCTAATTTCATGGAAAGAAGTTTCATGTTTAAGTGAAAGAAGAAGCCACTAAATTATTGGTAAGCAAAGCACCGCAGAGTTTAATTTTGTTTTAATCTTTAACTCTCTGTAGCAGATGGTTGTAATACTTTTCACAAAGTTTCATTTTGTTTTATTTTTGCAAACGTTCGACAAGGAACTTTTTAGCTTTAACTCGAACAGGGTGATTTCCGGTGAAGATTTCTCAGTTTGATGAGCTTTGTAACTGAGCGACAAATGTAACTGAGCAATCTTACTCCATTGACGACCTTCGTTCCGAAGAGTCTGTCTCTGTAAAATTCATCTTCTTCTCCGCTTTATAACTAAAACTGAAATTAGGGATTTCGTTTACAGGATGATGATGTGGCATGCCTTGAATGAGTTTCTAACACAATGCTTCCACATAAATTTTGAATTGGAGTCCATGATTTTGTAAGATTTGGCGACTGCCTAAATACGTTGAGCTTTTCATTAGGTAGAGATTTTAGAGTCTCCCGCTTCTTCTTTCTTTTTAAAATTATTTTGCATCCTCTGCTATAATATTTTTCTACTATATTTCTCTAATATTGTCTTTCGGTATTACTCAAAGTAATGTTATTCAAATTATTGAATTGCAAATTTGCTCCAATCCTTCATTGTAGAAGAGTATCTTGTGTTGTTGATTAATGTTGTTTAACAATAGTTTTTGTAAAATGGCTTGGCATAAAATTTAACAGGTCTTAAAGGATGGGATAAGAGTGCTAACATTTTATTAGCTATATTAGATAGTCTAGTTTCTAGTCACAATTCATAATAAAAGTTGGTTATGCATAATTTTGGAGGTTAACATTGTCAATCACTTTTACCTACAAACCTGGATTTATGCATAAACAACAAAATAATTATAACTCGTAACAAACTCATACATGTAACAAGATCTTAGTGGGAGAGATGCATCAACATTTACACCAGGATGTTGATGAAATCATGGCTCCGTACTACATTAAACTGTCATCAGTTAAATTTTGGGCTAAATTGTGTCATAACTATCAGGATTGGATTTGCAAGAAATTTTCTTTTGTATTATCTTTTATTATAAATGAATAATCTGACAACTGCTTCCTTTTTGTTTGAACCAGTTCATGCCAATTCCTGTAAATTCAGATACTATTGGTGCAATGCTCTCTAAAGGAACGAGGTTCATCCAGATTTGGTAAAGATTGACATATGCACTTTTTAGAAAGTGATAAAGTTAGATTTGAGAAAAGATTAGTTCACTATTTAGAATCAAAACATAGGATTATGTTTATTTAAGTATAGGATCATGCTTTTTGTTTGAATCAAATAATGGAACAAGATTATGGTTTAATGCCATTAAATTTAAGATTATGTTGATATCAAAGGTTTTATTAATCCAAAATGTTATGAAATTGTTGTTGGGAACTCCAAAACCGGAGAAAAAACCACGTCAGTTGTCAATAGACATAATATACCCTCACAAACCCAAACCCCAGTACACCACACTCTTTGAATGAAGAACTTGAATCCTATATCATTGGACTCCCACTTCCTTTACAAAACTAAACAATGTGAGACTTCAAATAACTTGTATCTTATATATAGGCTTGAACTCTCTTTTTATTCACAAAACTAAACAATGCGAGACTTCTTCAACATGTATATTTCCAACCAACTTCAACAATTGTTACAAATGCACTATAAATTTAATTAATTTTTTTTTTGATTTGACCCCTTAAATAATTATAATATTTCAATTTAATCTTTTGATAAAATTGTTGACTCACTATATTAACTTTTGCCACACTGTCATGTCAATATAAAATTTAACATAAAAGACCAACTTAATTAATCGAACATTTTTAAGGAATTAACGAATAACACTTTTTAGATAAGAGACTAAATTAAAACTCTAAATTAATTTAGAGAACTTTGTGACTAATTATTCCTATTAAATAAGATCATTTATTTATTCTCTATAACTAAAATATGTTCTAGAGTTAATTCATTAAACCTATGTTTAGATACTTGTTTGCAAAGCCAATCACATATTTGAGGAAAAAGAAGTTACAAAGTGTAACTTTTGGTCCAAACACCCAACTATGAAAAAATAAAATCACAAAAAGTAACTTATGGACGCACTACTACTTTTCTAATGCTAATCCAAACATGCTATGCTATAAACCTTTTACAAATAACCCTATTTATTTATTTATTATTATTATTATTATATGAATGCATTTCCGTGAAGTAAGCGTTGTTTTTTTTTCCCACTTGGAAACACAACCAAACAATTTCAACCTCTCTCTCTCAATCAAATTCATTCACAGCGGACTCTTCCATACCCATAAGCAACAACAACATGCAACAATGTAGTAACACTTTCTGACTATTTCTCTTCACTAAAACGACGCCGTTTCATATAAGCTTCGATGATTCTTCTCAACTACTTCTTCTCTAGACCCTACAATGAGTCTCAACAATCACTCGCTGTTTTTCGGGACTAAGCTTCATGCTTCTCTCCACACCACCAAGAGGAACCTTTTTCAATTCGAACGAAAGAAGGGTTTTTGTACTTGCAGGTCTAAACGGTGTCGTTTGGTAAGCCAAGCTTTACGTTTCTCTTATTTTTCTGGTCAGAATGTAGGGGGTTTTAGGAAAGATGTTGTTTTGAGAAGTGGGTCAAGGTTAAAATGTGCTAATCAAAAGGAACCGTTTTTTTGGGGAGAGACTTTCGTGAATTATTTGGCGCCTTTTTTGAAAGAAGGGCTTCTTTTGATAAGGGCTTCTGTTTATACTGCTGTAGTATTTGGTGTTTGTATGTTGGTTTGGTATGGGCAGAATAAAGCTAAGGTTTATGTTCAAAATAATTTGTTGCCTTCTGTTTGTTCTGTGATTAGTGAGTTTATTCAGCGTGATGTTGAGTTTGGTAAGGTTAGGAGAATCTCGCCGTTGAGTATTACGTTGGAGTCGTGCTCGTTTGGGCCTCATAAGGACGAGTTTTCATGTGGCGAGGTTCCCACCGTGAAGCTTCGGATCCGTCCTTTTGCTAGTTTGAGGAGGGGGAAATGGGTTATTGATGCGGTTTTGACGCAGCCGAGTGTGTTGGTGGTGCAGAAGAAGGATTTTACTTGGTTGGGAATACCGTTTGTTGAAGGAGATAGAGAGAGGCGATTCTCCAGTGAAGATGGGATAGATCATCGTACGAGAACGAGGAGGCTTGCACGAGAGGAAGCTGGTGCTCGGTGGGAGAGAGAAAGAGATGAAGCGGCTAAGGAAGCTGCTGAGGTTGGTTACTTTGTTTCTGAGAGGTGTGGTCTATCTGAAGGTGATGGTTTGAAGGAGATTGCAACTAGTTCAACTGAGTTAAGTGAGTCGACACCCTTTTTCTGCGTGGATGGTGGGAAGCATGATCATCGGTTCATGGACACCGGTGTTGATTATGATAGGAAACATGCAGATTTGGAGAAATCATTTGGAGTAAAATTTCTCGGGTCAGGATTTCGATTTTGGTCTCGAGTATTGCCGGGGCGGAGGAAAAACAGATTTAAGAGGAAGGCTAATGGGAGTAACATTTATGCATCTGATGTTGCTACAAAAAAAAGAATGTTTGAACGTAGCGCATTGGCAGCTCGTGCATACTTTCTCGATCAATCGCATGGGAAGCATGGGGAGACTGCATCATCTCCTGAGTGTTTAAGTTTTATGAATCATGATATGGATACGGGGAAAAGCGAGGTTGGTGACAATGCAAAATCTGTTACCACCAGTGATGAAAATATAAGCAACGATAGCCAAAGTGCTACGCCATTCAGAGATATGGGAATCTGGCCCCCCTCAGTAAATGGAAATATTGTTGGTCAATCAGATGATTTGAAATTTGACTGTGATCCAACTTTACAGACAGGAGAGAATAAATTTGAAATTTTGCAATCTAGTGAGGATGTTGCAGTACCTCCGGCCAATGCTAATAGTAGCATGGAGAAAAATGAAGTGTTGGTATCCCGTGTTGAAGACAATGATTTTGGTGATGGCAATTCATCTGGAGGCCAACCAGATTTTACATCCGAAAATTTGGCTGTTGCCAAGAAAAATCTTCAATGGGAAACTTATTTTCAAATTCCATTTAAGTCCATGCTTGCGAAATTTGGCCTAAACCCGTGTATTAGAAATATTGAGGAGTCGATATCTTGCTTTCTTTCTGGTCCCATTGAAAAGTTAAGGTCTGATGTGGCTGTGAAAGTGGAGGATATTGTTGCAGAACCTGTAGATGGACTAGATTTTGTGCAGTCTGAAGGCATTAATAAGACGTTTCCTGTAACATTGGATTCTGTTCATTTCAAAGGCGCAACAGTGATGCTACTTGCATACGGTGACAGGGAAGTTAGGTAAGGGGCAATCTTATTATTTACTACCATTTTTTGAAATCTTATTATTTACTACTTAATTTGTAATCACTCAGAGAGGTTCTGTCGGGTTCTCTTGAAGTGTTTTTGACAGTTGGCCTGCTAAAACTTGTGGCTCATTTTTATCAAAATAGGACAATTATCGTTCTAGAGGTTGGGATTTAAATTTGCCATGTCATAAGCCATCCTTATAGGTATTCAAAAGGACTTCATCTCAATATTATAAAAGAAACTCTTAAATATGAAGATTTAATTGCTGTATTGGATAAGCATCCTAGAAAGCTATCGAGATTAACAAATTGGATAAACATTATGGCGGAATTTGATCCATGTAGCCAACTCCACTTTGTGGGATAAGACTTAGTTGTTGTTGTATTGGATAATCATCCTCTGAACTTCAGGAATAGGAAGACTAATTACCCTAAATCGAGCTACTCTTATGTCTTTATCTTTGGTCGCCCCTATTTGTTCCTATCAAAATTTATTAATATATGTAGATATATATTTTAGATTTTTCTTTTTTCTTCTTCCATGTGTCAAGCATGTGTGCATTCTTAGGATCAGTGTTATCGAATATCGACCATTGCGGGTATCATTGGCGGTTGTAATTGAAGCTAATAGTTTTCTATTGTAAAATTGTATTATTATTGGTTTTTGAACACATGTAAAGAAAAAATCCTACACCAGCAAATGATAGTCCGATGAAATTTAAGTGTTATTTACTTTTATTCCAGGGAGATGGAGAATGTCAACGGGCATGTAAAGTTACAAAACCACTATAGTCGCATACACGTGCATCTAAGTGGAAATTGTAATACTTGGAGATCGGATGTTCTACCTGAAGATGGGGGCTGCTTGTCTGTTAATGTTTTTGTTGACACTATTGAACAAAATTGGCATGTCAACTTAAAAATTGACAATCTTTTTGTACCGGTAAACTGTACATTCGGTCCCAAATTTAAAGTCACCTTGGCAATATCACAAAGATTAAGAAATGCAATTGATTTTGTATGGGGAAAAAGAAATTATAAGTTATTTTACGAAATTATCCTTTATTAATGGCATGAGAAAGAGAAATATTAAAATAATTGAAAGAAGAGAAAGTAATAAATAATAATTGGTATGATAGGAAAAGAAACATTAATGTTTCATTGGTATTGTAGCATGATTTATAATTTCAGACAATTTCTTTTTGCAAAGTGACATAATTCGTCTGGCTTGAATGCTCTGCAGCTGTTTGAAAGGCTCCTAGAGATTCCAATTACGTGGTCTAAAGGGAGGGCTAGTGGCGTGGTGTCTCCCCAACTTAAATCTCATCTTACCTTTGTTTCTTCAGATTATGTTATGGTTATGTGGGTGTGCTGCTTATTTTTCTTAATATTCTAACTTCACCTATATAATATAATCTTACCCTATGTTTAGGTTCACTTGTGCATGTCTAAGGGGGAGACTTTTCCAAATTTGCACGGACAGCTTGATGTAACAGGGTTGGATTTTCAAGTATTGGATGCTCCATCATGTTTTTCTGTATGTCTTCTTATACTCTCTTCATTTGACACTTCATTTCCTTATATTTCATATTACATATATACATCAGCTTGAGGGAGAGTGATGTTGAGAACTTGAGATATGTTAAGAGATATTTCCTTCCTTTTATCTTCTATGTGTAGTTCATATAGGCGCATATAAGTCTGCAATTTTAAGAAATGTTGGTGAGTGTTAAATTAAAATGTGATTTTATGCCATATTCGTTGTGCCTTTTGTATTTTGTTTCAGAATATATCAACGAGTTTATGTTTTCGCGGTCAAAGAATATTTTTACACAATGCAAGTGGCTGGTTTGGCAGTGTTCCTCTAGAAGCATCAGGGGACTTCGGCATTCATCCCGACGAAGGAGAGTTTCATCTTATGTGTCAGGTATTTCTTCTTTCTCTCATCTAAGTGAGTCTTGGTTTCAAAATCAATCATCAGAGAAGAGTGAAAGAATCTAAAGAATATGATCAACATTGGAATTTCTGTGAATCAATCAATACAGATAATTGGGATCCAGTTTTATGATTGATTGTTGGGAATTTTTTTTGTACCTCATTCAGTTTTATGATCGATAGTTGGGATTCTTTTTTCTATGTACATTAATAATATTTTGTATGATTGAACTTTCAGGTTCCTGCTGCTGAAGTGAATGCTTTGATGAGAACTTTTAAAATGAAACCACTCTTATTCCCGGTGCATTTCTTTACTTCAGTGCATTAACTTTAATACCTTCCAGTTTAAAACAAAATAGAACTGAATAATGTTTCTGAATAATCTGCAACTGGACTGAGCATTACAATATATAGACTAAGCTCATTATTATATTTTAGTACTCCCTCTGTTCTTTTTTATTTGTTGATTTTGTAAAAGATTTAATTTTCCAGATTTGTTTGTTGTTTCCAAAGTTCAATGAAATAAATAGAACAGGGTAATCACCAATTAACGGTATCATTGGAAAAGACAATTTTTTTGGTTTTCTTTGTATGTGTAAATATTCTTAAAACGATAACTTAAAAGGAATAGAGGTCAGAGTTAAAAAAGTGAAGATCTATGACAATTAATAAATTACAATAATTACAAATGCAGCCATGTGGGACTGTTAGGACACTAATACAATAATTGGGTAATGCCAATAGTTTTGGAGCACATCACATACGGGAATTTTCAAGGTGTTTGATATTTGCAATTCATGTTAAGCTGTATTTCTGTTACCTGCAATAATCAAATTTACGCAGGCTTACCTTCTGCACATCTGCAAGTTTTGTTATTTTTCTAGTACACTTTGCAAGTGTCGGTCCGTATGTTTGATATGCATAGCTAATAAGTGAGAGTTTGAAAATCAAATACGATAAACTTACTAAGCTATTTATGATTTAATAATAATAATAATAATAACAACAAAAATGTATATTTTAAAATTTTGGAAGTCAGAGAAAATACCCCCTGAAATAAATTGAAATTTCTTTCCTTTCTTTAACAAGGAAATCATCTTATCTTATCTTATCCGTGCCCTTTAATTTTTTCCCCATAATTGTTGGTTACAGCTAGCTGGATCAGTAACCGCTCTATTCAATTGTCAAGGCCCGCTAGAGTCTCCAGTATTTGTAGGCACTGGAATGGTTTCTAGGACATTCTCTAATTCACATATTGACAACCCTGCATCTGTAGCATCAGAAGCACTTGCTGCGAGTAAGGAAGCCGGTGCTCTGGCAGCATTTGACCGCATTCCTTTTTCATATGTATCTGCCAATTTCACTTTCAACACTGATAACTGTGTAAGTTGATAGAGACAGTAGTTTACCGTTGTCTGGTTCCAACTTCAAAGTAGCAACTCATTGTAATAGTGTGATGTTATAGCAATGCTTACTATGCATATTGTAGGTTGCCGATTTATATGGAATCAGGGCATGTCTTATAGATGGTGGTGAAATTCGAGGGGCTGGGAATGCATGGATATGCCCAGAGGTATAGAGCTGCCTGTTCACTATTTGCTTTTTTCAATTTTTTCACTTTTTAGAACAAGAACTACTTGGAAGAATTAGGATGGTCATGCATATAGAATCAGCATTATGTGCACTCACTAACATATTTTTAGGGGGAAATAAATTTATCACCAAAATTTTGAACTTTCTGTTAGTTTTCAGTTATCTAGGAGTAGTAATTTAATCCTCATGGTCCACTTTAAAATGTCAGCCATATCACACAATGAAGTGATATACTCACACATGGAAAAGTTAGAAGTCTCACACTCACGTATATGGAAATTAGAAGGTTTCATCCATTTGGCTAAAAATAACTTAGGTGTGTGAGTATCCGGTCCTATTACTTTCCCAAAGAAAAAGAAACCATGTCTCTCTAGAATTCCTGTCCTACACCTACTAATGTATGCCTATTTTGTTCCCAGGGTGAGGTGGACGAGACAGCAATAGATGTGAACTTATCCGGAAGTTTGGCCTTTGATAACATTGTGCTTCGTTATATGCCAAGTTATTATCATCAGATGCCACTCAAATTAGGGGTGTTAAATGGTGAAACAAAACTGTCCGGAGCTCTTTTAAAACCGTAAGATGAACCTCTTTTCAGTTTTTGATAGTATTTGCTTGGGACAGTGATCCTTGGGGTAATAAGAAGATTGTTGGCTTTGAACCTTGTGGAAATTCAGAAGTCTCGATGCAAATGTTATTCCTAATGTCTTTTATCCCCTTAACAATGCTTTTTCCTTTATGGAGTTTTTCAATTTTAATGCAGTCGGTTTGATATAAAATGGACTGCACCTACCGCAGAAGGGTCTTTCGGCGATGCTCGAGGAGATATCATAATCTCACATGATTTTATTTCATTGAATTCCTCTTCAGCTGCATTTGATCTATGTACGAGGGTCCAAACATCTTATCTTGATGATTTGTCTGTTAAAGAAGGAGATCCTTATGCACCAAGAGCCATTCCATTTACTATTGATGGGGTAGAGATGGACTTGCGTATGCGTGGGTTTGAATTCTTCAATTTGGTTTCTGCATATACTAAGGATTCTCCAAGGCCTTTGCATTTGAAAGCAACTGGAAGGATCAAGTTTCAGGGGAAGGTTTTAAAACCTAGTGGAGGTATTAGCGAACAAAATTCTGAGATAAATAGGCAGCATGTGCAAACGATGGAGAAAGGAAGCTCGGATAGTCTTGTTGGTGAAGTTTCAATCTCTGGTCTTAAACTGAATCAATTGATGCTTGCACCTCAATTATCTGGGTTGTTGAGAGTTTCTCCGGAGCGTATCAAGGTAATGCAGAAAACTCCTGTGGAAATTGATTAAATTTATCATTTGATGATGTGCTCATACATGCACACATAGATAATTATATAGATATAAGCTGTGCATCTAGACACTATTTACATATTTTCCAACAGAGTAGTCATTCCCGGATAGCGGCGTGGAGCGGCCGACCCCAAAAGTGGGATAGCGTATAGCGGGATGACCACTCTATTTGATTATTTTTTGGGCAAATTACATGTAATAACTATAAACATATATTTAATGTAAAATTAAACAAATAACTACGTATAAAATATTCATAAATCAAAGCACACATGACTCTTGAAGTGCATAAATGACTATGAAGGAAGGTTAAGGTTGAGTTTCAACTCAAATTGATTGAAAAACTCAAAATCACTTTAGAATGTTGTAAATTTAAGGGGTAATTTTGGTTTTTTATATAGTGGGGAAAGGATAGCGGGCCAGAAATCACTCTGGGCCGGGAACCAATCTGCTTCGCTATCCCGTTATTTACTCTATAACGGCCGCTATAATGTTCTGCACCGCTAAGGCTCTTCCCATAGCGGCCGGCCTCCGCTCCGCTATAGCGGGACAGGGCCGCTATTGACCACTGTTTTCCCATAACAGTTTTTATTTTATGAGGCAGGCTTGGTTATTTATCAAGTTTTAGCACTGTCTCTGTTAGAAATTTTCAGATTATTTGTCTGTATTTGATATATAGTTTTGTAACTTCAATTAATCTTGGAACATAGTTGGATGCCGCTGGTAGGCCTGATGAAAGTCTTGAAGTGGAGTTTATTGGGCCACTGCAGCCAAGTAACGAAGATGGCCTACAAAGTGGTAAGCTGTTGTCTATTTCTCTTCAGAAAGGGCAGTTAAGAGCTAACGTTTGTTATCAACCATTTCATTCTGCTAACTTGGAGGTAACTAAATTTAAATTTTGGGCCTAGTATTTAAATCTAGACCTGTTTTGTTTCATTGCTTGTATAATTTAGTTCATTTTTATATTGGACCCAAACTTTGTATTGAAAATTTCTATTTTCTTTCTCCATGCTTGTATGGGGTTTGCATGCAGGTACGGCATTTTCCACTTGATGAGTTGGAGCTTGCTTCTCTGCGGGGGACTATACAGAGAGTAAGGCATACTGGCCTATTTTATTGCATCTTTTTCCTATTACCCCTGTTTTTCTACTTTAACTTTATAACTTTCCTTTGTTTTTGTCTCCTTTTTTCTTTTAATCCTGCCTTAATGATAACTTGGCTGATGCATTATTTAGTGGTTATGTCATGGAAAAAATATATTGTGTTTTCAACCATCAGCTTCTTTGCTTTCAGGCAGAATTGCAACTTAATCTTCAGAAAAGAAGAGGACATGGAGTCCTATCTGTACTTCAGCCAAAATTCAGTGGTGTGCTCGGTGAAGCTTTAGATGTGGCGGCTAGATGGAGTGGAGATGTTGTAAGTCCATAGCATCATCATGTTATTTTTTCACGTGAATTTAAGTTACATATTTTTACTTACTGCTATTCTGGGAATTAAATGAAGTCTGTTTGTTGACCAGAGTGTGTTATGAATATCTGATAGTGGTTGTTACTCAAACTTTGTTAGTCTATTTTTTATTCTGCTCATAATTTTACTCATACAATATTGAATATTTAATGTTTGCTACTGATGGTGGTTAGTAAAAGATTTATAGCAGCATCCCTTTAATGTTAATGAAAATTATAGGTGCTCAGTTGATTATCTATCCACTACACACACACATGCACACACCTAAAGACCTTAATTTTCCAACATCAGCCCGTCGAATATATTTTCTTGATTACCTTGGACAGAAAATAAGACAAATTAGTGAAGTCAATTTTTTTGGTGTTAATGATGTGTTTGTCAAGCACTGATTGTCGGTTGATGCATTGTTCAGATCACTATTGAAAAAACTGTGTTGCAACAAAACTACAGTTATTATGAACTTCAAGGCGAATACGTTTTGCCCGGCACTCGAGATCGTAATCCTATTGACGGAGGAGGGGGCCTTTTTAAAAGGCTAATGTCTGGACAACGTGTTGGTAGTGTTATATCCTCAATGGGCAGGTGGAGGATGAAACTTGAAGTTCCCAGAGCAGAGGTTGCTGAGATGCTTCCTCTTGCGAGGCTTCTTTCTCGAAGTATGGATCCTGCTGTTCATTCAAGATCTAAGGTTGCATCCTTATATACATCTTTGGTGTTACATATATTCATAATCAACCATCTTAATGCAGCTAGTTGATTTTACATATATTCATGATTAACCATGATAATGTATGTTGTTATATACTACGAATGCAGGATTTCTTCCTTCAAAGTTTACAGTCAGTGGGAGTATATTCTGAAAGCCTCCAACAGTTGCTTGAGGTAATGTCGAAGAATAACTAAATCTTATTTTCCTTTCAGTTGATGCAATACCTGATGCCTGAATTTCTGCTCAAACATGAAGTGCATTTTAGAATTATTTTAGACTGATAATATTAATTAGCCAATTACAATGTGTTGCAAAAGTTTCA
This sequence comes from Lathyrus sativus, assembly GCA_963859935.3. Lineage (NCBI taxonomy): Eukaryota > Viridiplantae > Streptophyta > Magnoliopsida > Fabales > Fabaceae > Lathyrus > Lathyrus sativus. The sequence continues at coordinate 22,642,997 of OZ012740.1, read as the reverse complement.
TTCGCCTGATAATGATGTGTAAATCATGCAGAAAATGAGGGGGCTCCACGCTCCATCAAATGATGTTGTTCTTGAGGATTTAACACTGCCCGGTTTATCTGAATTCAAAGGTCACTGGCATGGATCTCTTGATGCCAGTGGTGGAGGAAATGGAGACACCTTGGTAAAATCGTTTAGGTTTTGTATTATTTGTTGGAGGTCCATGAATAATCTATTTTAGCATATTGACTTTCTTATTCTGTGTCATTTCAGGCAGAGTTTGACTTTCATGGGGAGGACTGGGAGTGGGGAGACTACAAAACTCAGCGAGTCGTGGCAGTTGGTGCTTTTAGCAATGATGACGGTTTGCACCTCGAGAAAATTTTCATCCAGAAAGATAATGCAACCATTCATGCAGATGGAACGTTGTTGGGGCCCAAAACCAACCTTCACTTTGCTGTTTTAAACTTTCCTGTTAGTCTGGTCCCCACTGTAGTTCAGGTCTTTGAATCCACAGCAACAGATTTCGTTCATTCTCTGCGGCAATTATCGGCATCCATTAGGGGTATATTGCACATGGAAGGTGATCTCAGAGGAAGTTTAGCGAAACCAGAATGTGATGTGCAAGTAAGGCTCCTGGATGGTGCCATCGGGGGCATTGATCTTGGACGAGCTGAACTTGTTGCTTCTCTTACCTCAACCAGTCGTTTTCTATTCAATTCAAAACTCGAACCTATAACCCAAAGTGGCCATGTACTCATTCAAGGTAGCATTCCTGTTGCTTTTGTCCAAAATAACATATCACAGGAAGATATAGAATCAGATAAGAGTCGGACAACTTGGGTTCCTGATTGGGTGAAGGAGAAGAATAGAGGCATCACTGATGATGTCAGTGACAAAAAAGTTTCTAGAGATAAAAATGAAGATGGTTGGAATACTCAATTAGCAGAAAGCCTTAAAGGTTTAAATTGGCAAATCTTAGATGCCGGAGAAGTCAGGATTGATGCTGATATAAAAGATGGGGGAATGACGTTGGTAACGGCGTTATCTCCTCATGCCAGTTGGCTTCATGGCAATGCTGATGTCATGCTTGAGGTCAGTGAAATCACTAAAAACATTCTCACATATTTAATGTTTGCTTCTCTAAGTCTTGACGTATGGTATGCTTAATAGGTCCGAGGTACTGTGGATCAACCAGTGCTTAATGGGCGTGCCTCTTTCAACAGAGCATCTATTTCTTCACCTGTGTTCCGAAAGCCACTAACCAACTTTGGCGGAACTGTTAATGTGAAATCAAACAGGTTATGCATCACGTCACTAGAGAGTAGGCTAAGCAGAAAAGGAAAGCTTCTTGTAAAAGGCAACCTACCACTCAGAACTAGTGAAGCAGTCCCTGACGACAAGATAGAATTGAAATGTGAAGTTTTAGAAGTGCGGGCACCAAAAACATTAAGGTTGCTTTCTTAACTTTTACTGAAGGTTTCTCAAGTTAATGTTTTGACCTATTCATGGATATAAAGTTGTTGATTTGATTTAAACATTAAATAATTCATATTGGTTTTCTGGAACCGCATCTTTTTTTTCGTATACATGATTCTTTAAAAACACATTTTCTATGTCTGTCAGTAGTGGTCAGGTTGATTCTCAGGTGCAGATAACTGGTTCGATATTGCAACCAAATATATCTGGGAACATCAAACTATGTAATGGAGAAGCATATATGCCACATGACAGAGGTGGTGCTCCTGCCTCTAAAAGATTCCCATTGAATCAGTCTATGCTTCCTTCTGGCGGCGTTAGTCAAGTTTTTGCTTCCAGATATGTTTCACGATTTTTCAGCTCAGAATCTCCTACTGCAAATGCCAATACTTCCCAATCCTCTGGCTCTGGTATTGCTTTACTAATCTTTTAGTGTAGCCAGTGATGTCATAAACTTTAGGGATGTTCGGATAACTTATTTGATCTTCTACTTTTGTATATATTATTAGTTACTTTTACCTGTGTATATTATGATCTCTTTTCTTTCTGAAAAAAATTGTGGCAGTTAATAAGTCAAGTCAGGTTGAAAATGAGATGGAGCAAGTGCAGATTAAACCAAATGTAGAAATTTGCCTTAATGATTTGAAGCTTGTCCTTGGACCAGAGCTAAAGATAGTATATCCTTTGATTCTCAATTTTGCTGTCAGTGGAGAGCTTGAGCTGAATGGTCTTGCGCATCCCAAATGGATAAAACCTAGAGGCGTACTGGCATTTGAGAATGGTGAAGTCGATCTAGTTGCCACCCAGGTTTGTGTCACGTTTTACTCAGCTCAGAAGCTCTCATAAATTGTATCCTGTGTTTCTTTTCTATCTTAATTTTGCTATGGTTTGTGTCACGTTTTTACTCTGCTCGGCAACTTTCATAAATTGTATCCTGTGTTTCTTTTCTATCTTTTGCTATGGTTTTATTTTTGCGTTTCTTAATCAGTTGTGTAGCTTGATACTACTCATTTTAAATGTAGGTGAGGCTAAAACGAGAGCATTTAAATATTGCAAAATTCGAGCCTGAGAATGGACTAGATCCAATGCTAGACCTGGTTTTGGTTGGATCTGAATGGCAATTTAGAATCCAAGGTAGAGCCAGCAATTGGCAGGACAAACTTGTGGTGACCTCGACTCGTTCTGTGGAACAGGATGCACTCTCACCTACTGAGGTAAAATATATGCCCATGTTAAAATAGATAATAGATGCCTTCATGATATGATATTAAAGCAGGACAGTCCTATTATTCGACTTTATCCATGTATACAGGCTGCCAGAAGATTTGAGAGTCAATTGGCCGAGTCCATTTTGGAAGGCAATGGTCAGCTTGCATTTCAAAAGCTTGCAACTGCGACTCTTGAAAAATTGATGCCACGGATAGAAGGAAAGGGAGAGTTTGGCCAGGCTAGGTGGAGACTAGTGTATGCACCTCAGATTCCTAGTTTAGTTTCTGTTGATCCTACCGCAGATCCTCTCAAGTCACTAACTAGTAACATATCGTTTGGTACAGAAGTTGAAGTCCAACTTGGCAAACGGCTTCAGGTAATAATATAAAAATTAACTAGCAACAAAAACTTTGCTTCCCAAAACCTATGTTGCTACTAATTTCAGTTAACTCGTGGCAGTTATATAAGTTCATAATTTTCAGAAGCTTTATTTTTTTCCAGGCCACAATGCTTAGGCAAATGAAAGAGTCCGAGATGGCAATGCAGTGGACCTTGAGCTATCTGCTTACAAGTCGCTTGCGCGTGCTCCTACAATCTTCTTCAACCAGTCGCATTCTTTTTGAATATTCTGCCACATCTCAGGATTGATTTGCAACCAAGTAACATCGCAACTTCATAGAATTTTCGTCGTTTTTCAAGGGGAAGGGGGAATTTTGGGACAGTTTTTGAATGTATGAAAGTAGTGTGTAGATGCAAATTATTTTTTTGCTCAAATTGAGCTTGTTAATATGTAGATGCTTATGTCATGAAGAATAAATCAGTCTATTATTAGTTCTGTACAGAAATTCAATTTTGATTAAAGAAAATATGTAGTATTAAAATCACAGTCTCTAACATTTAGTGTATTTTGAAAGCTATTTTCTCATTACCTCACTCAATTTGATCTCTTTTCAAATTTTTTATGACCAATTTTCACTAAATCCAGGACCGTGCAGTCACCAGAGAATCCAGATTCGTAACTTTTGTCTATCTTCAGACTCTTGTATAAGAATAAAATTTCTGTTTATATTTTTGGGGGATTGCATGTCTAGAAAATTTTATCTAATTTCATAGTGTGTTTAGTTATGCCACAGAAAAAATTGATTTTGATTGAATTAATTTTATAAATTGGTTTTGGTTAAATGTGAATTGAAGGGAAAATAATTTATTTTGACACACTTATGTAAAAGTGAATTAATGTGAAAATCACAATTAAATTTAAAATCACTTTTTTTCTCTTCCAAAATCAAAGCCAAACATATAATTAGATTCTTAATTTTTGACATTTTGTTGGTTTCCTTCTCATTGGACCAAAAATTTCCAAATTTTTAAAGATCAATACCCAATGCATTATATGTTTCTTATAAAAATGAATAAGGCTTGAGAGGCTCATACCAAAATGTTCAAATTTTATAATTGAAAATTTTAAGCTTTGGTCTTTGTTGTGCTGTTAAAATTATTTGATATTGATAAAGAGAAGCAGAGAAACATAAAATTAGTACATTCCCACCAAGTAATCTATTTTCTAAAATGTATAAAATACTTCGCACAAATAAAATTTATTTGATATAGTATAAAATATATTTAAAGATATTTATAAATTTAAAATGAGTTATCTAATTGTAAAATAAATAATTATCGTACAAACTCACTTGTGTTATATAATCATTAAAAAAATAAAAAGAGTCATAAATTGGAGAAAGAATTTTTCTTTTTTGACATTTGAAAATAAATAATTTGTCTCTCAAGTAAAAATAATAATTGATTAAAATAAAATACATATTATCTTTGATTAAAATAAAAGTTGGTATCACTTTTGGATATTAGAAAGATGTGCTGTTAATATTCACACTAGATTTTAGAAAAGTTGGTTGATAACAAAGAATAAAATGTTGTAATTGAATAGATCGAGAAAAAAGTTGAATTGATTGATAATGAATAAATTTTCTTCATACAACTATTATAGTTATAAAGATCAAGTTGATCACAAATCAATCAATCATTATTTTAAGAGAATCTATCGAATCTAACCCTTCATCATTCTAGAATGTTGAGTAAGACAAAATAGAGAAAACAACAAAATAGATAAAGAATAAGTTTGTTTGTGATCCTTGAATTTCTATGACAATATCCTCTTCTTCACAACATCCATGTGCTCATGGATGAAAATCCAGAAACTCTTAAGTAGATCATAGTAAATTCTCAAGTGGCTTAGTTAAAGGGTAAATCTGAACTTTAATAACTGCGATGCAACCACTTTTGACCATCTTTTTGTCAAGAATGGCAAGAGGAGTTTTGGCCTCATGAAACACATGAGCAAGTAAGTGTTGAATTTGTTGGTCTTTAGAATTTTGACATAGCTTTAGATGAGAGACATGAAAAATGTTATGCATGGCAGCAAATGGGAGAAGTTGCACCTGATAAGCTGTCGAGCCAATGCGATCTTTAACTATAAATGGACTATAAATTTTGGGAAGCAGTTTGTAACCTGAAGGAAAATTGCGATACAAGGCTCATCGGAAAATAAAAATTTTTCTTTAGTTGATCCTTGTGAAAGGAAATGATTAGCGGTAGAAACCGTTATCTATCGTTGCAATTAAAATCTTTGATGCAGAATCACATGAATGATCACAAGTGACAAACAAAGAACGTCTCTACTCAGCCTTCAATCTCAATGCTAACTGATAAAAATGAAAACTTAGAGATAAAGACAGTTCTAAACAAAGTTGCATCAAGTGTAAAAGTTTGTGTACAAGGGTTTTATTTATATAACAACTTGTGTGGGCTACAAGTTGAAAAAACTCACTTAAGTGGATTATACTTTATGGTGTACCATATTTCGCTTAAGCCCACAGTATCTAGGCTTCAAACCATTTAATTCAAAAAATTCTTAAAAAATCTTAAAGTTATGTTTACCTCATAAGTATCAAAGATGAATACTTCTTTCAATTTGTAGTATCTAGACTTCAAACCATTTAATTCAAAAAAATCTTAGAGCTATTTTTATCTCATAAATATCAAAGATGAATACTTCTTTTAATTTGTAGTATCTAGACTTCATACCATATCATATTATAACATACGACTAGTTGAAAGTAAAATAAATTTAAAATATATAATGTTGTTTTATACAACATGTCTAGTTAATGTTCAAATTCAACTATGATAAACATTGTAGGACAACACTAAAGGAACTTATTATAAAAAACAAAATTAAAATACTAATTTTTTCTTTAAAAAAATACTAAATTGTAGTAGATTGTAAAAATATTTTATATTGTCATTTAATAAAAATATATTATTTTATTATTATGTTATATAATTAGTTAAAAAAATTTTACACCATCATTAATTAATGATATAAAATAATTTACACCCTCAATCTATCATTTTTTTTAATTTATAAAATAAAATAAAAGCTTATTACAGCCTGGTCATAATTTGACATTCTCCCTTAAATAGTGTTTAATTGTATTTACATTTATATACAAAATAAATATAAATACTGAAAATAAAACTTTTCTCTACATTTCATTCAGATCGCTCCCCAAAATTAGGGTTTCGTGATTTTTTTTTGTCTAACTGGTTAGTTTTCTCTCCCTTTGAATCGATGTTTATTCTAATCATTGATTCTTGCTCATGTAAATGTTCGTTGAAATGAAAACAAAACGAAACTGTTTATAGTTCTGTTCGATTCAATGGTTTTATTTTGTTGAATTCATGATCACAGCAATTTTATTTATGCTTCGATTTATGCTTCATTTTTAGGGGTTGTTGATCTTAATCATGATAGTGTTCGAAAATGATTAGAACAGAGTCAGATTTAAATGCTTTTATTTTTTGCTTGGTCGTGTTTTTAGATCTTTTAGTACCAATTCCATGCACTGTTTATTCGGTTGCAAGAGTGGGTAGCTTTTGATTTAGAATCTGTTCAATCATTTTCTACTGTCTCAGTTTTGTGTTATTTGCGTTTGTGAATTCGTTCAGCTTTGAATCTGGGTTTTTTTTCTCCTTGAATGTGTCCTTTTGATTTACTGTAGCAGTATGTTGACTAGTTTTTACTCTTGTATGTTTCGGTTTCTTCATAAAAGGAAAAGGAAAACAAGAAGAATTGTTTATCTATCTGATCTGATTTTAGCAGTAACACCATGAAGCCACGGAAGTCTTCTTTGAATCCATATGCAGCCGCATACGTTCCTGTCTCGAAAAGGGATGCTAGCGCTAGATTTTATCCGGCGGAAGAGGAGAATAACAGTTCCCAAGACTATGATGGGACTGCATGGAATCAGACTCCTCAATATGCCACAAATAATGTCCAACTTCTCAAGAAAAACCCCCAAAGGCTCTCTCCAGGGAAAAGCCAGCCTGCTTCTAGTTCTTACTTTTCATCAGCACAGAGTGTAGCACCGCTGGCAGATAATCATTTTATGGATGAAGAGTTTGATATAGATTTGGAATATCTTAGGATGACATTTCCTGGGATATCTGATGAGTCCCTTGTAGATGTCTACAACGTAAACGGTGGGGACCTGGATGCTGCTGTTGACATGCTCAGCCAACTTGAGGTACTCTTAAAATTGTTAGCTTTTGGGATTTAACTTCGGTTGTTCATTCAATGCCACATTTCACTAACTCCATCCAATCCGTGAAGTGGCCTGGCTGTTTTTTGTCTCTATATACACAAGATTTAATTAAATATTCAGGTTTTGTAACTGTAAGTGTTGAATCATGCATATACCATGTCAGTGACTGTAAATTTTGGTTAGAATGTATACTTAAATGCAGATGATCTCGAAACAACTAATTGATAACACACCCTTCCTTTCCCCCTTTCCATGTGTACTCATTTCCTTACCTGATGATTGCATCTCCAGATGACATTGGACATAAAAAATTACCATCTTGTAGTTGTTGAACCTCGCAGGGTGCCCTAAGATTGCTGAGCCAAGTTTGAATTTCTTTAAATACGTGTTTTGTTAAATTGTCTTTGATATTTTTTCATTCATATTTTGTACACTCCAAGTTTGTTTGTTTAAACACTCAGGAGTTGGCACGTATTTGGATTAACTTATTTGAGCTTATCTGACTTACATATTTGTGAGACTGTTTGAAAGGTTATAGAAACAATTTATGACTTGTTCATAAGCTGATTTCAACTTATTTCCATATGGTCTCTTGGATAGCTTGTGAAAACTGCTGGTAATTATGTGAAAACAGTGTGACTTTATTTTATCATTTCTTATAGAAATAACTTATACATGAGCACTTATGCTGTAAGCGCACGATTTAGTTGTTTATCCAAATTGGCTTTAATGCCCTTTTGGGTAGTTTCTTTTCTATTTTATTCCCAATGTGCAATGCTTTGTTGTTCATACGTTTCTCTTTGATTTAATTATTTCACTTGTTAGTTTTTGTTTTAGGCGAAAGGAATATTGAAATATCACATCACTGATTTGAAACTAGTATAAAAGCATATGCTATGAATAAGTATATTGTTCTGTTATATATGCAGATGAAAATAGGAGTCATATGCTATTAGATTGTCTAAAAATTTCTGTATTGATTAATTTTAGCCAGTCAGTTTCTAGATATAATGAATTGCTTACTAGATTTATCTTAGTTTAATTGTGTCGAACATCCTTGGGAAATACTATTGGTGGCTATACTTGTAATCATGTTAATGGATCAATTCTACTGCACATTAAGTTGCAAATCTAATCCATTTTCTAATAACTTGTTTTCATCTTACAGTTTGACGATGCTGTTGACTCTTCTGGAAATCTTCCAGACTCACTGGATATTGGTGATGTTTCAGAGCCTACGTTGCCAGCAAATTCTGCTTCATCAAAACAGAAGAATGCGACAGCTGAAGCCAGTACTTCCTTTGGTCACTTGTGAATTGATTTCCAAATGTGAATGGTGAATTGTTTTTCTACCCACAATTGGTTTGGTTGGATATAAATAGTGTAAAAACAGGAAATTTTACATTAGGGTGAAGATGTTTCACATGTGTCAGTTTATAGACTGTATAGTCCTCAGCTGCGTCTTGTTTTGCTTAATATGGTCTGAAGTGTTTTGCTTTTGATGAGTTGCTTGTGCAGCGTTCCATTGTATGAATTTGAAGGCCAGTGAAAACAATGTTGGCCATAAGAGTTATAAGGAAAATACACATCCAAGTGAAGGTGGTTTTCCCTTGGGATAGATAGGCGGCTTGTTGACTGCCTGAATTGTACCTTGGTGAGCAACTTTGGGGCTTTTACAATAGACACTATTATACATTAGTTTCATTTGTCTTTTTTCTCAGTTTTGTTTAGTGATGTGTTGATGCTAATGGTTATGGCGAAATGATATATATCACAATTTTCCAATCTCAACGGTTCTAATGGTAATGGTAATGACATGTGTTTTTTTTAAATACTTCAATTGACCAAATTGGAGAAATAAAGGAGAAACCGAATGGCAAGTAGCAAATATATACAGTGGACTTGTCACTCTTATTTTTCCAGTAACTTTCACTTGTTTAATTTAGGCTTAGAGATTATTTTTGGATAAAAAATGATAAGAGTGGTTTTAAATCATTTTATTATCTGAATTGTTTTTATCATAATAGTAGCAAAAATATTATTATACTATTTTAATTTTGTAAAATAGGGCGATTTGTTAGGTCTCAGAGAGATCTTTAGATGGTAAAGTTTGTACTTTTTTGTTCAATAGGATATTTGGAAAGCGAGGCTTGATTTATTTGCTACTAGTATTGGTCTAGATGTAGGCTAGATTATACACTACATCTTTGAGTGCCTTGAGTTAATGTGCCTGTAGTCCTTTCCAATTTTTTATCAATCCAACGTGATCAAATCTTCTAGAGAATTTTATCTGCCACCTCAACTTACATCTATTTGGCACCTCTACATATTTCATTAATTCTAAAATTGCCCCTGTACACTTTGATCATAATGGTCGAACAAGATTTCTGGTAGGGCATTCACAGTTGACGTTAAAATTTTGGTAGTTCATTTAAAATTGTCGGTATAAATTTATATTTATTTTTTTTGTAAAATTTTTGATATCGGGGAAACATTGTCGATGTTTTAACAAATACCGTGTAATGCTGATATCTTTGAAACATTTATCAGTGTTTTAAGCAATACTGTGTAATATCGAAAATTTTGACCATTCGAAAATTTTGGTAGTGCAGCCTTTAGTTGGGTCAATAATAGTTTTGGAAGCAATAGCGTCGGCCCTTCCTCTAGTCTTCAACTAAAACAAACAAAAAAAAACTGCTAACTACTACCAATAATTTTAAATTTTTCAGAATTCTGCAGCTACTAACGACAATTTTAAAATTCCCGCTACTATTTTAAATAAATTGAATTATCAGCAATTTTAAAATTTTTTATACATATATGTGCGTTTTCTTGAAATTTTAAAATTATTAGTATAAACTCAAATGTATACAAACATAAATACATGAGTTTTTATCGAAAAATTTTAAATTTTTGATAAAAGCTCATGAGAATTTTGATTTTTTAACATATATTTTAAAATGTCAGTAAAAATTTATGGAAGTTGAAAAAAAGCTTACTTTGGATAACATTGTCAAATGAGTTTGCAAATTTTTGGTATCGCCAAACAATTTTAATAAATGCGATAATTTTAAGTGAATTTGAAAATATTGTTTTAAAGTTGTGAAGGATAATAGAGTACATTCATTCAACGTATAGGGTGTCAGATATAAGTTGAAGGGTTGTAGATTGAATTCTCAAGTGTCTATGATTGAGCTAGAGTTAAGTTTGTGTAAAAGCTTTGTTTGTTGATTCATGGGATAAATTTGTGTAAAAACTCAATTTGCTCGTTACTGAGTTAAGCCTATATAAAAGTTTTATTTATTGGTTATAGAGTTAAACCTGTGTAAAAGCTCTATTTTTTGGTTTCTGAGCAACGTAAAAGTTCTGTTTGTTGTTGAATATTTGTGGGTTGATCTTGCAAGAAGTTGAAATGTAATTTTTAGTGGAAGTCATAAGAAGAAACTCTTGAAAATAGGAGTAAACCAAATAGTTAGGCATAAGCTGTATAGATCTTTGGTGAATTTTCTTTATTATTTATTTGTTTATATTATTTTTGTTATGTATCTTTCTTACTCTCCATCCCCTTTCTATATTTTATCCATATCTGTGTTCACATATCAAAAATAATTATTTTAATTACAAATTATTTTTAAATTTTGAACACAATTCATGTCTCTTTGGTGTTTGAAGCCATTCAGTCAACAATTAGTTCTCTCTAATCTATCTTCTAATCTCATTGTACGAACTTGAGAAGAAATGAAAGAGGCTTCAAAAAGTCGAGCTCTTTGCAGTCTACCTCTTCAACCTCTCATTTGTTGCTAGATGTTGCTTCCTATGCCACAATTTTACCTTCTTCTTCGTTGATAGTTTCATCCTCCCCTAAAATAATAATCTCAATTGTTTCAATATACTTTGATGGAGAGGAACACTTCATTTATTGCATTTGAAACACAATCCTTTAGAATGACGTTTATTCACTTTCGCTACCGATAAATGATGCATTTTACGACAGTTACGCTAGTCACCATCGATGAAATTCACGCGAGAACCAAAAGATAAAGAAGAAGAACGAGTCAAGTCTATGAAAATAGTGGAAGTCAACCTTACACATGACTCAGAATTGGTGTTGGGTGAACCATGCCCATATTGGGTCGATTTGATAGGTCCATTAGCATTTCCTTCCCTATGAGCCCAAACCTATATATGAGGAGGAAATTTTTTATCTCACCTTATAGAATAGAAAAACACCATATGAAAAATTTAAAATGCCTTCAGATTTCAGATGTACGCTTGCACCACCTTATAATGCACCAAATGAGTGTCACCCGAGAGTAAAACAATTTTATTCTGGAGATGCATCTCCGAATATTTTCAACAAATATATTAATATTTAAGCAGCCCAATGGATATTTCGTATATGCATCTTCAGAATAAGAGAATAAGATGGTACCAGAGATGCATTCGAAACCTACACCGATACAAGACTTAATTTTTTAGGTTCATATTTGTCTACAACTACTATAAATAGACTCTTGTATCATGTCGCAAATGAACTCTGGTATGTCACAAATGTCTCCTTTTCTAGCGCGACACTTGGGCAAGAATTTAAGATCCATGAGTACGCTCCTTTTACATATCTGCAATACGAAGTGCATAATCTCCTACCTTATATACATAATGGAAAAATTGTGAAGTTTGAGTATCGTTCACCATCAATTAACAACAAATACAAGATTGAGTTCAATCACTATGAGTTCAAGACGGATGCAGATATAAGGGATACGTGAAAATACAATTTTCTGATTTTCTACTTTTATTTCTATATGCTACAAAGATGAATTTACGGACAGGTTACGGAGATGCATCTTCAGATTAAAAAAACCCACACTTTTAAGACGTGACTCAGAATTGACTTAGGTATGTATTTAGATGTGTCTAAAGATGAAACTCCAAAATCGGTAAACATTTTTATATTTTCAATGTTCTAATGATATATAAAATGCATTAAATGCCTTCCGAAGATGATTCCATTTAGATTGGACTGGTTTATAATATGACCTGCCTGACCTGAAACTTGAACTCCCACTGTACATCCCGTACCAATTGCATTGCTGAGTAACCAGGAAAAATCAAATACATTTGCAGAGACGCCACATTTGCCTCATAAAATAAGCAATTGACCAAAATAGTCAAAACCAAGAGCTTAAACAAATTTGATTTTCACTAGTAAATTTGTACAAATATAATATAACACAATAAATAGATCAATAGTTTAAATTTCCAACTCAATTATAAAATAACTAATATTAACAAAATCAACTAACAGAGAAAATGAACAGAATGCAAAAACTGGAACAAACTAAAAGATATTTGCCAAATGCAAATACTGGAACAAACTAAAAGATATTTGCCAAATGCAAATACTGGAACAAGCTAATATCTTCATTTAAAATTTCTTGCAAGTTTTCTACCAGTATTCATTACGATTTACGACGAGTCCAGACTAATAAACTCAGTTATAATTCTGAGTTTATTAACATTCGAAATTACTGACCTAACAACTCACAATTTTAACTACCTTGCAAAATACAGTATTTGATTCTATGTATTCTTTTGACGCTGTGACCCATGTTTTTACATGAAATTATGTTTAACAGCCAATGCCAATACCATGCATATCTAGCCCAAGCTGAGAGTCAATTGAACAATCAGCTATTCAGCTAAATCATACCAACATACACTTCCCACCAAAAGAAAATATATGCACAAAAATCATATGGAATTGGAATGGATCGATCCATCCGTGGAGAAAAAGTGAGTATCATAGAAAGGGGAAAAAAACTTTACAAGATTATTATGTGTAATATTGTATATAATAAGGGTATTTTTAGATAATTTCCTTTCCCTTCAGAAGAAGATATAAGTGTCTGTCATGTTCTGAGAGAGAAAAACACAAACTTATTGTGTATGAACCCACCACCATTACCTTAGTAAAATCCACCAATTTTATAAATAGGTGATTTGTTCTTTCCCTCTTTTAACCTGCAAGATGAGCTTATCCATTTCTCAGGTCTTAAGGATAATGAGAGTATCCAAAATGTATGTATTGTATATAACTAGATTAAACCTAGGGATTGGTGACTCCATTTACAACTCTGCTCTCATCCTGTTGTTTGGGTGGCATCTTCTCCAGACCCTAGTCCTGTTGGGTTTTCACCAACCTCACTCTTACAAAGAGGGCAAAGTGCATTTATCTTCAACCACTTATCAACACAGTCTTTGTGGAAAAGATGAGAACAAGGCAGTTCTCTAAGCTCGTCGTTATTTTCATACTTTGCCAGGCAGATGCAGCAAACCTGCAGATAACCACAGAAAGTGACAACATTTCAGTCAGCATTCAAGTGCATGAAACAAACAAACATCCTGGTCACAATGACAAAAACAGCATTATGCTTTTAACATTTTCAGCTTGGGATTCCTTGTGTAGCTTAAACAACAGTGTAATTCAACAACAGCGCTGCACAAAATCAAACTTCTATTGCCCGATAGCACAGAAGCTACATTTATAAAAGAATTTTTCAACATCCTATGGCTAAAAACGTTTTCAAGATACCATGGCTATCCATTCCCGATATGAAACAAAATACTGAATCTGAAACACGCGTATAAATGGGGCTACAATTCTAAAGTTGTTCCTCCAAAACCCAAAGTGACAGAAGTTTGATCAGACATATATCTTTATTATACAAAGAAAATATTTATTCATATAACTGAATATAATGTGAGTCGACAAATAATGCCAGGAGGATGTTACAAAGTTCAATTATATATATCCTGAATAAATCAAGATCAGATTGTACTTACCGCATCTTCACCAGAGATCACACGCTCTTTTGCAGTTCCTGCAGCCACAATTCCACCTTCTATATTACCAGAGTTGTTTTCACTGCTTCTTTTATTTTTCTTCATCTTGAACTTGTAAACTGGCAGCGCATTAATGGATTCAGAAGTTGCTCCTCTGTTTTGTGTCAGATCCTCTCTAACACCAAGGATGGAAATTATACACGGGAGACAGCAGCAGATGGTTGAACAGAGAATGAAAGGCATAGCATAGCCGATACAGCTAAATGCAAGAAACACTATACATAACCTGCCAAGCAAAATGAAAAAGATATAACTTGGAAACCCTGGAAAACTAGAAGATTATATGTAAGTGTGTATTACAGGTATACCTATACAAGTTTGGAGCTTCATCAACAGAAGAACGTCCCCCAAAGATCCAAACGTTTCCAACAACAAACCACACAGCGAAAAAGCAATCTAAGGATATTTTGAAGTACTCCACAAGTATCTTCATTCTGTGTTACAGGTATGAATAAGACTCAGCACCATAATAAACAACTTACAAATTAAAATATTCAGAAGTTAAAAAATGTCAAAATCTCATAAAGTGAATAATAGGGAAATTGGGGAGAGAGATGAACAAGGCAATAAGCATGACACAACTTAAGCAAAGAATTATTTAAATAAAAAATGAACTTTAACTTGGTAACCATTAGTTAAATGTTAACTAGAAGTTCCTATTACTGGAGCTGGTAAATACATATAACACCAAGTCTTAATCTCAAGAGCTATTGACCAGTCTACTAATAAAGTTAGTGCCTCACTTTGATTTGGTGCTTTAAGCATGCTATATAGCCAGGGCAACGAAGGAGTATTCCTCATTAAACAGGAGTGGCCACCCACTCGACCAATTCTTCATATTCCTTCGCTACTAAGATAGCTGCACCAGGCACTTCTGTTTTGTCTATCACGGCTGAATGATAGCCCAACTGTTTAGGTGGGACGTGGGAGGTTGATGCTAATAACTGGATGGTGGCTAGAAGGCAATGTAGTCAACCACAAGGTTTTAAGTATGATTGGGAGGCAGTGTTGTTAATAGCGGATCGCGGAAAATAAAGGACCGCCAAAAACTGATATGAGATATATCGGATAGCATAGCGGCCAAATAACAGAAGTCGCAAAGTGGTTAGAATACATTATTGTATATAAAATAAAACATGTTACACAACGTAAAAGCTACATAAACATATATTAAAATATTGACTACATTTTACTGAAAATCTCAAGTTCAAACACATTGCTGCAGAAAGTTAAAAACAGAAATTAAAACTCAAAAGTTAAGTAGTTCAAAACTTAATAACAACTAATAAATGATAGTTCTAAGTCTAACTAGCAATAAAATATCTAATTATTCTCCTTTTCCCCAACATAATCATTATTCTCATTTTCAGATATTGAGACATATCTTTCAGCTTCTTCAATTGAATCATCCAAATCAATATCCTAAAGTTCAGCTTCTAATTCTACCAAGACACGATCTTGCACTTCGACTGCATGCCGTTTTTCCTTCCTAAATGAAGAACCACTAGCCGATTTCTTTGTTTAAGATGAAGTGCCAACAACAATAGGGCAAGGAATTACTCTTCTCTTTTTAGTTGTTTGTAGGCTCGCCAACTTTTGAAGCTCTATATACAACTTCCCAACTGAGGGCATCCTCATCCTCAATAACCCTTTCATTCCCATCATCAGCATCTATCATCCTACCCAGCCACTCATTACACGAGTCTTTTATGTCACCAAGTGAACATGAGTCTATTTCATCCCTCTTTCATTCCCATCATCACCACCTATCATCCTAACCAGCCACTCATTACACAAGTCTTCTATGTTACCAAGTGAACTTGAGTCTATTTCATCCCTATAGTGAAGGAGAAGAATGAACTAACCAAAGTGAACAAGCTGAATGAACATGATGCGCTAAGTGAAGGTGATGGAGGCACAGGGGTTACAAGAGTCGTGTGTTTGTTTACCTAGGAAGTGGGTTTAGGTAATATTATATATATTACTCACACCGACCCAACACTCCACCACTTCACATTGTATTTTTTTTTAATGTTTTTAATATGCGTCCACCGCTTATTATAAAAATAACAATAATAATATTGGTCCACCGCTAAAAAAACCTACAACATTAACTAATTCTGATATCAATACATGGCAGCAGTGTTGTTAAATATCATGTATAGCGTTGGTATACCGGTATTGCATATCGGAATTTTGGCTATCCGATACAAAAGTCAGTACTGCAGTATGGCTTAGCTACGCTCAAAATAGAGGCACTTTTCTTATAAATCACTAAAGCAGCTATGTATTAATATCAGAATTGGTTAATGTTGTAAGTTTTTTTAGCGGTGGATCCATATTAAAAAACATTAAAAAATACAATGTGAAGTGGTGGAGTTCTGAGGCAGTGAGGTAAACAAAAAAGAGAAAAGTAACACAACCCTAGTGTTGTTGGCACTTCATCTAAAACAAAGAAGAAATCGGCTAGTGGTTCTTCATCTAGGAAGGGAAAGCCGCATGTGGTTGAAGTGCAAGATCCTGTCTTGGGGTGGAATCAGAAGCAAAATTTAAGAACATTGATTCAGACGATTCAACTGAAGAA
Organism: Lathyrus sativus; assembly: GCA_963859935.3. Classification (NCBI taxonomy): domain Eukaryota; kingdom Viridiplantae; phylum Streptophyta; class Magnoliopsida; order Fabales; family Fabaceae; genus Lathyrus; species Lathyrus sativus. The sequence goes on along the minus strand of OZ012740.1, from coordinate 22,626,218 downwards.
GCAAAAGGATATGTCTCACTATCTGAAAATAAGGATAATGATTATGTTGGGGAAGAGGAGAATAGTTAAATCTTTTATCACTATATAGATTTAGAACTACCAATTATTAGTTGTTTTGAAGTTTGAACTACTTAGCTTTTGAGTTTTTAAGTCATTTTTAATTTCTGTTTTTAGCTTTCTACAAGAATGTTTAGTTGTTTGAACTTGAAATTTTAAGTTTAATGTCAGTCAGTTTTTTTAATATATTTTTAATATTTGTTTGTGTGGCTTTTATTTGTGTGTAGCATGTTTTAATTTATATATAATTATTTATTTTAACTGCTTTGCGGCCTCTGCTATGCAAAATCGGTATACCGGCACTATACAGGATATTTATCAACATTATTGGAAAGCCGGTGTAAGATCACATAAACACACGGATCGTATCATGACTTGTGAGATGCTTTTACCCTTCAAGTTGATCATTAATTGATTTAGTCGGGGTGCTACCTAAAGAGCTTAGTTGAAATTTCCTTCCTAGACCTTTCATGTTAAGTAGTTATATAAGTAACCATCAGCCGCCTATCACTGTAGGGACAGGATGTAGAGTATTCCTAAATTAAAAACAAGTAGAGGGAAATATGGTGTGCATATTACACTGATGAAGCACATATGATAGATAGTATGAAGAAATAGATAACTTGATTAGGAACGAAAACCACAAGTTTTACTCATTTCCAATTCATGGTAAAGAAGAAAGTAACCAAAGCTTCTAAGAAATACAGAGAAGATATAAGGCTCAAAAGTTGTGTCGAAGAGCAAAATAGTAAGCCCAAGATGTATTCAAGTAAGATGTCTTTCATAAAAGAACGCAAAACTCCACAAAAAGGAGAAAAAGAAATATATATACAACAACTAAACAAAGCTTACATGCTAGCCAAAGTTGAAATGGCATTAAAATTCTTAAACTACGATAAATCAATAAATAATATTTCGAAAACAAATTGTGATTTTATCATTGGAAACAAAATCATGTAACAGCAATAGCAATTAATTCATTACCTTCTATTCATCAATAGCGAAGTTTGATTGCTTCTTGAAGATGCAGCAGCTGCCTGTCCATCATCCCCTCCATTATTTCTAGAAATCGAAAGAAATGTCCCAGAAGGATCACTAACCCGAGGAGATGTTTGACGTGTTTGAGCTGAGTCTTGTTCTCGCATATGGTTATGATTATAATACCGCCAATAAAGAAGAGGGAGCGTAGCAACACATCCAGAAGCATAGCCAACTATCCATTGAAACAACGGGGTACGCGGATGCTCATTCCTCGACAATGACAAAACAACGACAGACGCAACAATCTGGCTTACTAAGAGAACTAGTTCAATAGATATCCATAACCCAGAATGCACAGGACTCCTACTCCGACGGGCGTCCCCCCTTCTTACTAACGAAGAACTCCTACTATTTGACCCATTCAATACGCCCGAGGTGGAAACTGAAGGCTGACCAACAGCCAACCGCACACCACTTATTCTTTCTTCTCGATGCGACTCGTCTGCACCATTAAAATGTCTATCACGAGACGAGGAAGATGTAGAAGCCTCGAGACTCCCAGCTATTTCTATAATATGATGACTATCGTTGAAGCTCGCCGGTCGCTCCATCAAGCTTCAATTAAACCTTTCAAAATACAGTTAACCTTCAATTAAGTGATGCCATAATTATGCGAAAAAATAAAAAATAAAAATATAATATAAAGCATAAGGTTGCTTGCAAAACGAGAAAGGAACATTACCTAACCTAATTTCTGCACACCACTTGATTAATCATGAAACAGTACCAATTAAAATCTGCATAAAAAGAAGAAAAAAACAATAATTAATCCAAAATCATTTCACGGTGATGAAAATTGAAAACCTAATTACGTAATTTAGAGTGCGTTTTCCGTGAATTAAACGATTGATTAACATAAACTCATGGAAAAAGAAGAGTACCTAAGAGAGTGACGGCAAAAAAAGTACGAATCGATAAAACGACAGGGAAAAAGGTGAAAAGCGTTGACTAGAGACGGTGAAGCGCGAGAAGAACGAGATAGATAAACGGCATCGAGAGGGAGAAGAAGGAGAAGGAAACGACAGAGGTTAAGGTGAAACGGTGTCGTATGAGTGACGGAGGTAAAGAGGAAGGGTGTCACAGTCACGAAGCTGTCAAGTGGCTTCCTTCGTGGTGTTACCTCTTTCAGTATCTTTTTTCTTTTTCTTTTTTGTTCTTTTTTATTTTAATAATGAATATTATTATTAGTAGTGAGTTTTGTCTTTTTATTCTTCTGTTCTTGTATTTTTTAACACGGAAGGTGGTCTAGATGACTTAACTTAACTCTATTGAGGATAGCTTCTTTGCAATTGCATTTTTCTTTGCTAGAAATAGTGGATGAGTCTAATAATAAAATTATTATATTTATAAATTACTAGCGTTTAGATAGGTCTATCAATTTCTTTAATATACATGTAAAAATATCTTTGTTAGAAATAGTGGATGAGTCTAATAATGAAATTATCATATTTATAAATTACTAGTGAGCCTATCGATTTCTTTAATATATATATATATGTAAAAATATCTTTGTTAGAAATAGTGGATGAGTCTAATAATGAAATTATTATATTTATAAATTACTAGCGTTTAGATAGTGCGTCAGATATTTCGGTCATATGAAAGATTTTGCCCCCGCGCTGGGGGAATCTCATAAATACCCCCTCTCTTAAAAGGGTAAGGTATTTTAATCATTTCAATTCATACCTAAACACTTGTACTTACTTTCTCTTTAGCTCAGACTTACTTTGGCATCAGAGTACCTTACATGTACACCCCCTCCTCTCCTACAGCCACTGTTGTTGTCCTACATTGAAGGTCACGACGATCCATTCTAATCATACCAGATCAATGGCGCCGTCTATGGGAACCTAGCTCCCCCGTCTTTTTGAACCAAGATCCCCGAATCTTTCCATGCAAAAGACCAAAGTTATTTCTCTCTGAACCTTCATCGTCATGACCTCTCACCATAATGATATTCATCAAGATTTCGTCGTTGCGACTCTAGGTTGCGGCAAAACCCCCATTCCTGGAGCTGTTGTCGGGGTGACCGATCACAGGGATGGGAAGTTTGCGTCTCCACCCTCCGACAACGTGACGCCTCGCGTCCAGAATTCTAATCACATCTACGAGTCCATCCTCGTCCCTCGAGATGTTGATCCCTGCATTGTGTCCCTCGTCACCGCCCTCAACAAATCCAACTACTTGCTTTTCCAACAAGGGGAAAAGACTCACATGTTGGAGAACACCTTCGGAGAACGGCCTCCCCCACAGAGATCCCTCAGTCTCTTTCCCCGACCTCGCTCCCTTCTTCAGAAACATCAACGAGACGAGTCTAGAAGCATCTCCTCAGTCAAGGAACGATCCAAGTCGGAGAAACATGGACACGAGATCACCAAAAGACGAAACCGTACCCCTCCCTGGAGATACAAGCACTCTCCAGCTCCTAAGAAGGCCAAGCCTTAAAAAAAGCCTCACGAAGAGCATAGTAGTCGGCATAGGCACTCTCCTCGATACATCAGGAGTCGTGGACATGGTTATTCTCGTAGCAGGTCGTCGAGCACGAGCGACGAAGACAACGTCCATGGACCTCTATCCCAAGAGATCATGGACACCCGCATTCCACGTGGGCTGGAGAAGCCTCCCCCTCTAACTCTCTATGATTGTACCACAGATCCTGCAACCATATAGAGAACATTAAGGTTATGTTGCATTACCATAACGTAAATGGGGAGATCAAATGCAGGTTGTTCCCCATCACCCTCAGGAAGGGGGTTATGGCATGGTATAAGAGTTTTTCTCGGGGCTCGATCACCTTGTGGAGGAACTTGAAAGAGCAGTCTCCCCGATATTTCACTGCCTTCAGGCGTCACTCGAAGTCTGAAGCCATGCTCGAAGGCATAATACAAGGCAAGGACGAGCCTCTCCGCGACTACATCAACAGGTTTAACAAGGAAGCCGTCGAGATCCACACGACTGACCACATGAAGAAGTACCTTCTAGAAAAGGGACTGAGACCGAAGAGTGATTTCTGCAAAGCGGTGGGGATCGATCCACCTTGTTCTCTGGTCGAACTCCTTCGCAAAGCACAATATTACATTTTGTACAAGGAAAAAGAAGTCGTGTACAAAGCCAAAGATTTGATGGACCAAGAGAGTTCCAGGACTTCGAAGAAGGACAGGGCAGAAACTTCCCGGCGCGACAAAGATAGGCGATAAGACGATCGTCCCCGTGATCATAAAGGGTATGTTGGTCGCTTTATTAAATATACCCTACTGACTGCTCCTCGCGAACATATCCTTTATGAATGTATCAACGCTGAATTCAAGTAGGGAGGGGTATGATTCCCTAAATCGACGACATCAAAGGGCAACACTGACCAAAGCAAGTATTGTCATTTTCATCGCAGTCATGGCCACATGACCGAAAACTGTGTCCATCTGAAGGATGCCATCGAGATCCTCATCAAGGAGGGTCACTTGAAGTAGTATACAAAGAAGGTAGAAGCCCTCTGGCGAGAGACGTCTGAGTCTAAGAAAACGGAAACAAGAGCTTCACCTTCTAGCCCTCCCTCGCAGGTTGTTATGTCTATTTCACGACCAGAGGATTTTTTCGTCCCCGACTATCTCGAAGATTTTCTATACTTCTCCATGTACAACTCTTGGGAGGCCTTCTCCAACGCGATGATCATCTTCTGTGGCGGGTACAACGAGCTCACAGTAGGATCAGTGAAGAGGAAATTCGACCAGCTGATCGACTGAACCCAGACCGTCTATCAATGCTTGAAAAGTTTCGAGGACGCTCTCAGTCCATCACCTTTTATCATGAAGAGCTCTTTGGAGGCTCCCCTAACGCACACATTCCTCTACTCATAAGAGCCATATTGACCAACACAAATGTCCTCCAAATTCTGGTCGACTAGGGTAGTCCGGTAGACATCATGTACACCATCCTGTTTCGCGCCCTTAAGCTCGATCAATAGAACTTGTCCCCATATGTGGACTCAGACTTGCAGGGATTCAATGGGGCTACTGCTAGGCCTTGGGGATACGTGGAGATCTTAGTCACCTTCAGGGAGGGAAAGGCTTTCAAAATGATTAAGACGTAACTCTTAGTTATTGACTGTCCCTCTTTGTACTAGTGCATCCTAGGGAGGCCTACACTTGTCGAGCTGATTGTCGTTCCATCTACAGTTCGTCTCAAGATGAAATACTATACCGAGAAAGGTCATGTCGCCACCTTACATGAAGACATCGAAGTTGCAAGACGATGCTTCGAGGCAGCTACCAAGGGAAAGAGTTTAATTGGCGCAACACCACAAGTCGTAAAATAGGCAAGAGACGAATATCTTCCCAACGAAGAAAGTCGTCCCGAAAAGAAGGCAACACTCCAAGTCCACACCATTGACCTCGACAGCAGCGAAGACACGCTAACATCAACAGGCAGTTCCTCTTCCGTAACTGTCATGTGCCTGGTACCAGACAGGGACTTCGAGGTGATCACGTTTGGGGAAAATTACAACATAGGAGTCAGGATAGGTGCAGGACTGCCCGAAGAGGTGAAGGAGCGGCTGAAGAAATGCCTAAGAGACAATGCAAATTTGTTTGCCTGGAGTGTCGCTGACATGCCCAGCCTCGACCCTGAGACTGCTTGCCATCAGCTCACCATCGACCCGTCAGCTCGAGCAGTCGCACAACGCAGGCATAAATAATCTGACGAAAAGGCTGCAACAGCGGAAAAACTTGTGAAAGACCTCTTAGAGGCGAAATTCATTTTGGAGGCCAAGTATACAATTTGGTTGTCCAATATTGTATTAGTAAAAAAAAACATAATGGAAAGTAGAGGATGTGCATTTACTACATCGATCTCAATCGGGCCTGCCCAAAAGACGCTTATCATTTGCCTAACATTAACTACACCGATCTCAATCGGGCCTGCCCGAAAGACGCTTCATGGATGCATACTCGGGATATAACCAAATTCCCATGGCAGAGAAGGACAAGAGGTACACCACTTTCATGACCTCGTCGGGCAACTATTACTACAACGTAATGTCTTTCGGTCTAAAAAACATTGGGGCCACGTACCAGCGAATGATGAACAAAGTCTTCCGATTACAAATGCATATATGCTCGAAGTATATATGGACGACATGATCGTGAAATCCCAAGAGGAATCCGATCATATGTTTCACTTGCAAAAAGTCTTCGACCAAGCAAGGACGTGCAAAATGCGATTTAACCCAGAAAAATGTACCTTCGGGGTGCGAGCAGGGAAATTCCTCGACTTCTACCTCACTGAGAGAGGTATCAAGGCCAACCCCGATAAATGTTGAGCATTTTTGGAATTCCCCGTGTCAAAGTCGAAGAAGTCCATATAATCCCTCAACAGGATGCTTACCTCATTATCTCGCTTTGTGGTCAAGTCTGCCCAACACGCTCTGCCCTTCTTTAAGCTCTTACGAAAAGAGGCAACGTTTGAATGGAAAAAGGAACGCGAGCAGGCTTTGCGCCATCTTAAGCAAGCCTTGTCTGAACCCCCAGTTCTGTCTCGACCAGACGACGAGGAAACACTTTATCTGTATCTCTCTGTCACCAACGAAGCCATTAGCGCTGCCCTTATTCGAGAAACCATCGACAGGTAGTAGCCAATATACTTTACAAGCAAGGCCTTACAAGGGCCAGAGCTCAGATATCAGCAAATCCAAAAGGCCTCCCTGGCCCAAACGATTGTGGTTCTGACAGACCAACCCATAAGGCAACTGCTCAGCTGACCAGATATGGTCAGTAGGATGCTCAAATGGTCTCTAGAGCTGTCAGAATTCAACATCCACAAAGAAAGCAAGAAGGCCATTAAGGCACAAGTCCTGCCCGACGTCCTGGCAGAAATGACTCCCCTAGTGTCCCCATCGAGTGAATCACACAAGTGGACCATTTTCGTCGACGGAGCTTCCAGCTCCACTGGCAGCGGTGCGGGCATCATCCTCGAAAACGAAGAAGGGATCCTAATCAAAGTATCGTTGGTTTTGTCCTTCACAATCTCGAGCAATCAAGCCCAATATAAGGCATTCCTCACAGGCTTACGACTGGCTGAGGACCTGGGCACTAAGAAAATAAGAATCTTCACGGACTCCCAGGTACGGGGGGAATACCAAGCAAAAAACGATCATCTCGTCAAATACCTGACGTTGGTACAAGAGAAAATAGACAAGTTCAACGTATGGGAAGTCCAGCACATCCCCCACGAACGAAACACTCAGGCAGACATCATGTCAAAACTGGCCAACACAAGAAGGAAAGATGGCAACAAGTCTGTTATACAATACATGTTTCCCCGTCAAAGCATTAAAAAGCCAACAAGACTGCTCGACATCAACGCCATTGGCGAAAGCAACTGCTGGATGACTCCAGTGTACGACTATCTCACCATAGAGAAGCTGCTCGAAGATAGAAAAGAGGCCATGGTAATTAAGCGAATGGCATGCTCATATATCCTAATCGAAAATAAGCTCTGCAGACGATGATCTCCATCCCCCTCTTAAAGTGTTTTGAGGAGAACAAGGTCCCCGACGTTCTCCAAGAAAATTACGACGAGATAAATGCACAACACTTAGGAGGTAGATCTTTTGCGCGAAAAGCCCTTCGCCCTGGATATTATTGGCCAACTATGCTACACGACGCGAAGGAGCATGTCAAGAAATGCGACAAATGCCAACGCCACGGGGACATGCACATAGCACCCCAACAAGCTGAAGACCTTGTCCTCCTCATAACCCTTCGCTTGGTGGGGGAAGGACATCCTCAACCCATTCACCATGGGATCATATCAGAATAAATTTTTGATCATGACCGTCAACTACTTCACAAAGTGGATTAAGGTCGAGGCCCTCGCCAAAATCACGACATTCAACATACTTCGTTTTTACAAAAGAAACTTCCTCGCACGATTAAGTATGCCCTAGGCCCTTGCGACCCGACAACGGGACCCATTTCACGAACAAGAAGTGTCAAGAATTCATCACCAAACTAGGAAGCAAGCAACATTTCACGTCCGTCGAACATCCTTAGACCAATGGGAAAGCAGAGGCCGCAAACCGGGTGATTCTCCGTGGACTAAAACGAAGATTAGGCGAAGCCAAAGAGATGGGCTGAGGAGCTACATAGTGTCTGTTGGGCCTACCAAACAACTCCACACTCTACCACCAAGGAAACTCCCTTTTGACTAGCATACGAAACCGAAGTAGTAATCTCGGTAGAAATTAGAGAACCCTCTAGACAAACAGAGGTTCCTCTAGACGAGGATATGAACGATGAAACATTAAGAGAGGAACTCGATCTGGTCGAAAAAATCCGATAAGGAGAAGCCCTCCGCGAGGCTTCACTGAAACAAAAAATAACGTTACGTCACGATGCCAAGGTCGTAAAGCACGACTTCCAAGTGGGCAGTCTGGTCCTATGCCAAACTCAAAAAGATTCACGCAAGGGCAAGTTGGCCGCAAATTGGGAAGGCCCTTACTGAGTAAGGTCGAAAACTGGCACTGGAGCCTACTACCTCAAACATCTAAACAGAGAACCATTTACTTGACCATGGAATGCTGAAAAGCTCAAACAATATTACAGTTAGTACTGAGGCAATTAGAATTAATTTCTCACGACTTTGTCTCACATCGAATAGAGAGAAATCGTTTGAACAATGGAGTGTGCTCTAGTGCAAGCACAATCCTCAAACATAACGAATGCAAGTTTCTGCTCATTGAACAAGCAGATACCGTACCCAACGGGGATACCGCAATCGAGCTTCGTCGTTGCCCTACCAGCGTGGCAGGACACCCAGCTCCCGATGGGAAAGTCTAAGCCATGTGCGATCAGGACCTCGACCGAGATTATAGTCCCACGACAAGCGAAACTACTTCGCTCACTCGAAAAGTTCCCCAAGCTGTCGAGCATCGTAACGAGTCGAGCAAACTCTCATTCAACAAATACAACTCGCAAAAAACTAGCGCAAGGCAGACAAAAAGAACATAATAAGGCATGCAATGTCGAACAAGCATATATATATATATATATATATATATATATATATATATATATATATATATATATATATATATATATATATATATATATATATATATATATATATATATATATATATATATATATATATATATATATATATATATATATATATATATATATATATATATATATATATATATATATATATATATATATATATATATATATATATATATATATATATATATATATATATATATATATAAGTCCGACGCCCGGTCGGAAAATGTTTAAATATTACAAAAGGTACGGGAAAAGCCCGACAGTCAGAATTTACAAAAAAATGGCACACAGACCAAAATATTATAAGTTACAGAAAAATCAAACATCATCAACTGGAACCTCTAGAGGGACCACCTGCCCGTCGACCCTTTGATGCAAAACGCTCATCCTTTCAGTAACCAGTTGGACGTCAGGATTCAAGGCTTTCATCTACTACATCGCATCATTGAATCCGAACTCGGCAACTCCAATGGTATCCTGTTCGAGGATGCAGATCTTGTCGATCAATTCTCATCGGGTCTTCAAGGATTTCTCCTCCTTGGTTTCTTCTAGCCCCACCGCCAATGAGCCTTCCAGTTCCGCTACCCTCGCCTTCAAGTTGGCATTATCCTTCTTCATTTTCTTCATCTCCTCCGTTATCTCGTTCATATATTTCAAGAGTGCAACATTGGTCCCATAGTTGCCCTAGAGAGTTGTTAGCTCGTTGAACAGTTCGGTTGTCTCCAACTCGAGCTCGGTCTCCCTAACCTTTACCTTCTTGAACTCCTTAAGCGGAATTGTCTCCGTGTCACCCAGGGCTAGAGTCGTCTCCAGCACCCTCATCGTCGTCGCTGCATCTTGGCAAATGTGCATTCTCCTTATCTTTGGTTCAGCGGACAATATTGTTGACGCTTCTAGGTCGGGGACAACTACATATCCTTCCCCGTCGAAGATCTTGTCCTGTAGATAGTAAGGCGACAAGATAAATTTTCCCCCAATAAAGCCACTTGAGCCTTCAGCCGAGGAAGAACCGAGATCGACCTATTTCCTTTTCTTCTGAGGATCCAGGGTAGGAAATTGGAGATGCTTCCGAAGAAGGTGAAGAACCACCCACAGACTTCTCCAATGTCACCTGTTGCCTGACCGCGTCCACCTTCGAGGTCGAAACCTTCTTGATGTTCTTGGCCACAGCGTACTTGACAGGGCGTTCACGTGAGTTCGACATTTTTCCTACAAAAGGGAGAAAAAGGAGTTAGCACGACCTCAAAACATCAAGAAGCACAAGCAAAACCGATCATCTATACCTAGAAGTTCAAAAGCCTCGGCCTCTGTTTCACAATCGAGAAGGGCTTTGGTGTTTATATAACGGGCCGCATGAGCAGGCTTCTCGTCCTCTGCATAGAGCAGGTTACTGTGCTTATCCACCAAGGTAGCAGGGGTAAAACTCTCCACGAACGCTGTCAACGCCCGGAGAGATTTCTTGTCCTCGGTACACAATTGATCATGTTTCACGAGGAACTGGTCAGTCCTATATCTAAAATGGGCATACACCCACTCCAATGGAAACTATGACACGGGTCGTATCACCTCCCGACCATGATCCTCCATAGTCTCCATGGTGACCAGAGAACTTTTGGTCTCCTCTGAAAGAAGTTTTACGACTAGTAACCTGAATTTGAAATTTCGGACAGATTCCGAATATGGCCAAAACAACCTGCTCTGCTGTTTAAAGGACACATAACTTTACTTTAACTCAGTTGTGCTCCTCTGTAGCTGGAAAATGCAAAAAAAGAGCTCCACGGTAGCCTTAATCTTCAGATATCGACATACCAGCTCGAAGGCTCGAATGAACTCTAGTGCATTCGGGTGAAGTTGGGTAGGGGACAATTCGAGATGACAGAAAACCGCCCCTTGGAAATCCGTGTAGGGCAGATGACACCCTGCCTCCCTAAAAGCAAACTCATACATCGAGAATTTTCTCCCCAGATACACCGAGCATATCCGGTCGTTTTCTGTAGGGCTGATCACCTTCCAACTCGCAGGCGCACCTTCTGCCCTATCTTCGAGGAAATCAAAAGTACTGGCCTCCTCCTCCGTAAAGGTCGACTTAGTCACTAGAGGCTATTGGAAATCCAACTAAGGTCCCCTTGAGCAACCTGCACATTGGCGTATTTGGTAGGAGGCGCGTCCTCGTTATTAGTCACCTCGACGTCGGGGACGTTTCCTTCATTTCGATCAGCCATTTCACCTGAAAAGTAGAGGAAGCAAAAGTGAATTCGACGAAGATCAAATTCACCCTTCCACCATAAATCAACTGAAAGGGAAAGGGTTGAGTACGATGATGCCTCCTCGACTCAAGCACTTATCGACAACACGGGGCCTTGGCGTAACCCCCTATCTGAGAACGGGGACAAGTCTTCGCAACTTGTAAAGGCCCAAAAGGGGATAAGCCTCGCGACTACTGTGACCTGTCGAGCACACGAGAATAAAGTCCGCAACATCAAGGAAACCTCCTGTCCGACTACAAACATAATTTGTTTCACACAATAAACTAAGAAGATTTACAGACATACATAATATCCTAGACTCGTGTTCTTTAAGGCCTTCGTGAATTTTCTAGAAAATTAATGTGTCATCAAAGAACGCATGAACTTGAACTGGAAAATTCATGCTTTACCGAAAAATTCAAGCTAATTTCCATATATTCATGTGTTCAATAAACTAAGAGGAAGAACCTACTTGAGTCTGAAGGTTGAAGATGAAGATCTGGGAAAAGAAAGGGGGACCGACGACAGCGAAGAACGAACGTTGCAGAGCAAAAGAAGTGAAGGAGAGAAATTTGCGTGAAGTGTAAAAATGAATCCTCTTCCCCCCTTTTCATAAGCACTTTCTCGCATGGGGAAGCGCAAAAGGCAACGGTCATCATTACATAGGCAACCTAAGCCTCCTAGGCCTTAACAAAATTTATTACACCCTTACACGTGGCAAAAGAGGAAGCTCTCAGTTGGCACGTTCAAGATTGACCATTCACATTCCTTAACACATCACTCCAACTCCCCATGGACACATCCTCCTCGATAAGTCACAGGATACCATTTGAGTAGGGGTCTCATCGGCGGGATACCTTCTGAATCTTAAGTGTAAGTTTGATCAACGTAAAATGTTCCTTTCGCGGCCACATCCTTGCTTCCTAAGGAAGACCGTGAGAATTCAACAGTTGACCATACTAACCATACACTACTGACGGGCACGTCCTTGAAGATTTTCGTTCGAAAAATAATAACCTAAATAAACCTCCCTGCGACACGTCTCCTACTCAACGGTCGACTATCTAGGCTAACTTAAAGTCATTACTCCTCACCTCAGAGCAACAACTTAGGGGACTCCTGTGTTTGGACTGGACTGACACATGACCCACAGTTGGGCAAGGCCCAATCCAGTTCAGCTTTAGGCAAGGCCCAATAAGAAGACAATATGACCATTAGGCACAACATAACTATTGGGCACAATATGACCGTTGGGCACATTATAGCCGTTGGAGAATATAGTCATTAGGGATATCCCTCACATGCGCTTGATAGTTCACGCAATCAACTTCCCCTCCAGAATTCACGGGGACAGTTGGACTAGGTCAAAGATCACGCGTTAGATCTTCCACCTGGCAGTCTCCCAATGGTCGACTAGATATTTCGACCATATGGGAGACTTTGGCCTCGCGCTGGGGGAATCTCATAAACACCCCCTCTCTTGAGAGGGTCATGTATTCTAATCTTCTAATTCATATCTAAACACTTGTACTTGCTTTCTATCTAGCCCAAACTTACTTTGGCATCGGAGTACCTTGTAGGTACACCCCATCCTCTCCTACAACCATTGTTGCTGCCATATATTGAAGGCCACGATGATCCATTCTGATCATACCAGATCAATAATGGTTCAATGGAAGTTACTATTTAACTTATACATTTTAAAATAAGGGTAAAATTGGTAGAAAATTAGACTACATCAAAAACAAATTTTGTCTTTATATATGTTATAGATTATAAACAAATAAAAGATGATTGATAATAAATTAATCAATTCATTCATTACATTTATATTGTTAAATAATTAACGGTTGAACTGAATTATTAAAAAAATGTATTTTATTGAGATTTTAGTTTTTTGATCAAAATAGAGGGAAAAAAATAAGATGTAGACTTCAAAGTATAAACTACTTCAAAAATAATTGAAAAATAAATAGACTAGTAAAGTATCCCCACCATTTTCTTTTATAAATATCTTTTACTTTTTAAATTTATTTACTAATTAATATATTTAGCCTATATATAGTCTAAATGCACATTTATTTAATGAATTAAAAAATTAAAATTTATTTATAAAAGATAATAGAGTGAGTATACTATTATGAGCGCTCTGTTGAAACAAGATTGTTCATATTCCTTGAGTTTTGATGATAACAAAGTATTTAGAGAACAAATTGTTATACTAACATATGTTCAAGTGTACATGATCACAAGCTGATAATTCACTATGAATTATTCTTGTTAAAAGCATAGAGTATAAAGAAGAAAAATGAATTGACGTGCCTTAGAAGAAATGAGTCATTGTGAAAATATTGGGTAGACGAATAGAGTATATATCTCTAGAGAATTGTCTTCATCAAATATGGGCAAGAAATGGAGTGTTAGGTATTATGGACCTAGGATAATAATACTACCTTGTGACTTTCACTAACAAGGAGGATCAATGTGTAGCTTTGATAAAAGGTCATTAGCAAATCTACAATCATTATCTCTTAGTAATGGAATAGAGCCCTTGTTTTTTCCAAGCAAGTGATGTTATAGAGCAAGTAGCAATTTGGCTTTATGTATCAGGGCTACTCGTTGAGTATTATGATGCAAGAGTTTTAACATTCATTGTCAATTGCATAAGTGCAACTATTAAAGTGGATTGAAATACCCTAAATAGATAAAGTGGAAAATATGTTAGGCTTTATGTCCAAGTTGATTTAACAAAATTTTTATTAGTTATGTTCTTTATTAAGAGGAGACATTACAAGATTGAAAATGAAAGGTTGCGCCATCTCTTATTGAATTGTGGTCCATCTGGGCATCACAAGGAAGGGTGTGCATAAAAAAGAAGGTATGAATGATGCAAGTATAGAAGAAGAAGCAATCACAGAGATTAATGGAGGAAACAGTAGAAACAAAAACACCAAAGAGATTGGGCATTGGATGGTGGTATAGAAAGTTATAAGACAAAGAAAAGGTAAGTTGTCGTACCTCAAAAAATGAGAAAGACCTCACAAAGCGCAATCGCGCACTCGCGAGATTGACTTAACAGAGTCACCACCGATCTTTATTTATTCCATAGAGTGAAAGGGAAAGTGTCAAATAAACCCATAAAAGAAAGATAAGGATAAGGTCATAGCAACCAATATCTGGGTTCGGGAGTCAGTTACGCAAGGGTAAGGTATTAACACCCCTCGCGTTCGTTGTACTCAATGGAAACCATTTAGTTAGGGTTGAATGAATGTTAGCTTATATTAGTTTCTAATATTCTAATTATTTGGGATATAAAAGAGGGAGAAAATAAATGTTTCTAGATTTTTATTAAAGAAAAAGGGGACCTAAGGGTATGTATTACTAAGAGGTCTGACAAAATTTTGCAATCTTGCTTCTGTGTATCTCAAAAGAGAAGTCAAGGCACACGTAGTTCTGGGTAAAAAAGGTTTGTTTGTTTGTTGATTTTAGTGAAAGTTATCTTGTACTAATCGACGAAAAAATAATGTTTTACCCAAAATAGGTGAGGAGCGGATGTTTACACCATATTGAATAAATTTACAAATCACATTCATGCCACTTATCTCAACTCAACGGTTGTAGATGAAACATTGCTCTTGTATCATCTTAGGACCAGATGTCTTTCATTTTTGAAAAAAGTTGACAGGGTTGCACGACAGTGAGAAAAAAAAGCTTGATTGGTTAGATGTATTTTAGGTGAATGATGAACGTTTGATGAAAATTAATTGTTCAAATAGTTGCGCCAAAATGCTAGATCCCAACGGTCCTTTTCCATGCAAGATTAGTTGAGAAAATTGTTTGATGGATAATGAACGCTTGATAATAATCAATTGTTCAAAGAGTTACGCCATAATTCTAGATCCCAACAACCCTTATTTGTCCAAGTTAATTAAAGTGTTTTAATGACAAAAAAAATGAACGGTTATCTCAATGTGCGAGGCTCGAGACCGATCATTCAAGGGTTCTGCTGGAATGCTAGACTCCAACGGTCCTCTTCTTTTGTATTTTATTAAGAAAAATGTTTTATCACGTTGATTTAGAAAATGGTCTGAAATAAATTGAAAATGATTTTAAATATTGTTTGATTGGAATTATGGCGAAATGTTAGTAAAATATCAGTGAAGTTGTGATATTTACATGTACGAAATGAACATGGGGAGCTATTAATGGACCAAATATAATGAAATCGGGTAATCAGATAATCTAATTAACAAAAATTAATTAATATAATTAATTAAAAATTTAATTAATCAATTAACTAATATTTTAATCAATATAAATGCAAATAAAAAATTACATAAGAAGGGTATGTGCATAAACATGGGGTGTAGGCATCAAAAGGAAAATGGGTCCAAAATCCATCACTATAAAACCCTAAATTTGTAATTTCAAATTAAGTAAATAAATAAATAATAAACATTTCCACATGAGGAAAATTACCCCTTTCCAGTTCTCTTTCTAATCCTTTTTTTCTCTTTTTAAATTATGATAATCAAATGTCAGACTTTTTCAAAATCCTTAAATTAAAAATTGATAAAAAAACCAACGAATTAACAATCAAAGTAATCGTCCTTCTCTCTCTCTCTCTCTCTCTCTCTCTCTCTCTCTCTCTCTCTCTCTCTCTCTCTCTCTCTCTCTCTCTCTCTCTCTCTCTCTCTCTATTATGCACAACAACAACAAAAAATAGAAAGAAAAACTTTCTCTCCACCTCCTTTCTCACGCGAACCTCTCTCTCATGGCATACTGGTCACACAGATTTCTCTCTCATTCTCGTTTTCACTCTTGCCTTAACCTCTATATCTCGTAGCTCTCATGGCCTCCTCTCCTTGTTTTGTTTCAACAACAAAAAAGATTGTTCAATACACGCAAATATTTTAAATCAAATAATCGTTGCTCAAGAAATCAAAGGAATAAAAGAGTACGAAAGAGATACTGACAACGATGGTGACAAAGGTGTCACTAATATGGTCTAAAGTAGTGGGAAAAAGGGTGACCTCGGCTGTGCTTATAAACCGCAGCGGCTTTGCATGGTTACGATGTTTCTTCTTGTTTCACGAAATCACTACAGCTCTGTTTGTATCTTTAAAGGGGGGGGGGGGGGGGGGGGTTGCATGTAGCTTTAATGTGTAGAGTTATCGTGTTGGGTTGGTGGTGGCGTGTAATAGATGGTGGTCGGAGGAGTTTGGTGTTCCTATAGGCAGTGTATTTGTGAGTAGTTGAGGAAAATTGAAGGCTTATGTTGGATTCATGGGAGGTAAGTGATGTTATGGAGTATGAAGATATTATTATGAATGAATGGTTATTGAATGGTGATAAAATGGTGAAGGTGGTGTTTTTTTTTTAGTAAAAAAGAGAGATTATGTTGAGAGGGAGTATATGTGTCTGTATATGAATGTGTGAGAAATGTTGAAAAATCAAAGTTGCAGGAAGTAGGAAGTTATGAAGTTGAATAGTGAAAAGTGGAAGGAAATGGCATTTTGGTATGTTGGTTTTGATGGAAGAAGATGATATGTAGTTTTTGAAACGTGATGGAGGAAGAAGTTTTTTTTTGTGAGTGGCATTTTTTAGTGAAAGGAGTGAGTGTGGATTGGATTTGAGAAGATACTTATGAAAAAGTATGATGGTGATGATAATGAAGATGGTTTATGGTGAAACAATATCAAAATGATAGATATGGAAATGTTTGTTAGGTGGTGTATTATTGTTTTTTTTAAAGAGTACTAGTGTTTATGAAAATAACAAGCTCTGCGCCACTGTGCTAAAAAGAAGATGTAGTAGTGTTTATGAAAATAACAATCTTTTTGGGCTCTCTCCCATTTCATAACACAAGCTAATATATATATATATATATATATATATATATATATATATATATATATATATATATATATATATATATATATATATATATATATATATATATATATATATATATATATATATATATATATATATATATATATATATATATATATATATATATATATATATATATATATATATATATATATATATATATATATATATATATATATGGGTTTTCAAATTTATTAAAATGCCACAGTTGCTCTTCTTTATTATTCAACGTACAATATTTTTTTCGGAAACATACAACTTTTTATCTAATTTTGAAAAAAAAAAATTGATCGACTAAAATGCTCAAATTGATCAAAATGTGAATGAAAAAGTATTAAAATAATAAAATGAGCACACCAGGTTAAACTACGTGAACCATAGATTAATAATATTGACGCCTGCAAGCTCAATTTTGAAAATTTGTGTCCGCTAATTTTATGCACAATTGAGAATCAGTTTAACCGACCTGTCTATAGATTCGAAAAATTATTCTGGTTGACATTTTAGGTATTATGCGAGATGAAATGCGTGTCATGCTATGCAGATGATGCAGATGTTATGATAACTGTATTGATTTGACGATTCAGAGACAAAATTGAGGTATGACAGAAGGAAATGGAGGTTAAAAGCATGGGTAAAACAAGAGCGACGTTGCATCATGTTAGAACTTCGACGACATTGAATGACATTAAACTCATAGAGAAAAATAAATGGTCCCTCTTTATTGCACTTAATGATGAAGTTACGGATTTGGAAATTGAAAATTCTTTGGTGTCAGTTGTAACACCATAAACCCCACTCGAAATTATACTAAATAAATCAATTATAAACAAATGTTTCACATAAGATGTCACACAATCTCCATATTTAACATGCTTTGTAACACTTATTAATATAAGACATTTAATTCAAAACACCTGTCATCATATGCTTGCCTTTACTTAGGCTCATCGTAGCAGAATTAATTATTAAAGAAAAACTACTCAATCAAATGTGTTTGAATATAACTTTTAATTAAAATTAAACTCAATCATGACAATATGGATTCAACATCAAAGAAACTCAAAAATAAGAGTTATGAAACAAAACATGACGTTCACTCGTCCAATGTTATAAATCAGAGCAACGATAATCTAAGATACATAAAACTAGAAAGGAAGAATAGCCTCAACGCTATCCTTCATCTATAAGACAACTACTCATCTACTTGCTCGTTTGAAACCTAAAAAGGAATAGAACACCACGACAAAACAAAGGAGTGAGAATACGCTTAAAATATATAGTGGTGCAAAAGAATGCAAGGATAGCCTAAAGGCAAAACGTCAACTTTCATACATTTCGATTACACAAATCAATACAACAATTACCCAGCAACACCCAAAATAACTCCTCTACGCAACCTTTATGTAATATATTGCAACAATAACTCAACTCATGCATGTGGTACCAACTCAACAAAGGTTTCTCATTCGAATCGGGTCCCAACATTTGAACCTTGAACCCCCTCATCTGAGCTCTAAACAAATCACTAGTCCCAATATCTGAACTTGTGACTCGCCTCTTTCACAACAAAGACAACATATAATGCATGTACAATATAATGCACAACCACAAAACCTCAACAACAGATTTACATTTCCAATCTAATTGTAAATAACGACATCAAGTAGTCCCCACAACTGGACTATCCACCATTGTAACGCCCCAGTTTATTTTTAATTAATTTTTGTAAATAATTATATGATTGTGTGTATGCTTGTTGATACTTTGGGGGTGTTAGAGGGACCTTTATGTGAAGGTTAATGACCTTAGAAATGTTGAACTTAAGGTATTTCAGGTGTGTGAGTAAAATTGTAGAGATTGGGGCTGGTGAGAGTAAAACAAATTAAATTGATATTAGTTAATATTTAATTGATTAAATAGCATTAGGTGGATATTATTTAATATAAATATTTGGTGAAAAATATTATTATTGTTATTTTAATTAGTAGGAATAAGTTATAATAATAATAAGATTATATAAAATAAGAGAAAATGGAGAGTTGAAGGAAAACTGTCAGACACGTAGACTTGGAGAAAAAAAAGGAAGAAAGAGAAGAGGAAAGCTGGAGCTCAAGGAAAATTACCATTGCTAGAGGTATAATAGAATTTTGCTAGGAACCACAAGGTAAGGGTGAAATTTCTGTTCATATAGGATTTGACATGATAATATGTGGGTGGATTTTATCTCTATATGATTTACCTTTTCTTTTCTCTATGTTGTGATCATTTGATGTGAATTGATGCAATTGTGTGTATATTGGATGGGTAATATGATGGATGAATTCTGAACTTTTATGGTAATGCCATGTTGGTGATTGTTTGGTGAATTGTGTGTTGATCATAGTAGAATCATGTTTTTGGTGGAATTGCATGACAGTGGATGTTGTGTTGTTGAGCATTGTCGCGAGTTAGAGTCGGAACTTAAGTATGTGAATTTTTATAATTAAAATATGGGGTTCTGGGACTTTTTAAAAGTAATTTTCATGTGGAAAATTTGGTAATTGATTGGTATGAAAAGTGAGGTTTTGGGATGGTTTGAAAAGCAATTTTCGTACTAATAAGCTGCAGAAAAGTGCTTCTACTACAGGTGTAACCGATTACCAGAATTGGTGTAACTAGTTACATTGTTAAAAACTATATTTTCTGGGCTTTTGGAGGGGGTGTAACTGGTTACCAGAATTGGTGTAACCGGTTACACTATGAAACAATAGCGAGGCAGTGGTGTGGTTACAGGATATAACCAGTTACTGCATTTGGTGTAACTGGTTACACTTGAAGGAAAATCTTAAAATCATTGAAAAACCATATCTTGAGTTCCGGGTGTTCAATTTGGGTGCCGTTCGAAGTATCAGGAAGCTGATGAAGTGTATTTTAACTTAAAATTAGTTTTAGTGCCTAGACATGTATTAATTATTACATGGTGATATTTTATGGTGTGTGGAGTGTGTGTTATATTGAGGTGATGTGTGTGGACAACAAGTTATTACTTACTATGTTATTATATTGCTGTTGATTGAATGTTATAACATATGTATGGTGTTTAGTGCCCAGTTCTTGCATGGTACATTGGTTAAGGTGAATACCAGTGTGTGTGTGTTGTTGTTGCATGTCTTATATGAAATCATGCATCGCGGTGTTTGGATGGTGGTCTGTTTTAGTGAGCCTGAATCCTATGGTGAGAATGGGTGCTAGTAGTTAATTCCTATGGTGATGGAATTAGTGAAGTGTTACCTGTGGTGATGGTAACGATTTTGGTGAGCTCTGGTCCTAGGGTGGGGATCGAAAGTGAGTGAACCTGAAAGTTCATTATTGGTACCACATACATTGAGCCGTGATAGAGTCTTATTGCATTTACATGTGTTGCATTATTATATGTGTAGATTTGTGTGAGGTGTGAACTATGGATTGGGTGACTTGTATGTAATATTGGTGTGCTTACATATAATTATGCAATTCTTTATATGTTGGTGATTTATCACCCCTTCTGTTTGAATGATGCCTTTACATGGGCACCGTGCAGATAATCCTTAGTAGAGGCATGGACATGAGTGGAAGAGATTGCTCTTCCTTTTTTCTTGTTGAGTCGGTGTCTGCTATGATATGTAACACCGAAAAGGGAATTGAACGATGTTTATTATTTTATGTTTTATGGAGACTATTATGTGTAGCTCCCATATTTGACAGTTCCTTTGATTTCGACATGTCATGTTTATGTTTGGATTGTTGAAATATTTAATTGCTTTATGTTTCCGCTGCTAATAATAAAAGTTGAAGTTGGACTATTTGATTAATGTTATTATTATTATTAGTATTATTAATAATTTTCAAAAGTGGCAAGTGTTACATATCTGATTATATAAATGTTTAAATTAATATGATTTTATTATAAATTACGAGGGGATAACTAGGGTGTTACATAGTGGTATCAGAGCAGGTCCGTCTGTCCGACCAAGTTGTAGAGTCGGTATGGTGTGACAGTTGAATACTGTTGATGTAGTCTTCTAACCATTGTTGATGTTATTGGTGTGAAATAGAAAATGGATGGAAGAAATGATATTGTGATTTATGTTGCTTTGCAAGTTGTGGCTCAGGCTGTGCAGAATCAGCCTAATGCTGATGGGAACGATGAGTTCCGACATCTGGGGAAGTTTTAGAGGAATAATCCTCCTACTTTTAAGGGTCAGTATGATTCTGATCAAGCGCAGGCTTGGCTCAAAGAGATCAAGAGGATCTTCCGTGCGATGGATTGCTCCGAGGTACTGAAGGTACGATTTGGTACTCATATGTTGGTTGAGGAGACTAATGATTGGTGGATTAACACTCGCCAAGTGTTGGAGACTGCAGGTGAAGTTGTCACTTGGGTTATTTTCTGCAGGGAGTTTATGAGGAAGTATTTTCCTAAAGATGTCCGCGAGAAGAAGAAGATTGAGTTTCTGGAGCTAAAGTAAAGGAATTTATCTATTAATGAATATGCTGCCAGATTCGTGGAACTTGCGAAGTTTTATCCATATTACATGAGGCAACTGCTCAATTCTCAAAGTGTATTAAGTTTGAGAATGGTTTGTGTCATGAGATTAATCAGGAGATTGGGTATCAACACGAAGGTTCCCATAATTGGTGATTAATTATAGGATTTATTAGGACGACAATAAGGCTAGGTTAACTCACTATAAGATTCTGAGTGAGAAGAGATGGAAGAAGAATCTGAACCATGGGAAGTTTTACAGTACTCTAGATGAGAAGGGTAAATAAAAGATTGTTGATGGTAATAGGTCAAGTGGGGGAGGTTCTCATGCTCCTCTTAAGTGCTTTAGGTGTGGTGAGTTGGGTCATCGTATCAGTGAATGTAAGAGTGATGTGAATAAGTGTTTCTGGTGTGGGAAGACGGGATATATGTTTGTTGATTACAAATATAATATGGTGAATTGCTATAACTATGGTGAACCAGAACATATTAGTACTCATTGCTAGAAGCCAAAGCAAGCTTCAACCGGAGGAAAGGTGTTTGCTCTGTTGGGGGCTCATACTTTAAGTGACGACAGGTCGACCAGAGGTATATGTTACATTAATAGTACAACTTTGATTGCTATTATTGATACAATTGTTATTCGTTTTTTATTGCTGTTGATTGTGTGAAAAACTAGGCCTTGTAATGTCTCCCATGAAAGGGTAAATGGTTGTCGATACTCCTACTAAGGGATCAGTGACTACTACTTTGGTTTGTTTGAACTATCCTCTGACCGTCTATATGTCGTACCTCGAAAAATATGACTTCACGAAGAAATTTCTCGGGTGGACTAATAGAGAGTCATCACCAAACTTTATTTTTTCTTAAAGATGGAAAGGGAAAATATCAATAAAACCTAGGAACGAAAAGGGTAGGACAAAGTCATCGCAACCAATGTCGGGTTCAGAAGTCGGTTATGCAATGGGAAGGTATTAGCACCCCTACACCTGTTGTACTCAACGAGAATCATCTAAGTTATCTATGCACGAATGCGTGTCATATAAGGATTACATGCTAAAAGGGAAATGAAGGGTTTTTTTTATTAGTGTGCTTGTCAAGTATGAGAACCCTCAGGCCTACGTATCTCCATTATGAAATGAAGAATCAGAGCTTCGTAGATTGGAGTAGAAAATATGTGTTTGTTGGTTGATTTTACCTTGAAAAAGGGTTTTCGGTGTGATGCCTTAAGGCGCAAAAAATGTTTGATGAGTTGATGTTGTTTTTAGGATTTGAGAAAAGGTTGTTCCTGATTAGGATTGTACATGGGTAAAGGTGAATATTTTGAACTACCAAGCCAAGCGTCTTGTATCCAAAATACTCAGAGTGGGTGTAGGAAAGCTCCATTCTCACTCCTTCTCCACCACTTAAGTCTCGTAGCGCACAATCGTAATCATATATTATTGTGTTTTTGAATTTATTAAGAAAATGCCGCTTGACGTTGGATCAAGGATTTTATTAACTAAAATACTGCTTGACGTTGGATCAAGGGCTCTAGAAAAGTGGTGTAAGGGAAAGGTTGATGGTGATGCACAAGGTGATCGACTTACAATGGTTAGGAGGGAGGTGAGGTTTATCCTAGTCCCTAAGGGTAACTAGCAAGCAAGAACCACAATCAAAGGAAAGCCGAAAAGTAAAGAAAGTACACCAAAACAAGGAGAGGGATACATGAAAAGTACATAGGAGTTATTGATGCGAGAAATAAAGGGTCTCATTGCTAGGTATCCTAAGAGAAAGTTGTGTGTGTGCAAGGCTCCCTAAGCTAATACAATGAAATATAGAAGTCTAATCCAAGTCTCATTTGCTAGGGTTTAAGAACAAGGTGTCTCTACCGCGAAAAATATCGACAAAGACACAAAGTCGCCATCAAACTTCATTTATCCCAAAAGGGAAAGGGAAAATGTCTAGAAAACCCAAAGAGAAAAGGATAAGATGGTCTTGCAACCAAAAGAATGGGTTCGAAAGCCGATTATGCAAAGGGAAGGTGTTAGCACCCCTCACATCCATTGTACTCGATGGAAACCATTCGCTTGTCTTATGTGTAAGGATGTTGCTAAGAATATTGCCTTCTAAGGATGCTCTATAAGGAAAAGGTGGATCGCCAAGACTTTATGTCTTGTGTCTATATATCTCCATTAACCAATGAAGAATCAGAGCGTTCATAGTTTGTGGGACTACGGGAGAGAAAATAGGAAGTTTGCTCGCTAGGATCTTGCAATCCTATGCTTACGCATTCTCAAAAGGTATGAGAAATCAGAGCGTCCATAGTTCAAACTACTACGGGTTTTATTGTTTTTAATGGACAACGTCAATGTTCACATCCCAACAATAGGTTTTGTCGCTCGAACGCAAGGAGACTTATGCTTTAACCTGTTATGTGGTAGGATGGAAATAATGTGCCCTTTTCGAAAAGGCTTAGGTTTTTGCCATCGAGGAAAGATGTCACATTTGATTGGTGATGATTTATTTTAGGGGTGAAATAAGTCCTCAGATAGGAACCCCTGTAGGTGGTACCCAATTCTTTATCTCAAAATATTTATTTTAAAAATAGTGTGACGAATATAGTCATGTCTTCATATTGAAAGAAGAGTATCGAGACCACACACTCTAAAGTGGGCATCCTAATACTCGGGGAGAAAGAAGTCTTCACTCAATCCTCTCTCTTTATTTCAATACAAAGAGAACCTTGTTCTCCTATTTAAGATATGTTTTATTTTAGATGGTAAGTGCTTTATGACAATGAACATTAAGGTAGTGTTAAGAACTCGTGATAGAAAAATGCCTTCGCCTAACCACTCCACAACCATCCAAGTTTATTGAGAAAAAAGTTTGAAAATGCACTTGGTTTGAGACCAAGGTTTTTGACTCAAGAAGAAAAGATAATGAAAGAAATGGAAAGAGATGAAAGGGTGGTGAATAGAATAGGGTAGGTTGATGGCGATGTGTAAGGCGATCAACATACAAGGGTGAAAACATACAAGGTTAGTTTGGGGTTTAATGGAAAAGATAAGAAGTGAGAATGAGAAGATAAGAGAACCCTAAGGTGAGGTAAGAAGTAATCCAAGTTATGAGTTTGAAAAAATGACCTGACGTCGGATCAAGTCTTATTTGTCTTTTGTTTTGAAATTGTTTTCTATCCTATTTCATTTTTATCTTTATTAATAAATAAAATAAGCAATGATAATATACAAGAAAACCTAAGCTATTACATTGTGATGGGGAGAGGGGATCATAATGAACCCACCAAGGGGGGGAGATGAGAAATAAAGCATGAAAAAGTAAATGAAATGAACCCAAGTGTGTTCAATCAAGATGAACAAAAGATGTTAGTAGCACAAGCATGAATGTCAATTCAAAATAAAGTGCAATATGTCAAGAAGATTCGACAAGGATCATATCTAAAACATGCATAAACAACTAGGTAAGCATCACTCAGTATCAACTTCAAAAGGAGCAACTAGTCATGATAAGTAAAAGAGACGGATGATCAAGCAATAGATGTTAAGACATGGAAGGTCAGAAGCTCAAACAAGTCATTCAAATCATATAAGAGTCATGAACCTTAAGGAAATCCACACAAGAATCAAGTCCTAAAACTAGGTCATTATCGCAACTTTGAAAAATACCTGGAGGAAAAACAGAAGAGTTGCCATCAAACATTATTTATCCCGACAGGGTAAAGGAAACAATCGAAGAAAACCTTAAAAAAGGGAGAAGACATGGTCATCGCAATCAAACCTTGGGTTTGGGAGTCGATTACGTGAGAGGAAGGTATTAGCACCTTCTGGTGTCTGTTGTACTCAACAGGATCCATGCTTGTTGTCTAATCAAAGGGTGTATTATATAAAGCCTACTGCTAAACGGGAACGAGAACAAAAAAAGAAAAAGGAGACTCGATAGGACTTCGCCGTCCTATGCCTACGTATTCCCTCGTGCAATGGGAAAGTCAGAGTCAACATAGTTCGGAAGACTACAGATGAACGGGGAGATGGTTGCTCGCCAAGACATTGCCATCTTGTGCTTACATATCCTCATTCGGACGAGAACGAGGAAGTTAGAGCAGTCGTAGTTTGATGTATGGGTCGATACATGTTTTTTATGAGCGACATTAAGTTCCCATTCCAACAGTTAGGATCAATGCCTGTTTGTGATTAAACAAAGAAATAACGTACTCTTTCTGAAAATGATTTGACACACGATCCTGAAGGATGAAAATGATTTGAATTTGTCTATGAGTTTTAAAGAATTGAATTTATTTTATTTGAGATGTGTTGCACTAAAGTCTATGATATAGAAGGAAATGTGTCGCATGATTGCCCCTAGACGAGACGTATGCTAAACACTCTAGACGAAGTAAGGAGACACCCCTCACTCATAATTTCCCATATACTTAAGGCTCATGGCACACAATATTCATCGCATTTATTAAGTGTTTTGATTTTGTTTTGAGAAAGAAAGAAAAAACGCACGAAAGATCTAAGGGGAAACTTGGTCCTAACATTGTCATGCAAAATGACCCTAAGGTCAGGATGCGAAAGGAGTTTCTATCCAAATGTTAGCATGCAAAAGTGGACCTATGGTTGAGGTTAAAAGGGACTAACCTAATGTTATCGTGTATGCATTAACTCCTAATGTCTATCTTACTCCAAACTTAATCGAAAATTAAGTTGAACTAAGGGGCCCTAAGGGAACATGCAAGAACAAAACGAAACAAGAAAACAATTCAAAAATAGCAGCTACAACATTGCTTCAGCCTCAGAACAACAATAAAAACCCAGCAAATAAGCACACCATCATTTAACAACTCTTGTTTCAACATATAACATGTGTAAAAAACAACAGACATAATGGGTGCACAATTAACAGTATGTTAAAATCTAGAACAACATGTGTAAAAAGTCATGTTGCATGTAGGCATCAACACTAAAGCAATACTTCAAGCAATCAACAATCATTAACAAGCATGCATAGCATAATGAACGTGTATCAGCAATTAGGCACAAGTGAGTTCAACAAGATTGCATGATTAATCATTGAACAAGAATATCATGCAAATCAAACTCAATTGGTCGTTCTGAACAATCAAGCATTTATGGAATCGGAAAGAAATGACGAGCATGTGACATAAATCCAGCAAGATAAACATCAAGAACCAACAATCAACATTATGCAAACGAATGTGCAACATGATCATCACTCCAAGAATGCAACACAACAATCATAGATGTTCATCAACGAAAACCAAAAGTCGCGTGTCAAAGAATCTGAGCATGCTAACGAGAATGATGAAACAGGTAAAAAAAACAGTCCACAAATATTCATCATATCAATCCATGAGGTTTAAGGATGGAAAGAAACCAAAACAAGCTTGAAAATGCAAGAAAAAGGCATCATGTCCTAGTGGTAATCGATTACCAATATGTGGGTAATCGATTACCCACTTGAAAACTTCAAAAAAAACATGTGGAAAAAGCAGGGTAATGGATTACCCAGATTATGGTAATCGATTACCACTGAGACAGTGGCAGAATTTCAACTTCCAAAAAATACTTTCAGCATAAAATGACTTATCCAATCATCCAAATGAACAAGCAATCAATTATACACAAAAAACATGTAAAATCACAACAATCAAACAACAAGGACAAATATCAAAGCAAGCAATGGATCAAATATCACCAAAAAGTCAAGGATTTATATTGTAAAATACAAGATTAAGCAAAATTAAAGCTAGATTTAGAATTTACCAACCTACAAAGATGAGATTTGCTTTGGTGAGTGTTGTTAAGCTGAAATTAACAGATCCAAGCAAGAAATCCAAGGATCTATGAAGCTCTAGCAAGAAAACTTGAATATCAAAGCAATAATCCACAAATAAGCAAAAACTCTTCCAAAAGTAATTCCAACTTAATTCAAGATCCAAATGAACTAAAAAACCAGAATTGAACCAATGATGATGATGCAATGAAGGTTTAGCTCAAAAATTCATAAATAGCAATGTACAATTTGTGAAGCTTTTGGCCATGGAGCTTTTGTGAGGGTTTTGGAATGAGAGAAAAGTTGAGAGAATTGGAGTGAGATGTGTAGAAAATCAAAAAATGAGTGAGAGTTATGAGAGGTTTGAAGCAAAATGATTTAAGTATGGTTTAGGTTTGGAGTATGGGTTAATGTGAGGAATGGAAATTAGGAGTAGGATTAGGAATGTAAATGTTTGAAAATTGGAAGGAATGAAATTAATTTGTGAAAATAAATTAAATTTTGAACCAATTCTAGATCCTTCTACTGATGCACATGGTAAATCACATGACCAAAATGCAATCCAAATGTTGCAGTGCTGAAAATTGAACAATCTGGGCAAATTTCTCCTATGGTAATCGATTACCCAGATTGTGGTAATCGATTTATTCAAAATTTCAAAAATTGGCGCCACAAGGAGAGAAACTTGGAGAATCGCCTGTTCCACCTGTGCCTGAGCATAGTTTGGCCTCTGAAACTTGTATTTTGATATTGCGTCTGTATAATGTCTGAAATAAACTGTGAACAGTCTTCTGTGCTCAAAATGATCTGCTAAAAAGATATAATTCGGCACCCGATCTCTGAATAAAATAAATATTGAAGCCTCTGATGTTTGCTACTTAAAAACTTGCAATGAAAGAAAACCCTGAGTCATATGAACAATTTGATCCCATGTCCCAAAAACCAGTGTCATGATATGCACGATGGTAATGCAAAATGAACAAAACATAAGCCAAGTACGGTTAAAAACAAAATGAAAATTTTTGGGGTGTTACAGTCACAATAATAGGCAATGATCATGTCATAACAATGTCCAAAAAAAGCATCATCCAAAAACATTTAAATGACTAAATAATTAAGAATCTAAGGTTCTAGCTCATGGAAAAACAATCAAGATCAAGTGGGAAAAAATTCCAAAAAGAACTGCACAAGTGCATCATCAAAACCATTCAACAAGTCAAGCATACTTCAATAATCGAGCATAAATCAAGGCTCAATACAAATCAATTAGAAAGTGGTCAAAAATACATCATCAAAGTACCACAACCTCACTCAAACATTAAGCATTTATGTGTCAAAACATGTCCAAAAGAATGGCTCAAGAAGTGGCTCAAAAGGCATCAAACCTAAACCCTAATCACAAGGACAATTAAGTAAAAGCACTTCACAAAATAAATCTAAATAAAATAGGAAAATATTTTTTTTTTAAATTATCATGAAATTCTTAAGACATAAAAATATTAGAAACATATTTTTAATTATTTTTCATGTGAATAAAATATCAAAAATAAAACTAAAATGAAAAGAGAAATGAAATAAAGCAAAACAATTCAAGGGGTGTGAAACCAAATTCCAATAAACACTAAGCCCAATACACATTAAAACAATCAGGAAAAAAGGGAGTCACGCATGTAATAACTAAAACACCTCAGCTTCAGGTTACTGCCACACATACAACACATCACCAAGGTCAACCTTCAAACACACAAACACACACGTCAGACATCAGAGCTAGGGCTTCGGTCATCTTCTCCAGGGAAGCTCACCGGAGCAGCCCGAAAACTTCATCAAAACACAAAAACAAGAGCATCATCTTAAAGGGTTTTTCATGTAGAACACGAATATGGCCTTGGAATCCATTAAAAACCACTTTATCATGTTGAAAATCAAGTAAAAAATTTGGACACACAAACTGAAAGTTTCTCAAATCAAAACAAAAATGACTCAAACATTGCCTACATTAACGTAGGGCTTCGGATGCACCCACCATGATCCTAAAACAAGTATAAAATGAGAGGAAAAGATTGAAGAAAGTTACCAAGTGGAGAAAGTCCAATGCCTCCTGAAACACGTGCAAGAGCTTCATAAACTTCCAACAAATGCTTTAAGGGCCTTCAGAGATGATGAATAAAGCAAGAGGAAGAGGAATCCTTTGAGAAAATGCTCAACCCATATTAAGACATTTTTTAGAGAGGGTGAGAAGTTTTGGGTCTGAAACTGATGAGGGTTAGGTAATGAAAATGTTCTCTAGGTTTTTAGGCTTTATATTGAGGTTTAGTGCGGTTAAGAAGTTTTTACTGTGGTTAAAAGGTTGGAAAGAAATGTTATGTTGATTTTGCAAATTTGGAGGGTGAGAATAAATGGTATGAGTTATTGCATCTCATGGTTGTTGTCATACCCCAAATTTTACCCTTAGATTAGTAGGTTCATCTCGCATTCCATCTCATTCTGCATGGCATTTTATCTAACCACTAACCGGTTTGCCCAGTCTGTTGGTTTTTGCAGGAAAACCACGTTGTGTGCGTTTTAATTTATGAAGGGCAAAAGGGTCATTAATTTACCGTCTGTGACAATTTATGAAGCAAAGTCGTCATCAAGAATTCCTCAAACAATTAGGGTTTTAATATTCGGATCATGTGATTTTATTCGAGAATGAGTTGAATTTTACGACAGTTTTAATGTCAGGTTTCTCATGACACAATTCATTTTATTCAAGAGCCGAGATTTAGTCGTCAATTGGGTTTTGAGGTGCTGAAGCTGAGTACGTCGAGATACAAGTGGATTCAGGTTAAATCGGTGCGAGAGTTTGCTTTAAGAAATTTATTCTGACAGACACACGTTTTCCTGCTTTCTGCTAGTCACCAGTCGATTTTAAAGAAACAGTGGAATTTCGGTTCGCGTTGAATTTATAATAAATATCTGTTGGTTTGATCATGATTATCAACCGAGTTGATTCAGGCTACAGGGTTAAATTGTTCGAGATACAATTTGAATCTTAAATGCGGAGGGAAGTTTGTTTTGTCGTTTAATTGAATTTCTCTGCTTATCTGTTCAAGGCCATATTTACCGGTTTTTATTATCGGGTACGAGTTAATTTGCAAAGGGATTTGGTTGAACTCGGATGAAATTTAATTCTAAGTTGCACGAGATGTCTAACTGTCAAAGTCGGACGATGAAACACTAAATTTTTAGTCAAAGGAAGTTGGTCAGAGGAAAATCCATGTTATTTAGAATTGGACTTTTCTCTTTCTCTGGTCAAAGGTGATATTCACCAAGGTTCATTGTTGAATACGGATTTAACGTCAGAGGCTAGTTTCGAACTCAGCAGTTACGTCAGATTTAAATCGTGAAAGATGATTAATTGTCGAATTCGGAGTTTGGAACGTCGAAGCTTAATCAATTAATTTTAATTGGATGAATTTAATCAGACGAATGTATTTGGATGAGTTTAATCAGATGAACTTAGTCGATTGAATTTAATCAGATGATTTTGATCGATTGAACTTAATCGAGTGAATTTAGTTGCTTGAGTTTAATCAGATGAATTTACGCGGAGAAATTTGATCAGGAATTAAATTCAGTTTATTAAGAAAAATGAATTTATTTATTTAAATTATATATTTTTTATTACAATATACAAAGATGATTACAATTACAAATTTATTTCTAATTATTTCCCTAAAATCCTAATTGTCTTCGCGCCGATCTTCGCTTCGACTTTTTCGGACCTGCAGAAACCGACAACAGTTGAAAATAATTGTAAATGTTTAGAATTAATCAAAAAGTGGTTTTATTAATCATTTTTGATACCCTCAGTTAAAGTTCATCATCGGGTACGTCGGGAGAGGCAACAAATAAATGTCGCCGTATCTCCCGACTTTTAATTTCCGACCCTCGGCAAATCCGGCAGATTTCTGTTCATTTATTCCAGGAGAGAGAAAAAGTAATTTTCGAAAAAAAGTGCTTATTTTGAAAAAATGATTTTTTTTGCCAAACAAGACTTAGGACATCCAAATCCAAAGTGAAAATCCATGGGTATCCAAATCCATTTCACCACCAACAACAACTGCAAATCCATGGATATCCAAATCCAATTCAAGCGCAAAAAACAACTTTCCCAAAATTCCTGCAAGCAAACAGGGTCGAAATCAACTTTCCAGCAAAACGTAACAACAACTTACTCGTTTCTGCTCCAAACAGGTCAAAGAAATCAACAAATCAGCCATGAAAAGTGCAGCAACAACATGAGAGTGCCCAGGTCCAAGGAAAAGCATAATAAAAACATCAGATTCACATCATCATGTTCAACAGGAAAATAATAAAAAAACACATCACGAGTTCATCAAAAAGGGGGGGATCCGCGAGGGCATCAAAAAGGAGGTGAAAAATTCATCAACAGAAGAACAACAAGAACACACCTTCTGCAAAATCACGAACAGGAGGGAGAGAAAGAGCGAAGTTCACCACCGCGAGCCTCAGAAGCTCAGCTTCATCACCGACCATCCACCGTCCATTACAGATCGCTTCAAACCTGGTAAAGAAAAAGGGTGAGCAATCTGATACTAGTTGTTTTAAGTTGTTTTGCAGAAATCATCAAGAAATTTAGAAGCAAAAAAGCAAGAACAACCATGCGAAGAAGAAGAATGAAGAAAAAGTTGCGAAAAGCTCAACCATGGTCGTCGCACGCGTGAGGAAGGAGGTGTTTCCAAAAACCTAAGAGTTTCAGCAACACAAACTTTACCCCTTTCCCCTTTTAATATTTTCCATTTTATTATTTTTATAATTTTAGGATTGTTTTAGTTTAAGTATTAATTAAATGCTGTTAAAAATAAGAATTATATTTAAAACTCAAAAACCAAACCATTTCATAAAGTAAGACCATCCTTTTAAATTAAAAATAATTTTTAAATTAAACAAAACTTAAAATCAAAACCTTAAATTAAAACCATTTTTAAATTTAGAATTAGAACCATTAAAAAAAAACAAGAACGTCATTTAAAACCATTTTTTAATTTTCTTAATTAAATTATTAGTTTGTTAATACAATTTTTTGTTTCTAATTAAAATTCCCAATTTTGTAAATATTAATTGCTAACCTTAAAAATAATTAAAAATCTAACATAATTAAAATTTTAACCTTTAAAAATTAAAACGTTTTTAGAAATTACTAATTTTTTAAAACTTTCCAATACCCTTTAATTAAAACTAGTTTTTCATTAATCCTAATTTTTCTTTAAAGTTAATTTCTAACAAAAATGCTAAAATAAGAATGCTTAATATCCTTGTTTATTTTCATCTAACTTTTATGTCGTTCCTTTCATTTTTCTCAGTTGTACAGTTTATTAATCCCTTGTACTTTTCGCATTTCATTTTTTGGTTGTAAATTGTAATTTATGCGAGGCAATCGTCGCTTGTGTTCCGTTATTATTCTCGCAATTTCCCGTATTTTCATATTGCCGCTTAATTATTTTGCATTACATTATTTACCGTTATCTCCCTTCCGAAGAAATAGGTATAGCCGTTTGATCGCCGTGTCAATAGTCCTCATTTTTTAATCTTTCACGTTCCAAACCCTAATTGCATAGGCGTCCCGCTGTGGACCAAATTACCCTTTACCCTAGCATTATGATAGGGAGTCACCGTACTCCATATTAGGTTTCCCGCCGTGAAATACCTATTTTACCCTTTTCAATTCAATTTTTCAACGTAGAAATGAGAGTCACCGCACTCCACGTAAGCGTTTCCTTAAGAACGTTTGCATCCCCATTGAAACCTTGACCACCGCCAAGAAGTTTCTCTTCCTCTCTTTCCAAGGGAACTACGATTACTCTGATTCCATCCCCTACCTCAGATACGTAGGCACAAGATGCGAATCTTGGTGAGTAAACTTAGGACTAACCCTTAGGTCTTTCTTTCACCTTCTAACCCTTAGCATATACCCTTAAGCAGATAATTAAAGCAAAATAGCAAGCATTAAAACAAGAGGTTCCTGTAGAGTACTACAGAAGTTTAGGGTGTTAATACCTTTCCTAAGCTTAACCAACCCCCGAACCTTAGATCTCTCCCCGCATTGTGTTTACGATGCAAAATAGGTTTTTCCTTTCTTTAACCTTTCCTTCGAATAAATCAAATACCGGTTGTGAATCAAAGATTTATGATTCAAATTAATTAATAATTTGATATCCTATTCTCACCGTAATAGGTGTTGTTGGTTGTTATTAATGAATGGAATGAGAGAATGAAATGGTTGAAAGAATGTTGGCATGTGGGAGTGAATGGCGGGGCAACTTGTACAACAATTTCTCTTTTATCTTTTTGGCAAAAATTTGAAAATATGGTGCATGGAAGTGTGCATGTGGTTTGGTAATTTAGGGTAATGTTTTGGAAATAAAAAGATGATGCAATATGTGTGATTTGGATGCATTATGTATGTTGCAAGCAATAACAAAGAGGTACCAAGAAAAAGCAACATGACATGCCTTAAAACAAATCCATGTAGCCATCTTTGCTTGATCATAACTTAGAGAATTTTGCTTCAATTGATGAGTTCTTGTGCTCAAAAGAAAGGTCTCATGGTGATCAACAACTTCCATGTTGATGGAAACTTGAAACAAGGCTTGGAAGGTGATGAAAATGTGTCTTGAAGTTGATCCTAAAAATATGCCTAAAGAAACTTAGAAAAATTTCACTAAGTTATCGACTTTGCCCTCTTGAAAACCTTAACTTTGAAGCAACATAACTTGAGATGTGCTAAGCCAAAGGAATAGTTCTTGGAATCAATGGAAAGCTTGAAGAATAGGGAATAATTTTATATTGAGAGAAATATGAGGCAAGACTTAGATCATCAATAAAAATTCACTTGAAGTTGGTTCCAAAAAGTTGACCAAGGACTTGTCAAATTTGTCAACTTGAGGACCATGACTTTGAGGCATCATAAATTGAGCTCTATGGATCCAAATAAAGTGTTCTTGATATCAAAAGAAAGCTTGGAAGATGCTTAACAATTTTCATGTTGAATGCAAAATGAGATGAAGCTTGTAAACCCCATTGAAATTGGCCTTGAAAACCTGAAATTTTGACTTAATTTCGACACTTAGAAAATTTCTAAGTGTTGGAAACTTGAATTCCAACTTTTCCCAACTTTACCTCTCCATAACTCTTGATCCATGCATATTTTGAACTTGATTATTTCTACAAACTTGTAGTATGTGACGTCTTCTTCAATTTGAGCATTGTTTTGCACTATTTGGCTCAAGGATGATAGAGATATGAGTCTTACAAGATGGCCAAAAATTATGATTTTTCCATACTTAATGAAATTCATGAAACCCTAATTTTGTGACTTTTTCCTGATTTATGATTTCTCTTGATCAAACCTCATAACAACATGGATAATGATTTGAAAAGCCCATGGTTGACCTAAAAACTCAAGAGTTATCTTTTGTAGGGCATCCGTTGACTTTTTGATAAGATGAATCTAATTTCTTCCTCTATCACCAATAAAACCCTTGAAATAACTTGTGATAAACCATGAAGCATATATGGAACCATTGAGATGTATTTTGAACCATGGAAACGTGTCTTACCCAAGAAGTCCACCGTAAGTTGCTTTTTGCCCAGAAATCTTAACTCAGAGCTATAAGATAGGAGCCATGATCAACCTTCAATTTCTTTGAAACCCTAACCACCAGATGAACATGTGATTTTTTTGAGTTACTTTGAAGTATGTGAAGACTTTGTATCCTGAGAATACCATGATGTTAAGGACATCTCCTTGCCCATTGCTTTAAAAACTATTTTCTTTTCTTGAGGAAAAACCAACATACCTTGACACCATGTCTTAGAATCAATGCAAGCATGAATGAGTATGACCTAATGAATGAAGCATGAGCCAATTAAGGTTGAAAAAAGGAAGGAAAAGTTTGAGGTGCAACAGCTGCCCCTATTCAATCAAGTTAAACCTGAAGGTATGAAAGACAATGACGTTCACACATTCGAGGTAGAAGGGGATTTAATTTAAAAAAACCTAGAAATTTGCACTCTATGGGGAAAGAAAAAAAGCAATCGGGTACCAGTCTAGAACTAAATTTTAGACAAAAAAGGGTTTGGTTTGGAACCGGGTACCAGTCTAGAACTGGATTTTCAATAAAAGGGTGGTCTGAAACCGGATACCAATCTAGAACTGGATTTTCAAAAAGGGTTGGTCTGGAACTAGATTCTCAAAAAGGGTTGGTCTGAAATCAGGTACCAGTCTAGAACTGGATTTTGAAAAGGGTGGCATGGAACTGGATTTTCAAAAAGGGTTAGTCTGGAACCAAGTATCGGTCTGGAACTGGATTTTCAAAAAAAGGGTGGTTTGGAACCAAGTACTAGTATGGAACTGGATTTTAAAAAAGGGTTGGTCTGGAACCAGGTACCAAATACCTTAGCAACCCTCCCAAATGAACATTTTGTTCCTTCCCTTCTTCTTCAAAACAAAACGCCACAGATACTTAGCATACCGTCGCGTCGGCATACCTCACGGAAGCGACTATGGAAGTTATCTTCACCTACACGAATGTTACATGATTTCAACTGCCATTTTCACTCTTTCCAAATCTCCGCCCAATTTCCTCTTATATCCACTCAGCTATACAAAATGGAATCAAAAGGAAAAGAAACACCATGTCACAGATCCACACCGATTCTAAGAATGAGAGTAATCTACTTTTAAGGATTCAGGTATAAGATTTCGTCCTTCTTCTTCTTATGCATTTCGTGCGAAGTGAATTGTTGTTGTTGACGTTGATGTTCAGTTGGAGTTAAGTGAAGGATGTTGGGTTGTGAAGTTGCAGTTGGATGAGAGTTTGAAATCTTTGCAGTGAGGTTGAGGAGGTTGAGGTTGTTGCGTTGAGTTTTAGACGGTGCAGGGGTTTGGTTTGATGATTTGCAGGTTATGGAAGACGTAGTGATTTGAAGATGAATAAATTTTGAGATGAAGGTTTTGTATTATGGAATGAATGGTTCAATATATAGAGGAAATTGAAGGGTAAATTTGGATGGGAATTTGCAGTAGCGTATTGTGCGTGAGTGACATTTTGGAAATTTCATTTGTAGTCGTTATGCTTATATGTAGCAGCTAGTCGTTTTGATGTGCTTGGACTTGTGAAGGTTTGCAGCTGATGTGGATGAATGACTTGACTTGTAGCTTGTGGGCATGGAAAGGATTTTTGTTCGTTCTTGGATTGAAAGGCTCGTGCAACATATCATGCTTGGCCTGGTGTGTGCAGCGTGTTTCTCATGTGGCTATAGCTTGGATTGGTTATTTTTGCTTCAAGTGGCTTCATGAAATGTTGACTAAGTAAGCTTGCCTTCTGACTAGCTTGCGTGAAGACGGTTTGCAATAGCAGTTGATGTATTTTTGCTCTTGGCTTGTTGTGGTAGCCGTGTAGGCTGATGTAACTTCATGGGCTTGCACTTTCTTCTATTTTTTGTTTGAAATTGTAATATCACGGGCCTTGTAATGTAAATGGGCTTCCTATTCTTTGTCATTTTTCCATGAGCCCCTTTATTTTTTGTATAGTTTTGGTAATGAATGGACTTGATTTTGTAAATGGACTTGAATAATGTTTTCATCCTCCATTTGTACTTTTAGACTATGCTTGAAAAATTTAACCATGATAACTTTAAACTTGATTCTTGATTATTGACATGACTATTAAAATTGAATTTCCAATGTTTGATTCAAAACCTCACAAGCTATATTTCACTTTTTGAATTCTCACTTGAAATGAATGAAACTTGAATTAACCTTGAGAAATAAAATCAAGCATAAACCAATCTTGGACTTGGAATGAACTAGATCTTGAATCAATGAGACCACCAATGAATCAATCTTTAAACTTTGCTACTTGAATCATGATGACCAAAACCTTCACCTTGAGCCTTCTTGAGCAATATTATGAACACATGAATATGCTTTGAGATCAGAGAATCAAGATTTAAAATATGAACTTCAATGCAACTGCACCAAACCCTAATTGAAATGAATTGGATTCTGATGATTCTCAATCATGAAGCAAAATGATCTTGACACAACCTTGATAACTTGAGAATAAAGCACACTTCTTATTTGATCAAGATTAAGTCAAATTTCCACAGTGCAAATGCTTGGGACAAGAAAATAAAAGGGTAGGACAATTTCGAGGCATGACACCTGCTCTTATCTAATTGTCTTAAACCTAATAAGGTGAACTGCCACAGTGTTCATACTTTGAAGGTAAAAGTCAATTAGATACGAAAAAGACTCCAAATTTGTCTCAAAAGAAAGAAAGTGTGATGACTTTTGCAAAGGTTGTCATCGACAAAAGGACGATGATGAAATTACAATGACAGAGGTTACCGACACCAAAAGGATGACAGTAAGATCAAAACTGCAAAGATTGTTGACACCAAAAGGATATCAGTGAGATCAACAAACCCGACTATCACTAAAAGGATGATAGTGAGCTCACTATGACTTCAAATATTGCCAACACCAAACAAATGATGGTTAAATTAAACTTTAACATCTGTTATCGCCAAAAGGATGATGATTAGGCTTCAAGACCAAGGTCAACATCACCAAAAGGATGATAGTAAGATCCATAACTCAAAGATTGCCACTACCAAAAGAATAACGACCATCACTAAAAGGATGATGATTAAATTAATATCTAAAGATCACTACCATCAAAAGAATGATAGTTATCACAATGAAGCTTGTTATTATCAAAAGGATAACAATAAGATCAATTCACAAATCTTGCTATCACCAAAATGATGATATTTAACTCAACGTATTCAATAACTATCATCACCAAAAGGATGAAGGTTCAATCATAATAACTAAGATCATCATCACCAAAAGGACGATGGTTAGATCACAATGACGCTTGCCAACACCAAAAGGACGATGGTTAGATCACAATGACGCTTGCCAACACCAAAAGGATGATAGTAAGGCCATAATTTGCAAAAATTGTCAATGACAAAAGGACAATAGTGAGATCATAACTGCAAAGATCTCCAACATCAAAAGGATTACGGTAAAATCAATCAACAAAGCTTTCTATCACGAAAAGGATGATAGTAAGAACATAATTTCAATGATCACCATCACCAAAAGGATGAAAGTAGGATCAAACAACCAAACTTGCTATCACCAAAAGGATGATTGCAAGACACAATGGTTTCAGAGGTTGCCATCACCAAAAGGATGATGAACAAACCAAAGCTTCAAGGATCGCCGACACCAAAAGGATGACGATAAGATTAAACAACAAAATTTTCTATCGCCAAAAGGATGATAATAAACACACAACTTGCAAAGACCGCAATTTGACAAAAGGATAATGGTGAGATCATAACTGCAAAGATCTCCGACACCAAAAGGATGACGGTAAGATCAAAACAACGTAAATTGCTACCACAAAAATGATGATAGTAATTTCCTCTCCTAAATTTTTTGGATATGAGTTGTCTTACTCGACTATTCGAGCAATCGTCAACCATTAAAAAAACTTCTAAACTAATTCACTTCAAACCTCTTTCATAATTAAACTTAATCAAACTCAATTTCGTAAAAACTTGGACGAAAAGTAAGGTGATCTAAAGCCTTCTATTCACTTCCTCAAGTACTTGTATACGAGTTGCCTTACTCGATCATTTGAGTATTCGTCGTCCATCTAAGATACCTAATAATATTCAGACTCTTTTGCAATTAAGGATGAAAACAGAGATGGTCTAGAGCTTTCCATTCCTCTCCTTGATTGTTTGGATAGGATTTGCCTTACTCGACCATTCGAGCAACTATCATCCAACAAAATACTCAACACACCAAACCTAACTTTTTCTCGCCCCGTGCGATCCAAAACTTTTCACAAAAGAACAATGTTTAGTCCATTCTAGCGCGTATACAAACTAGCGCTTAACCCTATCATGCGCGAGCATACATTAACGTTAACTGCTAGAACTCAATCAAACAAGATTCTTTCTACCGCAAAATAAATAAACGTAAAATCTCCCATGCGCGAGCGTACAAGCCGATGTTTAACCGCTAGAATGTGGCTTAAGCATTCGTCCACTAAAATCTATCAACCAACACTCATTTGCTACCCATAACTATATAGCCTTGAGTTCTCCATCACACCTGGAGATACGTAGGAGCGAGATTCATCGTCTTGTCAAACACTATATTAAAAAACACCAAAAATATCTTTTATCTTGCCCTGAACTATGAAGCATAGAGTTCCTCATTGTACTCGAGGATATGTAGGAACGAGACCTACAATCTCGTCAAGCACCCTAATAAAAACATTTCTGCGAGCCCTTTTTTTTTCCTTTTACATTTTTGATCATTTGAAAAAAACAATTGATATTAGCTAATATTCTATCGCAAATTTAACTAAAACGTTTTCGTTGAGTACAACGGACGGGAGGGGTGCTAATACATTCTCCTTACGTGATCGACTCCCGAACCCGAATATGGTTGCGACGACCATTTTCTTTTTTAAGGTTTTTATCGATATTTTTCCTTTCCTTCTTTGGAATAAACAAAGTTCGATGGCGACTCTGTTCGATATCATTTTCCACAAGCGCAAAAACGCTTCATGATTGATCATATTTTTTGAGGTACGACACCGAGTACAAACTCAATCCCTTAACTTTAATATGTAAAGATGTCACCCTCCATTGAAGGTCCTGAAGAAAGGACCTCCACCAACCACGATGTCTTCAAATCATCATTTACAGCTCTTTATCAAACAAAATAATTATCTCCTCCATGTGAATCAGTCGATACAGTATTAAGCAAAAAAACATTTTGGTGATACACATGCATGATCGAAGTAGAATAAATACACTTTGAGGATTTCTTAGGGGTGGCAAAACGGGTTGTGGCCCGCCGGGCCGACCCGCGCACCCCTAACAAAATGGCGGGTTGGGTTGGGATTTTGGACCCATCTCCCACCAAAGTCCGCCCCACTAAAGCCCACCACCCGCTAAAACCCTCCCCGCCAAAACTCGTCGTCCGCGAAAGCCCGTCGCACCTATTCGTTCAACTTGTCCCACCTTAAACCCGCCTATTTTTTAGTTAATTATAGTAATTTCAATCCTTCATAGTTTTATTTTATACATTTTTTAAAGAATATATGCAATATTTTTTGAAGTAAAATTTGTTAAAAATGTGCTTTATAAAGTCTAATTAAAATGTAAAAACAAGCCTATTAATCTATTAAAAAAATAAAAAAAATAAAAAAGTAGGGGGGCAAGTTTGCTGCCCGCCAACTATCCATCTTAGCGAGACGAACTAAATTTTTATACCCATTTCTACTTGACAGACTTGTTCGTTCCACCTTTTTTTGTGTGGGACAGACGACTCAGGTTCTTTAACTATAAGAGAAGATACATTAACTCAACCATCATGAAAACTCTATTCATAAATAACACCTCATCCAAAACTTTATCTTCACTAACAATATCTCAAAAGATATCATTTTTGTCTCTAGAATATTGTAAAGGACTTATCCACCTCATCTAAAATGCCCCCATAAAATGTAACCAAAAAATTATACATAATTTTACATTGAATTTATTTTTAATTAAAATTAATATAATCAATTTTTAGTACGGTCAAACCGAACGCAACCGTTATAAAAAAAACAAGCCATTTGCCATTATAATTTGATGATGAAAAACGTGCCATGAAAATAACAATAAGCGGCAAAGTACAGAAAACAGTAAAAAGAAAGTGCCGTCCATTGAATTTCACATATTTTGAATTAAAGTAACAAATATATTATCCTTAAAAAATAAAATAAAAAATAAAAACTCATTATAACCTTTATTTTCTTTTTTCATTTTAATGGTGATGGATCATTAACACCAAGAAGCCATACCTAAGAGGTTCCGTTTCATTCCATTCATCCATCACCCCCAAAAAAAAAAATCAAAATCTTTGCATGCATTTCATTTTCTCCTAGATCCATCATTTTATTAATATACCAAAAATTTTGTTTTATTTTTCTTTTATTTTCATATTTCCAAGAAAAATTGGAAAAAAAATGGTACAATGTGAGATTTGATTCAGATGTAACATTATCATCGTAATCATTGTTTGTTGTTGTTGTTTATTGTTATTGTTCGGTTTATTCGTAACAAACTTTTGTTTTTGTTATTGTTGTTGTTCTCTGGTTTTACCTTTCCTCTTTTGGTTCACGTGTTCTTCGTAACACACGAACCACAATCTTCAAGATTTGATTTTTACATCAATGCATGCTTTAAGATTGAGAATTTCTTGAACCCTATTTCAAATGTGGATCTCAATTTCAGGTGGAAATATAGATTGATTGAAGTCCGTAGTTGTTTAGGTGAACGAGATCTAGGGTTTTCTGTTTCAGAGTTAGCAATTTTTTCGGGGTTTGGTTGATTTTGATTGTTTCTTCATGGGTTTGATGCAAAAGCTTTGGAATTAGTGGATTTCAGCTTCTGGGTTGCAATGCTGAAGCAACTTTTCAACAAGCTTCCTCGGAAATCTTCCAAAATCGATGAAGATGAGTTGACCCGAGTTGGAGACTCTCCACGTACCGCTGGTAAAGGCCACAATAGACAGCAAGGTGGCGCTGCTTCGTTGAAACGCGCTTCTTCATCGGCAGTGTTTCCGGCTAGCATGGTTTCTGGGATTGAACCTTTGGTGCCGTTTAAGGATGTTCCGAATGCTGAAAAGATGAACTTGTTTGTGAGTAAATTGAGTCTTTGTTGTGTGACATTTGATTTCACTGACCCTGGTAAGAACATTGCTGATAAAGATGTGAAAAGGAAAACTTTGGTTGAGCTTGTTGATTTTGTGGCTTGTGGATCAATGAAGTTTAGTGAACCTGCTATTCTTGCAATGTGTAGAATGTGTGCTATTAATTTGTTTAGGGTTTTTCCGCCTAATTATAGGGTTAATGGAGTTGTTGCTAGTGGTGGTGAGAACGATGATGATGACCCAATGTTTGATCCAGCTTGGCCACATTTGCAACTTGTTTATGAATTGCTGCTTAAGTTTATCTCTTCTTCGAGCCTCGATGCTAAGGTAGCAAAGAGGTATATTGATCATTCGTTCATTTCGAAATTGCTTGAACTGTTTGATTCCGAGGACCCAAGAGAAAGAGACTGTTTGAAGACAATTCTGCATAGGGTTTATGGGAAGTTCATGGTGCATAGACCGTTTATTCGGAAAACAATTAACAATATATTTTACCGATTCGTGATTGAGACCGAGAAACATAACGGGATTGCCGAGTTGTTGGAGATTTTTGGCAGTGTGATTTGTGGATTTGCTTTACCCTTGAAAGAGGAACACAAAATCTTCTTGTGGAGAGTTCTGATCCCCTTGCACAAGCCGAAATCTTTGGGGGTGTATTTTCAGCAACTGTCCTTCTGTATTACGCAGTTCTTAGAGAAGGAGCCGAAGTTAGCGAGCATTGTTATAAGTGGTCTGTTAAAATATTGGCCAGTAATAAATAGTCAGAAAGAAGTGATGTTTCTCGGGGAATTGGAAGAAATTTTGGAAGGAATCAACATGGTAGAGTTCCAGAGGATCATGATTCCACTGTTTTTGCGGATTTCGTGCTGCATTAACAGCCTACACTTTCAGGTAAATGGTGCTATATGCTCACTCATTTTCTCGAACAAGTTAAATATTACTATGTGTTTTAAGAATCAGTTGTTTCCATTGATGAAAAATACATTTTTTCCTGTTCTACGATGATTGTTTCAGGTAGCTGAAAGGACCCTTTTCCTATGGAACAACGACCACATTGTAAATTTGATTGCTCATAACCGTCAAGTGATCCTGCCGATCATCTTTCCAGCACTAGATAGGAATATTAAAAGCCACTGGAATCCAGCAGTTGTAAATTTAACTCACAACATTAGAAAGATGTTCTTGGAGATGGATGAGAAGCTTTTCATATCTTGCCATACTCAATTTATGGAAGAAGAAGCAATTTTAATCTCAGAAGCCGAAAAACGAAAGGAAGCATGGA
This sequence comes from Lathyrus sativus, assembly GCA_963859935.3. NCBI lineage: Eukaryota > Viridiplantae > Streptophyta > Magnoliopsida > Fabales > Fabaceae > Lathyrus > Lathyrus sativus. The sequence continues at coordinate 22,582,528 of OZ012740.1, read as the reverse complement.
AACAGCTAGAGCAGGCAGCCAGTCTCAAGCCTGTAATTGGAAATACAGCTGTTTTAGTGTCTCCTTTGATGACATAAACTGCATGCAGCTATGGAATCCTCGAGATTTGCAAGGAGGCATTTCGGTTTTGGATGCGACGGTGTTACTTCTGGCAGCAAGATGTTGTTTGTGACACTGTTTTGATTACTACTGTGGTATGTAATTTTTCAAAATGGACAGCGATGAAAAGGACCAAGCAGTTGTTGTGGATCAAACGAACGATTATATGTATAAGAAGCTTGTTTGTAGTATCTTCTTTCTGTGTATGTACCTTACATTATAATCCTCAGTTGCTCTCCATTAAATACAAGTACTAACCTGAGAGCCTGTTTAACAACGACCAGAGCTTTTGTTTTAGAGAGAGACTCGTGCGAAAACTGGAATCCATTAGAAAGATCAACTTATGAAATTATGTTTGCTTTGAAGACAATATTTCCAGAGCATGTCTAGTTCAGTAAGCAATCAGTTTGGCAACAACTAGTGTCTTTTGCGAATAACGAAAAGAAATCAAATTGCTAATATGATAGACAATTGCTTATTATTGTAATATAAATAAGAATGTTTGTAACAATACAACAGTAACATTATTATTATTACAATTCCTTCTGTAATTTGAATCATTCACTACAAGGAGATCAAGAAGCACCAGAGATTGGTACCTTCCTCTACAAGTCACAACTACGGAATAGAATAGACCGTAATTGGAAATGAATAGCATCAAAATTTGATTGCAAAATAGTTATTACAATCTGATATAATTTCACCTTCCATATGTTTATTCAGAAATTTCCTAAATGCATTCTTTATTCTTTAACTTATACAGTTGAACCTAGAAAAGAGGTTCCACTGGTTTCGGAGAAAAATCTGCAACACTCTTGAACTGTCATAGGAAGCCAAAATCACTGTCACGAAAAGCTGAGAGATAAAGACTAGTGAAAGAACAGAAAAAAATGAATTTCAAACCTTATGTTGTTTATATTTTTCGCGGACACCTTTCAAACCACAGCCTTTGGTATTAAGTTGCAAATCGAGCAGTGCTAGGACAGTAGTTTTAAGCTCCGATACTTTGTAATTTGTATAGTGCTCAAGAGTTTGATTCTACAAATCAATGCACATGTGAATCTAGTTAGATTAGTTTTAAGTCAAAACTAATAGGCTAATTGTAAAAGTGAAAGTTGAGTGCTCAAAATAAAGTTCAGACCCATGGATGTTCTGACTGGCCGAGGGTCCATCTGGCGAGAAAAACTGCAGATGCAGCTATCTTGGAAGGTCGAAACTGCAAGAAGCTGTATTCAACAAGTGTAAGCTCTGCCAAATAATTTGCCATGAATTCCAGTTCAGGATAAGCAACCTGATAACAGGAAAAAAAAGTACAATCAACCCAACTTTGTTAACTTGGTTGCATAATTGACATGATTGAAGCACTTTAGGAAGATTCCTTGTTGTCAAAGAATCACTTTCAAAATATTCAATATCAAGTAGAGTCTATATTAAATACCTTGTAAGAAGATTGTGCTGCTTGGATGAACCTCCTGAAAGCCAAAAATCAGGTTAGAGTTGCATTGAATTTAAACTATGTTTGAACAAAAATTGTATATGTATAATGTACCTGAGAAATGTTTTGATTGTAGGAACAGATAATTGGAAATGCAGAACATTTAGTATCTCTTTCTCCATTTTCAATATCTATCAAGAGTCAATGGTTCGGTGTTTCATATATCAGTCATTATGAACACAAATCGAAAAGATGAAGTTTCCAGTAATAATACCAAATGTTATTTATACCTCTTTTTTCGAGTATGTATTATCTGTGACGGTGACAAATTCTTCTAGTCGGGGAGCGCAGATCTCTTCATACTTACTTCAAGCCATGAAAGAAAAAAAAAAGAGTAACTCAGAATTTCCTTGTGATAACGAAAAAAAACATGGTACATTATCTGTTGTCATATCAAATTTATCAAATGCATTCGAGATCGAAACTTTGTACAAAGGAAACTACAAAGTATTGTACTTACGATGAAATCAGCATGCAAGTAACTCCAAGCAACTGGAGCCTCTGCCTTGTAATCACGCGACAGGATAGGAATCGATCAATGAGATTCACTGTAAGGTAGAGTGTGTCTGGAACTAGCGTATATTCATCAGAAACCTGAAACAGAATATAATAACGTTCCAACAAATCCATTCAACAACCAAAACTTGATGCGGTTCAACCGACAATACTATTTGTTATAGTAATAATATAAATACTAATATTAAAGGGCTTATTCTATAAGCACTTAATTAAGTTGTCTATTCAAATGGAGTCTAATATTATAATGAGACTAACCTCCACAAGCCAATCAACCAGAATTCCCCGCATGGTTGGAGTGATGTCCCGCTGCACCTTTTCCATGTAGTCGGCTAGTGGCCTTTTTTCACACTGTCAGAAAAGGAGAAGCAGTTGGAATTTTATCATAACAATGAGTAACAAGGATTGAACATTTATAGCACAGTATTAATAGCTATAGTCCAAAAGAAATGAAGAAAAAAAAGACATTTTACAACACAAACCTCTCTGACATGAATATTATAGTATATATCAGGGGCATAAGAAGTCCAAACAAGAGAATCCTTTGCCTCCGAATCAATGTCCACAACTCCAAAGCCAACCGAGGTTCTTAGTTTCTCACATATCAGATTTATATCTGCATAGTCCAATCAAGATAAAAATATTAGCAATTGTGGCGCCAACACTTCATATTGAAGGCATGTTCGATATGATAGCTGACGCGTCATATTGAATTAAATCGAATGAGATAGTTGAAAAACCTTCAATTGGAGATTTGACAGAGTCCTGCATTGAAAGCATGGGAACAACCAGATAAGGTTGAACTTTCAGTTGCAATGAATCTTTCATTGTTTCTGTGAATGTGGAAGAATCTTTAGCCAACTCCGTCTCAGCATTCTCTTTGGTTTTCGAAACATGTAAGGAGGCATTATCTTCTGATGCTACCTTGGTCTTTCTCTTCTTACAAACTTCATTCTTCTATATAATGAACAATATCACCGAATCACTAGTTAAAAAAATCATCTAAACAAGCAATTTAGTTCAAGAAATTATTTTCATTTGAAGAATAGCCAATGAATCTATTATTCACTCCAGATTCACAAATCCAACTCAATTATGGATGGCGCTGCCATATTTGACGTATGGTGTTGTGGCATCGCCATCTTTCACAAATTTGACCATGATGGATAGTCAAAAAACGGTCATTGATATCTACCATGGCGTCATGCTGTCGCCACATGACGCCATGGCCGATATTTGACAACTTGTTATAAACGAAATATAAATTTAAATAGTTTTAAACCGCGGCCACAATATAAAGATTTTAGAAGTCTCCACAACATTATCAAAATGACAATTGTGGTCGGCATTTTGCTGCAATATTAAATTTTGCGACGCGAACGGACAGTTAAAAAAAAAGTCATTTTTACTGCAAACATGATTTAGTAAATCTGCAAATGAAAAAATAAAAAATTTTCACTAAATTTTAAAAGGAGCAATTATATTATGAAACATAATTTACCAAGTGGTAAATGAAATTTTAATTTTGTTCACCGAATGTTTAATGAGTTGTAACACTCCGATATATATTCCTATAAATTATTTCACTTCAAACTCAATTTTTAAATCAAAAACTAAACCAGTGTTTGGTTTTGTGGTAAAGACAAATTAATTTTGAGTGAATTGATTTGATATAACTGATTCTAGTTAAAAGCAACTTGAAAATAAATAAATTATAATTAGATAAATTCCTGCAAAAATTAGTTGAATCAGTCCATTCTAATTAATCTTAGATTCAAGCAAAATAAATTCTAAAAGATATAATCAATTATACTCGATATCAACCTAACATATCATAATTAATTACACATACACTAAATCAAAGATCAAATGCAGATGAACAAATCAATCCGAATAATAATAATATTAATATAAAAAAAAATACAAAGTTGCATATTTATTATACCTGCAAATTTGACGTATGAACTCGCTTATTATTGTTCGATGATTTTGTTGAAATGTTAGTCACATCCCTCAGTCTAACAGCTGCTGGTTCCTTTGTTGAAGAGGCTTTCATGGCTCTAGCCCTTGCTCGAGTCACCCGAACATTCTCGACATTTTCTTTACTCATTTTTCCTTCCTACACTGCACAATTCACAATTCACTATTTAATAAAATAAATAAATAAATAAAACAATTCTTATCAATTAAAACAAGGAAAAAAATATTAATAGTCAATTAAAAGGAAGAGTTTTTATTTTTTTAATAATAAATAAATAAATAAACTTTTATAAAAAAATTTATAATATTTTAATTTATTGATAGGTTAGTTTTTTGTAACAATGGTGAAGGAAAACACAAAAACAGATCTATGCGGCATGGTAGTGAAAATTGGTAGAAATATGTGAGTTGAAGTGAAGCTATAAGCTAAATGTGCATCGATTGAATATCGAGTCAAAGGTAATGTATATATATTTCATGGGAATTGTAGAGAGAGAAGGATGAGAGAGAAAGTGAAGTACAGAAAGGTAGAGTGTGGAAATGGAAGAAGAAGAAAAGAGTGAAAGCGAGATAATAGTAAAAGCGGAGTCGTATGACTGAGTGAATGTGAGTGAGCGGGAGACAAAGCTACAGTTTAAATTTGCAAATCTAAACGCTAAACTTTGTTGGGATGTATGTAAACATGGACTTAAGGGTAAAGTTGGCATAATCACAATTAATTAAGGGTAAAGTTGGCATAATCACAATTAATTAAATTTATAAAAGAATATATAAATTTTTAATAAAATTATGACAATACCCTTGTTTTTTTTTAAGTGGAAAATGGAAAAGATAAAAAGAATAATTTATCTATAAAATAAAGTCTTATTAGCATCAATTAGTAGGAGAGTGATGATTCTTACACGAGACTTCGCAAAAGACTGATATACCACATCATTATCAGTCTCATATTTTGTTAGATAGTCAGCACAAACACCTCTCTTTAAGAATATCAAATATTTGAACTCGTCATTTTCTATAGAAAAACTCTTCAATGTTGTGAAGAATTACGACTTAGTGATGTCAAATATTAATAAATTTTGAGATAAGTTTGATAGTAAAGTTGAAGTCTGAATAACACACTAGGTATTTGATGCCAAGTTCCAAGGTCACACTCAAACCATCATATAACGCCATTAGCTCAACATGACGGATGTTGGAATTACCAATACTATTTGCAAAACTGTGAACCCAAACATCGTCAGCATTTCAAATTAATCCACCAAAACCTGAGACGTTGGAATGACCGAGACTACCGCCATCAATATTCAAAATCATATTCTTACCTTTGTGTGCACTCCACACGGTCGTTCTCGTTGAATGAGATAGATTATGCCTGAGAAAATATTTAACTAACAAAATAGTATAACTCATTGTGACGAGTTTCAAAGTATAGGAAGATATCACTTCATTCGCAAGATACAGTTTGTTCCTAACGCGTCACAACCACCAACAAGCAACAAAAAAGATATATCCACCATCGATGTCATGTCTAATACAATCATATAAACTACCCCTTGAGAGAATAATGGGTCCAAGAAGCCAATAAATTTTCAAAAACGAGTAGAAAATTTACAATCTCTCAGGTAGTTTAGAGTCGTCTGAACGTCCTGATTGCATCTAGGATAGAGATTTGCTTAGAGCATAACACAATGATACAACATCGATCTCATAGGAAGATATTTATATAAAGCCATCCAAAGGAAGCATTTCACCTTCTCAAGAGCAAGTATATGACATACTCACTTCCAAGAGTTATTGTCTGTTGTATTCTAAACAAACTCAAGTCTGTTAAGCCAATTATAACCCATTCCGAGCATTATAGATAACATCTAAATTTCCTTTCCAAGTTAACTGATAAGGCACCAGAGAATTCAAACAAATGGGAAACGCTTTCAGGTGGTCACAAACAACTAGAGAAATATTAGTATATAATAAATTGAAGTTCCAATTTCCATCCAAGTAAACTGCATTCACTCGCATTTCCAAATCATGGATATTCACATAATAAACTTACTCCGCTAATTTACCATACCTTAGACTAATTGGAAAACCAGAAAGATGAATTCCCATCCCCCAATCTAAATTCAAAGTCATCTTTAAGAGTAGAGAGAACTTTCATAATTGCATTTCAAGTAACTGATTACTGTTTTTTTTTTCATATTAAGGAACATTTTCTCACTAATGTATTTATGCTTCAAAGCTTGGACCCATAGGGAATCATAATCTCGGTGGAAACCCCAAACCATCTTACCCAACATAGAAGTATTGACCTCTCTTGTTTTCCAGATTCCAAGATCATCCAAGTTTTTGGACTTAGTGATTTTATTCTAGCAAACGAGATGCACACCATAGTTTAAATTATCTTTCCACCAAAAAATCCTAGTCATCCTATCAATAAAATCACAAGTCAGTTGTGGTAGTCAAGCCACTTACATATAATAATTTAGGATAAAATTATTATAATAAGTTGGTTGTGGTAGCCAAGTCACTTGCATATAATAATACCTTTGTTTTGTCAAACTCATCATAAATCTATAATAAAATTTAGAAATGATTCTTATAATTATCGTGCATGCTCACTAGATCTATCGCTAGCAAATATAGTTGAATTTAAAGGAAAAGCATAATTTAAAAAATAATATAAGTTTTCTAAATAATTGTATCTAAATAATATTAATGACCATATATGAAAATAGTCAAACAAGCTGCAATACAAAATTAGGAATAAAATCGTCAAGAATATCGCGAAAAAGAAAATGAGTGTTGTTTAGGTTAGTATACATATAGTTGGTGACACAAAGAAGGAAAACTAGACTAGTTATTGAATTGGTTTATTGAATCGGTGACACAGAGAAGGAAAATTTATGGTTACAAAAACTAGACTAGTTATTGAATTGGTTTATGAATGTTATACACTGGAGTCTAATTCAATCATTACAATAAATTTTCAATCAAATTTATGACGATGTTTACAAATCGATTGTAAATTTGACTAAATCAGTAAAACTAGGCACATAATTTGTAGATAAACTTGCTTAAGGAACAAATATCTTTCACTAGAAAAATATAATACTCAGAAACGCATAAGAAAATAAACGAAAAAGAAAAAAGATGCATGAGAGGACAAAATGAAAAAGAAGTATTAAAAAAGAAGATAATACTCAGAAACGCATAAGAAAATAAACGAAAAAGAAAAAAGACGCATGAGAGGACAAAATGAAAAAGAAGTATTAAAAAAGAAGATAAATGCACTTTCACCACTGAGATAAGACCAAGAAACAAATACAAGATCTAAAGTGACGTAATCTATTCTTGCTCTTGTGAAGAATAGGTAAAAAGACAGGGATTTAAGGTTGAGATTGTTGGGCTCAAGCTATGTATGTTAAATATAGACTTCTAAAACGATTCCACATTGGAAATGCAAAAATTACATATTATTGTCATTCAAAATTATGAGGCGTTAAGAGACTCAAAGAAAACATGATAGTTGTGGCTAAGAATCCTTATCGATTGATCCACCACTTTATAAGGTAAAAAAAGCAACATTGTCACTATGATATGCAAACTTTTGGTGCTTAGAACAATATGAATGTATAAATACTTAATATATTAGTGACATATTGATTCAACCAATGATAAATCAGTAAAACTAGGCACATAATTTGTAGATAAACTTGCTTAAGGAACAAATATCTTTCACTAGAAAAATATAATACTCAGAAACGCATAAGAAAATAAACGAAAAAGAAAAAAGACGCATGAGAGGACAAAATGAAAAAGAAGTATTAAAAAAGAAGATAAATGCACTTTCACCATTGAGATAAGACCAAGAAACAAATACAAGATCTAAAGTGACGTAATCTATTCTTGCTCTTGTGAAGAATAGGTAAAAAGACAGGGATTTAAGGTTGAGATTGTTGGGCTCAAGCTATGCATGTTAAATATAGACTTCTAAAACGATTCCACATTGGAAATGCAAAAATTACATATTATTGTCATTCAAAATTATGAGGCATTAAGAGACTCAAAGAAAACATGATAGTTGTGGCTAAGAACCCTTATCGATTGATCCACCACTTTATAAGGTAAAAAAAGCAACATTGTCACTATGATATGCAAACTTTTGGTGCTTAGAACAATATGAATGTATAAATACTTAATATATTAGTGACATATTGATTCAACCAATGATCACTTGACTTATATCTCAACAAAGTTAATAATTAATTTGATTTTTGTAACACTTCATATATAATCTGGAGTGATCAGAATGGACCGTCTTGGCTTTCAATGTAGGGCAGCAACAGTGGTTGTAGGAGAGAAAGGGGTGTACCTGTAAGGTACTCTGATGCCAAAGTAAGTATTTAGGCTAAAAAGAGAAAGCAAATACGAGTGTTTAGGTATGAGTGAGAATGATTATAATACTTAACCCTCTCAAGAGAGAGGGTATTTATAAGATTCCCCCTAGCGCAGGGACAAGGTCTCCCATGTGATCGAAATATCTGGTCGGCCAATGAGGAACTGCCAGGCGGAAGATCTAGCGCATGATTTTGACCTGGTTCAACTGCCTCTGTGACTTTCGGAGGGGCAGTTGGTCGCGTGAACTGTTAAGCGCATAGGGGGCATGTTTCCAATAACTATGTGCTCCAACGGCTATATTGTGCCCAATGGCTATATTGTGCCCAACAACTATGTTGTTCCCAACGGCTATATTGTGCCCCATGGTCTATATTGGGCCTGGCCTTAAGCTTAGACTGGATTGGGCCTTGCCTAGCTGTGGGGCAGGTTCCAGTCCATTCCAGAACAGAAGCCCCTCAAGTTGTTGCTTCGAGGTGAGGAGTGATGACTTGAGTTAACCTAGCTGTCTGACTAAGGGACAGGAACCACATCGCGTGGATGCCTTTGAGATTTCCATAAATTGAGTGAAAAGCTTCGGGAACACGCATGGGCGTTACATATGGTTGGTATGGTCGATTGTAGATCGCACGTGACTTCCTCGGAGATGAAATGTGCGTTTGGTATCGAACAAAGTTGTCCTTAAGATGAAGAAACTGTCGACGAGCTCCTGCTCGAATATTGATCTGCCAACGCTGTCGAGGAGAACATACTCGCGGGGAGTCGGAGAGACTTATCTTTTCACAAGCAAGTGAGGGGTCAGTTTTGAGGATGCCAAATGGCAGCCTCTTTGTGCCATGTCTGACAGCGTAATAAGTTTTGTTAAGGCCTAAGAGGCTAGGCAATGATGGAGTTTTTCCTTTTGCTTTCCCCATGCGAGCAAGGGAGCCTATATAAAGGGGGGAAGAAGATTCATTTTCATTTCACAAAAATTTCTCTCCTTCTTATCTTTTGCTCTGCAACAACGTCCGTCGCTGAAGATCCTTTCACCGTCGTCTGCTGCTCCTGCCTTCTTAAGATCTTCATCTTCAATCTCTGAACCCAAGTAAGTTCTTCAACCTTCTTGTGAAATGCATGAATGTCTGCAAATTATTCTTGAGTTCTCCGGTGGTTCATGAATTTTCCTGCTGAAGTTCATGTGTTTCTTGAAGAACACACGAACTTCCTAGGAAATTAATGAAGTCTTTGAAGAACATAAGCTTAGGATGTTGTATGTCCGTAGATCTTCCTAGGTTGTTGTGTGAGATTGTTTTATGTTTGTTGTCGGGCAGGGGTGTCCTTGTAGCTGAGGGTTTTGCCTTTAGGTGCTCGACACGTTGTAGTAGTTGCGGGGCTTATCCCTCTTGGGGTCTTTACAAGTCGCGGGGACGTTTCCTCGGATTCAGGGACGTGTTTCATTGAGACCCTTTGCCGTTGATAAGGGCCTGAGTCGGAGAGATATCCTTGCACTTAATCCTTGCCCTTTCACTTGATTTGTGGTGGAAGGGTGGATCTGATCTTAATCCTTGCCCTTTCACGTCGAAATATTAGGTGAAATGGCCGATCGAAATGAAGGGCAAGGATCCCCAACATTGGGGCAAATATTAACGAAGACGCGCCTCTCTCCGAGTATGTTAACATGGGGGTAGACAAGGGGGACCTTAGTTGGATCTCTCAGGAGCCCCTCGTAATGAAGTCAACATTTACCGAGGAGGAAGCCAGTAGTTTCGATCTCCTCAAAGATAGGGCCGAAGATACGCCCATGAGTTCGAGGGTTATTAGCCTGACAAAAAACGATCGAATATGCTTAATGTATTCGGGGAGGAGATTTCCCATGTATGAGTTCGCCTTTAGGGAAGCAGGGTATCGTCTTCCCTTCACGGACTTCCAGGGGCGATATTTTTCCATATTGAGTTGTGTCATGCCCAACTCCACCCGAATGCTCTGCCGTTCATTTGGGCATTCGAGTTGGTATGCCATTATCTCCAGATAGGGGCTACCGTGGAACTCTTCTTTTGTATCTTCCAACTGCAAAGGAGCACCTCTAAATCAAAGTAGAGTTGGGTGTCCTTCAAGCAGCAGAGCAGGCTGTTCTGGCCCTATTCGGAGTCTGTTCAAAACTTCAAATTTAGATTTCTGGTCGTAAAGCCCCTTTCCGAGGCGGCCAAGAGCTTCCTGGTCACGATGGAGACGATAAAGGAAGATGGTCGGGAGGTGGTGCGTCCCGTGTCAAAGTTTCCCTTGGAGTGGGTGTATGCCTATTTTCGGTATATGACAAACCAATTTCATGTGAAGCACAATCAACTGTGCTCCGAGGACAAGAAATATCTTCGACCATTGACAATGTTTGTCGAGAGTTTTATCCCCATCCTCTATGGTGAACAAGGATGAAAATCTGCTCTACTTTGAAGATAGGGAGCCTGCTCGAGCAGCTCGTTACATAAATGCTAAAGGTCTTATTGACTGCAAAACTGAGGCTGAGGCCTTTGAGCTTCTAGGTATAGATGACGTGCTCGACTTGTTCCTTGATGTTTTAATATCGTGCTGACTTCTTTTTTCTTCTTTGCAAGAAATATGTTGAATTTAAGTGAGTGTTTGGTCAAGTCTGCCGTAGCCAAGAATGTCTAAAAGGTTTCGACCTCGAGGGTGGATGCAGTCAGACAGCAGGTGACCCTGGAAAAGTTTGTTGGTCATTCGCCTTCTTTGAGCAGCACTTCCAATCCCCTACCCTGGATCCTCAGAAGAAGAGGAAACGAGATGACCTTGGTTCGCCTTTGGCTGAAGGCTCAGGTGGGTTTGCGGGGGGAAAAGGGATGACAATTTTATTTTGAGCATTTAGTCTTTAATAAATAATCATGATAGTCGTGTATATTATTAGAAGTTGAAAAATATTGACTACACTTATTTACTTCCATATTTATATATGTTGATGATATAACTATTGTTAGTAAAAACATAGATGGCATTGAAGAACTCAAAATAATGTGTAAATTTGAATTTAATACAAATGATTTAGGAAGTGCTAAGAAAATCCTAGGCATATAAATCACTAGGTATTTCGATACTGGTGTTATGAGTATAACTCGAAAAATCTATGTCAAAATAGTGGTTCAAAAATTTAACATGTTTGATGCAAAAACTAAAAGTATACTAGTTTAATTTAATTTCAAATTGTCATACAAAAATATATCCCAAAAGTGCACTAAAAGAAAACAAAATGGTGTAGGTTCCTTATTTTAGTGTAGTAGGAAGTCTTATGTATTTGATAACTCAAATTATGTGAGTTATTTAAGTCTCAAATAGTTGAATTCGTGAGTTGTAAATTAAACCATTAAGAATTTTACTTGATTTAAGTTAGTATGTCATGTAGTGTAATTTAGCGCAATACTTTATTTTTATGTGCATGATTAGTTATGGCGATGTTTAGTGTCACGACAATCCTGAATTTTCGTCTTATCTTTCTATAAATTATTATTTAAACTTCGATAATGTCATAGTTATTGGTGTAGGTAATATAGTTGGCGTTGTGAGAGTGGTTCATGGTCTTTTGTATAAGCCTAATTTAGATAGGAATTCGGTTTATGGTTATTTGATTCTTTTGAACACCCCTATAAGTAGTTATAGATTTTATCTGTGATGGAGTTACTTATCACTTTAGTGATATTTTTCTTTTGAACTTGAGTGGAGTTTCTGCTGGACATCAGTTCAAATTTATTGAAATTGATTATTTGTTCCAACAATTCGTGATAGGTGTTAATAATGTTCAGAAGGATTTTGGCTCTCCTGTTCTCATTATTGCAGGATATAAGACAATCATATGTAAAGAAAAGATGAGTGATTTTTGGAGCCTTTTTTGTTATAAAGACACCTCTTAATGAAGTTTTGTTAAAGGAATTATTAAGCATGTTAGAGATTTGTAGTTAGATTCTTTGGAAAAAATATTTATGCTTTAACATTGAATATAAGTAATGATTTATTTTTCTAACAATATTATATAAATTGATTTTTTATTTTTATTTTTGGATATATATATATATATATATATATATATATATATATATATATATATATATATATATATATATATATATATATATATATATATATATATATATATATATATATATATATATATATATATATATATATATATATATATATATATATATATATATATATATATATATATATATATATATATATATATTATTCTTTTATTAATTATTATTTAATACCTTAAATTTGAATATTTATTTACTCATATTAATTTATGATCTTATTAATTATTATTTAATTCTTAATTTCTTTTTTATAAAGTATAAAATATAATGTTTATTTTATATCATTACTTTTATAATATATTAAGTATAAATTTTTGGCTCAATCTTATGATTAAATTGATATAAAAATTCATAGTCAAACATTTAATTAGAATTTAGAATAAACTAAATATTTTATTGAAAATTTTAAAGATTTATGTCAAACACTTTTAGTGAGCTTATTAAATATTTATAGTTTCTTTTATTTGTTTTTTGGTATGGATGAATGTTAATGAATGTAACACCCTGAATAAAATGCATCTAGAACCATAATATTCAGAATGTCATGATGATACTGATACATATAATATTGTCTAAATAATATCAAAACTTGCACGACACAAGGACTACAACATAGGACATATACAAAAGAGATGTTTGATACAATGTACTAACAACAAAATGCACAACAAAAATAAATAAATAAATAAATAAATAAATAAATAAATAGATAAATATATATATATATATATATATATATATATATATATATATATATATATATATATATATATATATATATATATATATATATATATATATATATATATATATATATATATATATATATATATATATATATATATATATATAACACGGTCTTCAAACCTTTCAAGTCATCTTTCCTTTTTTTTTAGCGGAAACCTGCTCATCTGAAAAAGAATTAACAATAAGAGGTTAGGTATTTCAATCTCAATGGAGCCCTACTGAATCACAAGTTTACTCGACCAAATAAATTTCTAGCACCAATTCGATTCTATAGACTATGCTCATGTGTTAAATAATTAACAGAAAAGGGACCGAGGCTATCTAGCTTCACACGATATGTGAACATTGATACATTCATTCCACAAGTCATGTAGAACTCAGGAGATGGTTAGCTTTACAAGTCGTCCATTGCCTACTAGTACTTCTCATTTTTTAGACTAATTTTACATCATTGGGGACTTTTTGCTAAATCTGTCCACTAAGGCGGGTTTTACCATGCAACCTACCCCATTTAACTAGGCCACTCTCCTAATAATGAACTACGTTTACGACTTGCTCTAATAGTATCGACATTCATCATACATATAACACTTATTTTCTTTCGAAGCAACGTTCTTGTTTGTTCACTTCCTATGAATACTATTACGTACCCAAGTTCTCCTTACTAACTTGTTTCTAAGGCATCCTAGGTTTTCTAACAATTTCTTATTTGCTTCCATTGATTATTAGCACTTATCACTTAGGTCCACAAAATTTACAATTCACTTGATGCTATTAATTATCCTTAGCACATTACATGTTAATTCTAATTTTTCAATAGCGAAACATGGTAAACAAAATTGGTAAAAGAGTACAAAATCAATTCACACACTAAGATTAAGAAGTAGGAAGAAGTCAGGGGTGATTAAGGCCAAGCCATAACAGGCATTACGACCCACAATCCCCTAAATAAGCCCTCTTGATACTTAAATACATGACCATTTGGCCAACCTATAATGGGCATTTTTGGACGTAATGGCTCCAGGTTTTGAGGTTCATACAAGTTCATTTTTCCAAAAGACAAGCCCCCATACAAAATATTCGAGGTCATGATGGCCAACCCGTAATGGGCATTACTAGACGTAATGCCTCCATGTTTTGTATGTTTCCTGCATTTTCACATATAACAACACACCAGACCATCAAGTACTCATTGATACTCAGTTTAAAACACTTGGAAATTAACTAGGATGCATATCCTATGAAGACAAGCTTCTCCAACATTGTTTTGTGTTTTGATATAGACAAAGCCTCAAGCTCAACTGCATTATCAAAAAAGAAAAAATATCATATCTTTTAATAGTATTTCTTGCTACAAGGCTATAATTTCAAGTAGTCTTCAAGAAACAAATAGACATTGATGATTTGATTAAACACATAAGGTATAAGTTAAAATTATGCATTGATTAACATTTGTTGATCAGAAGAAACCAACATATTTCATCTTTAAGCATTCTAAGGTGTTTTTAAAGTTATTCACTTGTTAACACTGGTTATAAACTGTTTTTTGGATTTTCTTTCAGCTGTAATCGGTTACACAAATGTGTTAACTAGTAATATACACAAAGACTTCAATATATTTCGAAATCTAATTAGCTGTAAACGGTTAACCAAACCTTGTAATTGATTACAACCACCAAAATTTTAAAATCTTTTTTAGCTTCAGCTGTAACCGGTTACCACTAAAGCAGTGACACTTTTTCATGAAAAATCTGATTCCAACATTTTCTAAACTTGGTACTTGAATCATAATAATGCTTGATCATTTTAGACTTATTTAAAAGGGTGTTTTTCACATTATAAATATCCAATGTTTCTAAATTTCAAAATACACCTCTAGCAACAACAAAAAAATTCAAATTCAAAAACTCTCTCAATTTTCATCTATGTGACTTGTGTCATAATATTTTGTGAAACTTTCTGCACACACTTTTATAGCATCATTAAAGTTTCAATCTTAAAAATTCTGAGCACTTAAGTATTACTCTTGTAAATTTTATACTTAGAAGAAAAGATCAAATCTTCTTCATTATAACATTCTATTTTGTCGATCACAAAGTGTTAAATGATCATTGTTTGATATAAAAAGTGGTGTGTTTTTTATTCAAGTGTAAAATAAATTAGTGTATTTTCTTGTGTATGTTAGATAAGTGTATGAGTGACATTGGTGTGAGGATTGTACAAGTTTTAACATATTGAAAATCTCTCACGGGGTGTGAGGGGACTAGACGTACCCTTGTTTGGAAAGAGGAACTATAATATACATCTTGGTGCCTTTTATTTTTCTGCACTTACTTTATGAAAATTTTTTAAGAAGACTTACTATCCCTCATAAAACGAGAAAAATTTAAGAAGACTAATTAATATAACTCACCCCCATCTTAGATTACATTTCATGCTTACATTTGGCATCAGAGCAGGTTATAGGTAACCTGTTCCTAAAGATCCAAATATGGCTTCTGCGAATCCGGTTTTTAGATACGGTAGCAGCAATAACAAGCCTCCATTTTTTTGGGTGAATAACTTTATTTTTGGAAAATACGTATGAAGGCACGTCTCAAAGCACAAGGAGAAGAATTTTAAGATGCTGTAGAAAATGGTATTTTTGTTCCTACAAGTATTGTCAACGGTGTCAGCACAATAACGATAATAAGTTAATAGGATGAAGATGATAAAAAAAGGCCATTTACAACAAGAAAGCAATCAACTTACTTCGAGGGGCCCTATGCATGGATGAATTATTCTGTGTCTCTCAATGAACAATGGCAAGAAAAATATGGGATACATTAGTAGTCACTCATGAAAGAGCCGCTGAAGTAAAAATATCAAGATTGAACACTTTATCTCAAAGTATGAATTATTCAGAATGCAACCCGGAGAATCAGTCATTGACTTGCAAAAAAATATTTGTACACTTGACTAATCACTTGATTGCTCTTGGTAAGACTTTTACTAATGAAGAACTTAATCTTACAGTACTTACATCTTTAATCAGGGAATGACAATCAAAGGTAACAACAATCTTTGAAAAGAAGTGTCTATCCACTATGTCATATGCATTTTTATTCGAAAAACTTCAAGATCATGGGATTGAACTTGGGAGACTAGAAAAACATGAAATTCAAGAGAAAAAATTTAAAGGCATTGCTTTAAAAGTTGATTCAAGGGAAGAATTAGAAGAAGATGCTCCAGATGAAGATGAGAACTTCATGCTTCTTGTAAAAAGGTTAGGTAAGTTTTTTCAATAATGATAAACATTTAAACTTTGCAAAAAGAAATAATTTTTTCAGGAAGAAAGAAGCCTCAACATGAACACAAAATATGAAGGAGGATTGTTCAAAACTTGCCAAGTGGTCATAAATAAAGAAAGGAATCAAATTCCAAAAAGGCCTATATTGCATGGGGTGCTAATGAAGTAAGTTCACCATCTGATTCGGAAAGAGGTGAACGCGTTAATCTTACATTATCGACATCATACCATTCTGATGATAAAGAAGACGAGGTTAGTAATGGAAAATTTTCTTATGATAATGATGCATAAAGAGCAATAGATAAATTACTCGGTGAGTGTAAAATTATGTACAAAATAATGTCAACTGAAAAGAAATAAATTTTATCTCTTGAAGAAAAAATTGACACTATGTAAAAAGACTTTGATAAAGAGAAACAAAATTATTTTGATAAAGAAAAACAAAATTTTACATGCAATGAGTGTGATTCAATTTCTTTTCAAATTTCAAATTAAAAAGAGTTATTGAAAGATATTAAAAAGGAGAAATTAAAGTGGAAGGTATTCTTAGTAGACAAAGATACTCCAATGATAAAATGGACTTGGTTATTCAAGTTTGATAGGTCAAGTACTAGTAAAACTATATTTGTCAAATCAACTGACCAATCCAATAAAGAGAAAGTGAATAAAGTGTAAAATGTTCATCATCATCCTAAGAAAATATTTGTTAGAAAAAATTGTTATGTTCCTAGATATAGAAGCAACTTTGTTCCTACGTGTTTTTATTATGATATAATAGGTCATACACCTAATGCTTGTTATCTAAGGAATTTCAGTGTTTCTAATGGCCATTATTTATTAATCAAGAAAGGAACTAATTATCAAGGATCCAAGACACATTGGGTATCTAAAAAATCTTGATTTGTTTTGTAGGTCTACTTGAAGACTACTACAAATATATGGTATCTTGATAGTGATTGTTCTAAGCATATGACCGAAGATATAAATAAAATTTCATCTCTAGTCCTAAATGCCAAGATGTCATTTATAAGGACAACAACAAAGGAAAAATTCTTGGCATAGGTAAAGTTAGAGCACGACCTTTCACAATTATTGAAGATGTACTTTATGTAGAATGACTAAAGCACAATCTTCTTAGTATAAGCCAACTTTGTGACAAAGGCTTCAAAATCAAGGTCACCAATGATGAATGCTTAATTGAAGATGAAGCCACTCATGAGGCAAAACTTAAGGGTAAAAGAATCAATAATATTTTCATGATTTCTTTAGATGATTTATCTTTGAAAATAAAGTGTCTTATGGCAAGAAAAAATGACTCATGACTTTGGCACAAAAGAGCAACCCATATTCACATGGAACATTTAAATAAACTAGTAAAACATGATTTTGTCATTGATTTACCAAATATGAAAAATTTCAAAGGTAAATTATGTGATCCTTTTCAAAAAGTAAAGCAAACCAAATCAACTTTCAAGCTAAATAATGTGGTAACAACTACAAGGTCACTTTAATTATTGCAAATGAACTTGTTTGGTCCATCAAGAACAAGAAGATTTGGAGGTAATATATATGCCTTAGTTATTGTCGATGATTTTTTTTAGATTTTCTTGAACACTATTTTAGTGCAAAAAAGTGATGCTTTCAAGGGAATTTAAGAAGTATGCAAAGCAAGTACAAAATGAAAAGTCACTAAATATTGCATCAATTAGAAGTGACCATGGTGGAGAGTTCCAAAATGCATCATTCAAAGAATTTTATGAAGAACGTGGCTTCTTTCATAATTTTTCAACACCAAGGACTCCTTAATAAAATGAAGTAGTTGAAAGAAAGAATTGATCTCTAGTCAAACTTGCAAGAACCAGGCTAAGTGACTCGAATATAACAAAGTATTTTTGGGCGGATGCGGTAAGCACAACATGTTATGTAAGCAACCGAGTTATCATAAGATCAATTTTGAAAAATACTTCATATGAACTCTTCAAGGGAAGAAAGCCAAACATTTCTCACTTTTATATTTTTAGATGTAAATTTTATGTCCTCAACAATGACAAAGACAATCTCAATAAGTTTGGTGAGAAATTCGACGAGGGTATTTTTCTTGGTTACTCTCTCTCTCTCTCTCTCTCTCTCTCTCTCTCTCTATCTCTCTCTATCCACCCTCTCTCTAGTAAGGCTTATAGAATTTATAATAAAATAACTTTAAATATTGAAGAATCAATGCATGTATCTTTTGATGAAACTAACCCATATAAGGAGGATATAGTTGTTTGTGATGATGATGATGATGATATTCTAGAAGTACCTATGGAAGACATTGCTAAAAATGGCAAGGTTGATCAATCGAAACACAAAGAAGAAAACATACAACAAGATAAAAATCAAAGTGGCCCACCTCAAGAATGGAGAACCCATCATAATCACCCAATAGAAAAAGTTATTGGTGACATTAGTAAAGGAGTTTCAACAAGACGAAATCTCAAGGATGCTTGCTTGAATATGGCATTTTTTCTCAAATAGAACCTTCGAAGATTAATTAAGCCTTAAACAATAATCAGTGGATACTTTCCATGCAAGATGAATTAAATCATTCGAAATAAACCAAGTTTGGGAACTTGTTCCTAGGCCAAGTAGCAAACACATCACAGGTACCAAATGGGTGTTTAAGAACAAACTTGATGAGAATGGTATAATTGTTCCAAACTAATCAAGATTGGTAGCCCGAGGATATAATCAAGAAGAAGGAATCAAATTTGAAGAAACTTTTGCTCTAGTTGCAAAGTTAGAAGTTATTTGTTTATTACTTGCTTATGCTTGTTCACTAAATTTTCAGTTATTCCAAATGGATGTCAATAGTTCCTTATTGAATGGATACATAAATGAGAAATTCTATGTCAAACAACCTCTCAGTTTTGAAGACTTCAAGAATCCTTCACATGTTTAAAAGTTTAGAAAGACTCTTTATGGCTTGAAGCAAGAGCCAAGGGCTTGATATGATAGGCTTAGCAACTTTCCTAGTGAAAGAGGATTTAAAAAAGGTAAAGTTGATAATTATTTGTTCATTATGAAAATAAAAAAAACCATACTTTATTAGTTCAAGTCTACGTTGATTGCGTCATATTCAGATCAACAAACAAAGACCTATGTGAAGAATTTTTAATGATGATGAAAGGAGAATTTGAGATTTCCATGACGGGTAAGATGAACTATTTTCTTAGACTACAAATTAAGCAATTAAAGAATGACATTTTCATCAACCAATCCTAGTATTGCAAGGAGTTGTTGAAGAGGTTCAATATGGACAATTGCAAAGAAATAACTACTCCAATGGGTTTCAGAACATATGTAGATCAAGATGAATATGGTATTCCATTGACATAAAAAATATCAAGGTATGATTGGCTCTTTAATTTATTTGAAAGTTGTTCTGACATTATGTTTAATGTATGTCTTTGTGCCTATTTTCAAGTAAATCTGAAGGAATCTCATCTTACCTCTGCAAAATGAACCGTGAAGTATCTCAAGGGAACAATAAATGTTAGATTATGATATCCTAAAGGTATTATTTGTGAATTAATTATTATTCTGACTCAGATTATGCAGGATGAATACTCAAGCTACTTTTGTGACCTTCTTTACGAATTATCTTCTTAAGCTCTAGAAAATCTGGCACACAAACTCTGTCTCGGAATCTCATAACTCCATTCCCATCTACTATGAAGTCCACTTATTTACATTCAATGATTAACATCAACCGTCCCAAGTCCAAATTCTAACCTTCTTTGATCTCTTCAAGCACACTACTAGTCAAATTCTGCGTACCCAACTTCACACTTCATGGCATTATCTCACACACAAATCTAAGATATTTGAACTGCTCAATCAATTCCAATTCTCGAACCATAAGCGTCGACATATGCAAGGAATTTCAAAACAAAGCATCTGCTACAAAATTATTTTTACCAAGATGGTAACTTAACCCAAAATCATAGTCCTTTAAAAACTCTAGCCACCTTCTATGCCTCATATTTAGCTCCTTTTGATCAAATAAATACTTCAAACTCTTATGATCAATGAAAACTTCAAACCATGAACCATACAGATAATGTCTCCAAACTCTAAGCACAAACACCACTGCTGCTAATTCTAAATCACATGTAGGATAATTCCTCTCATTAGTCTTAATCTGTCTCGAAGCATACGCTACAACCTAACCATTATGCATAAGCACACCACCTAAGACCATATTCAATGCATCACAATATAGAACAAAAGATTCCTTCACATATGGCAATATCAAAACTGACATTGACGTTAACCTCTTCTTTAGCTCCAGGAAGCTTTCTCCACATTGAACATTCCACACATAAGCTTTCTCTTTCTGGGTCAACTGAGTCAAAGTCAAACCTACCTTCGAAAAACCTTCTATAAACCTTCTATAGTGACTGACTAAACCCAGAAAACTTATAATCTCAACAACTAACTTCTAAGTCTCCCACTGTAATATTGTGTCTACCTTAGACTACTCAACTGCTATACCCCCACTGGAGATCACATGACCAAGGAAACTCACTTCTCGAAACTAGAACTCACACTTGGACAACTTAACATACAACTTATTCTCATGCAAAGCCTGAAACACAACTTATAAATGTCATACATGCTCTTCATCTGATTTAGGATACACCAAAATGTTGTCTATGAACACCACAACCAACTTATCCAAATAAGGGTGAAAGATTTTATTCATGTACTCCATGAATACTCTTGGCACATTAGACACACCAAAAGGAATCACTGAATACTCATAATGATCGTACAAAGTTCTAAACACAGTCTTCGATATATCTTCTGAGTTTACTCGAATCTGATGGTTGCCCAATCTCAATTCGATCTTGCTGAACACACATGCTCCAACCAACTTATCCATAAGGTCATCGATCCTAGGAAGATGATACTTATTCTTAATAGTAATCTTATTCAACTGTCGATAATCAAAACACAACCTTATGCTATAAGTTTTCTTCTTAACCAATAACACTGGCGCTCCCTACGGTAACACACTAGGTCTAACAAACGTTTTCTCCAACAAATCTTCTATCTGTTTCTTCAACTCACTCAGATCTGACGCATACATTATATATGGTGCCATCGACATAGATTTGGTACTGGGTACTAAATCTATGGAGAACTCAGCTTCTTGCTTCGATGGTAAGTCACAAATATCCTCAGGAAACTCACACACCACAGACATATCACTAACCAAAATTTCACTCTCCACTCATAAGGAAGCGAACATCACAAGCACTTGAGCATCTTCCTTCAAGGACATCTCTACTTGACCGGCAGACATAAATCTCGATCCCGTACTTTCTCCGGGTTCGAGAAACAACATAATCTTATCAAAATAGTTTATATGAACATGGTTGAACTCCGATCAGTTCATTCCCAAAATAACATTTGAGTTGAATAAGTGGAAAACAGATCAAGTCAATTCCAAAGTCTCTACCATAAATGGTCAAGGAACAACTCAGACACACCAATATAGTAGTCATCGAACCATTAGTTGGGGTATCAATGACCATACTACCAATCATATAAAACACATCTTGGTTCAACTTATTAACACAGTCAAGAGATATGAATGAAACCATTGAACCAGTATCAATAATAGCAATAAGAGAAACACCATTAATGAGACATGTACGTCAAATTAGATTATCTGATCTTTAGACATCCACACCTCTCATAGAAAACACTTTTCCATTAGATTATGCATAATCTAGCGCCTTCCTCAATTTCTAGCACTGGGTACTGATATGACCTGGTTCTCCACAATTATAACAAGTCATAACACCACTTTTTCACTCATCAACTCATTGTCTCTGATTCCCACACTTGAAGCACTTCGGACACGTGCCCTTGCACTCAGCAACATGATAACCTAGCCCTCCACACATGTAACATCTCAGATAAGCAGGAGTGTCTCCCCCACTTATCTCTTCCCCACCTGCGCTCTTCTACTGGAACTTCTATTTTCCTTTATCCGTTCGGGTCACATATGGTTTACCATAATTCTAATTCCCTCTTTTCTTTTCACTCACACTCTTGTATGAGAAAATCTGACACTAGTATGCTCATCATAGTTTCTACACTTGTTCATCAGAACTGAGAACCGACAGATCTCCTGATAACTAATGAACGGCTTGATTTCAAGACGTAAGCCACTCTCAAAATTATTTAATTCTTAAATTTAATTTCTATGTTAGAAAATATTAAATATTATGTTTATTTATATGATTACTTTAATACTATAATAACTTTATTTTTTTTACTCAATGTTATGATTAAATTAATATAAAAATACTTAGTCAAAAATTTAATTAAAAATTAGAATAAACTAAATATTATATTTAAAATTGTATAGACTTCTATCAAATAATCTTAGTGAACTTATTAAGTATTCATAATTATTTGCCTTAGGGATGAATTTCAATGGATGTCTACAAAGTATAGACATTAGTCACTCATTACACATTCCACTAGATAAAAAATATAAAATATCCGACAAATATTTAGTGTTTCTTATATTTGCGAATATATGCAAATATTCACGAATATCATAAATTTATTTAATTAAAAATTAAAATTCATGTAAATCCTCTCGAATCCCTTTAGAAGGATAGAATATTCTCTTGAAGGAAAGGGGATAAAATTCAATTTATGCATTATTAAGCATATTTTTGGCGTGATTTTGTTAATGGCATTAGAATATTAAATATATTAAAATAGATTTGCAATGCATATCTTTTATTGCTCTGTATATTAGATATTTGTCATTAAGGAAGGGGGGAGTATATATTTTAACATAAGAGAAAAAATAAATGTAATTTAATCATCTTTGAGTGAAAGGAAGTATAAGTTTCTTTAATATGCACACCATTATTTCGTAAGATTGGAAGATATATCGTGTATATTTTAACATAAGTGGGTAATATAAGAAAGTAGTAAGTTATCCTTGTATATCAAACGATCCTAATCTTTAATCTCACTATATTTGCCCTTTGATCAACCAAGCTTCAAGTTCCCAACAATTGAGGAGGAAATGATTTTTTTTCTTTCTAGATTATGAGATAAAGATAATGATGATTGAGATAAAGATGGTTAAGGGTGAGTTGACTCTTCCTAGGGATCTTACTTGTGTTTTTGAGTTTTTTTCTTCTTCTTTTTTAAGGTCCTAAGGCTAAAACTAGGGGTAGGTTTATATTGTTTTGAAGTAACACCCCATCAAAATACATGTATAGAATTATATTAATCGAAGCATTAGTTTAGTATTAGTTCAATATTAAGTGCATACATAAGTATTAAAATGACATTTTGAAACATGTATGTTACAAAATATAACAAAACATGATACATAAATTAAAACAGTTGTTTACACACAATACTACAGAAGAGCACACAACGAAAACAAAACATGAACATCGGACGTTACCAAGTCTTCAAGTCATCTTGACCTTACCTTTATCCTTTTCTTGAGCTACCTAAAATTAAGCAACACGAATGGGGTGAGATGCTACATCTCAATGGAGTTCTATTTACAACATAGTTCACTCGACTCTAAGGTTCTCTATTCCTTTTTATGTCTTACTAGCACTACACTCGCGTGCTATTTCATAAAACTAAGTGATTGAAACCTTATTTCCACTTCTTACATGTAGAACTTAGAAGCTCAGATTGCATCTGAACGTCTTGATGAACAACTAACCCAATTAGCATTTTGAACGTCTTTGGAGAACAACAATTATGTTTCCCACTAAGGTAAGGTTTTACAGTCTTCCCTTCCTCCATTCTCTAGGGATTATGTCTGCTAAGGTATGGTTTCTGGGTTTACATACCTGCCGCCATTCTATGAGAATCATATCCATTTAAAATGAGGTCTTTTGGGTTTACCTACCTTCCTTCTCTCGGGGACTTATCTTCCTAATTTTCAAACTACAAATTAGGCACGACATATGAATCATAACTTTCACCTACAAGATTCTCTTTTCTAGGAATCATCATATTGACATTTATCGAGGATCAAAGTGTCAACTTTTAGAAATTTTCTCACCGTCGGATTTTAACTTAAATCCTATGGTATCCTCACTTACCAAGTAATTTCCATTAGAAAAACACATATCTACAAATAAATAGGATTGCTTCATTAATCTATCCTAATTAATTAACCTAAGATACACCTCTCATCAATCAAACGACTGACTTTCACACATTTCTTTCGTAATGATTTCCATTACTTATGATTAAAAGTATGTATTTGCGTGGGGCAACCTCTATAAAATTATTACCGTTCAATTTATGTGGGGTGCCCCATCAGACCTTTTGAGATTCCTCTACCATATTTAGTCTAATCATTGCTAGTGTATCAGATACTTCTGTTGTGGCATTCATTTGTGAGGGGCTTTCCCCAGCTAATTATGACCGTTTAACTTGCATGAGGTACCCTGTCGCAAATTCTGTCTTAAATATCTAACCTCTCGAAAACTTTTTCCCATCTTCTAGAACGTTCTTCATTTTCTATAAACATTTCTCCACTCTTTTTCTATCCATTTTAACTTCCAACAAACTCTAACCTTCATACCTAATCTCATTTTTTTCATCCCAATCCTTCAACAACACAGCATTTTTGAGGTAAGTTTTCACGTTAAACTAAATTTTATATTTGTTTTCAATTTACATTAACCTAATCACAAGTTTTATTCTCCATTTTCTATTTTTAGTGTACCATTTTGATCAATCAAAGATAAGTAATTTCGTAGTAAAGGGGATTAAAGTAGTAGTTTGATTTGTTCACCTAAGGTACACTTTTTTTTAAAGATTTAGATGTATTGGCGTTTATTGATGTTGGTGCGATGTTGTCAGGGCCGACCTTGTGGTTGTGCAGACAGACCCACACAACACAGGGCCTCCAACTTTAAGGGGCCTAAAAAATTTAAAACTAAAGTGATAAAATATGATTTATTTCCAACTCTCCATTTAGAAAGTGGCAAAGAATCCATTTCTTTAGAATTATATATCTACCGGGCACACCTTGGAGATTGTTTCTTATCTTATTTATTGCAAAATTGTACTAGTTAACACAATTTATTTATTGTCAAATTTGTTTGCTTAAGGTTAATCAGTATTCAATGTGGGATTTCAAATATCTTCATATCGACAAACTAGATTTATCAATATTCGATCTGAGACTTGAAATATCTCCACATTGACAAACCTCTTACTAGTACATAGTTTTTTTTAGATGCAATAATAATGATCACTTTGAGCATTACATTCACACAATGACACTAAAACATTGACAAAAACGGAAAGAGTAGAACTATCGGGCCCTCCCATGCAATTATTTTCTATCTTATTTATTAAAAAATTGTATCAGTTAACACAATCTATTTATAGTCAAATTTATCTGCTCAAGGTTAATCAGTATTCAGTGAGAGACTTCAAATATATTGACAAACTAGATTATCAATATTCGATGTGAAACTCGAAATATTTCCATATTAACAAACCTCTTACTAGTACATGAATTTTTTATTAGATACAACAATAATAATTACATTGAGTATTACATTTACAAAATGGCGAAGAGTAGAGCCACAAGGAAAATTATTTCGAAAACTTAAAATTAAGTACAAATATAAAAATAAATAGAACATTTTACATCTCATACATTGATTGTCCTTTTAGATAAAATTAAAAACATTTTACATCTCATACATTAATCTACAAATATAAATTTAAATATAAGTGTTCTTTTAAATGTTTTGTGCTTCTATATTAGGTCCTTGTTTTTAAGAGTAGAATAGAGCATCAACATTGGTTTGGTTAAGATGGCCCTGGATATTGTTAATATACAATTTTGGGGTATATATTTCAAATATTCTATATATTTCTTTTATAATATAAATAAATTTGTGTCTGCTTATGTGCGCGCACATACATGCATGGTTGTGTATTATTATTTTTATACTTTTAAGTGTATAAATATGTTGTTTATATGTTGTAAAGATATAAAAAGTATATGAATATGGTGTTTATATGTTAAGTATATTTTTAAAAGTATATATATGTTGGAAAAAAATTTAGAATAAAATTAAAAAAACATTATATATATATATATATATATATATATATATATATATATATATATATATATATATATATATATATATATATATATATATATATATATATATATATATATATATATATATATATATATATATATATATATATGTTGTTATATGTTTATATATATTAAAAATATATTTTTAAGTGTATAAATATTTCATAATATAGTTAAAAAATCAAATTATATATATATATATATATATATATATATATATATATATATATATATATATATATATATATATATATATATATATATATATATATATATATATATATATATATATATATATATATATATATATATATATATATATATATATATATATAGATGGTAATATATTTTAGTATTATCTTTATAGAAAATGTGAATTAAATCATAAAAATATAAAATTTTTAATAACATATATACACTTATAAAAAACATGAATGGAATCATTTTTAGTAATATATATTTATATTTTTTTTAATAAAGAATTAGTTTAAAAAGTATATTTATAAGTGTAAATGAATTTAGAAATTATATAAAATTGTAATAAAAAGTATATCTTTATTTAGAGAAAAATATGTATATAGATATTTAGAAAGTATATAAATTTTTTATAATTTTATTTAAAATAAGTAAATAATATAATATATATTCTATTTTTAGAAATACAACAAGTGATTTTTAAATAGTATATTTATTAGTGATTATTTATTTAGAAAGAAAATATGTTTAATTAGAATAAACATTTATATATATATTTTAAAAATAAGTGAATAATTTAATATATATTATATTTTTAAAAAAACAACAAATAATATTTAAAAAATATATTTATAAGTGTATGAAAAAACATATTTTTAATTATATTTTCTTTATATATATATATATATATATATATATATATATATATTATATTAATATATATATATATATATATATATATATATATATATATATATATATATATATATATATATATATATATATATATATATATATATATATATATATATATATATATATATTCTAATTTAGGAAAAAATAATGTATATGTTTAACTAGAATAATATTTATATGATATTATCGATAAAAATTTAAGAATTTCTCGATAGATCAATCTTCCTTTTATTAAATTTAAATATGAACAGTGTTGTAGATGTGTAGTATGAAATATTATTAATTCTATCGTAATTGGATGTATGATAGAACATTTTTAGGAAGACGTGAACTTAAACCATATTTTAAGGAGGGAGTTGTCAAGTTTCTCACATATGCATTTGCTAAAGAATATTGTTGAAGTGAATGATGGGTAAGATGCCTGTATTTAAAGTGTGGTTACAGAAATATAATTAGTGATCCAAGTGAAGTAAAATGTTACTTAGAGAGAGTGGATTTTAGGCCAAATGATTGGGTTTGAACATCTAATGGTTAAAAAAGTGCCAGAGATGAATAGGGAGTGCATTTTAGGCCAAATTGGAGAGTGTATGGTGTTGGACCTCTGGCCAAAAATATCAAGCGATGTGATAGGTTTTTGAGAATATAAATTGCTGATGGAGAAGAATCATCACATCCATCAATATTAATCGCTGAAATTGTAGAAACTTAGTGCATTCCAAGTCAGGACGAAAAGTAGCAAGAAGAGAGACAAAAATGGAAGAAATGAAGAGAAGTAAATGGATATGGAGAAGTAAATGGATATGGTGGAGTTGGTGACAAAGGACAAGATGGTGTAGAAGTGGAGGAAGAGGAACAAGTGGAAGATGATTAAAATGTTTGAATTTGAAGTTTTTTATTTTTAAATTTAACTTTGGTGGATATGGAGACAGTTTATTTTAATTTCAACTTTCACCGTGAAATATTTAATTTAATTTAAATTTTATTTTTACAAATTTTAAAATAAAAAACTTATTTATTATAATGATGTTTTATTTTTTATTTTTATTATTATTATTATTATTATTATTATTATTATTATTATTATTATATTATTATTATTATTATTATTATTATTATTATTATACTTATAATAATATAATTATAATATTTTTATTCAATATTGCAAACATTAGCCAAAACTAACAAATGTCTTTAATTTGTCAAGGGGCACCCCTTGCAAATGCTAAAATGTGAAACTGATTTGTCAGGAGGAACCCCTCACAAATACCAAAACGCGAGATTGATTTTTCAGGGGGCACCCCTAAAAAATACCAAGACTGGTTTGCCAGGGACTCTGTTTATGCGAGAGGTTAATCCCCTGGCAAATCTGTGACGTGGCAATACAAGCCATATGTATGTTACATTTGTAAGTTCATACAATTTTGCATTTTTTTCATTGCATATATTTTCCTCGTATGTTTTTTCATATAAATACTTTTCACATTGCATTTATACATGCATTTAGTCTAGCATTACTAATATATCATTCTTTGATACTTGTAATTCACCTTTGGAAAGACTTAGCGTTATAGAAGAACATGATTGTTTCAATTGGCTAAACATTTTAAAAAAATATGAATCCTAAGATTTAATGATATAAAAAAATATTATCTTTTGTTCAACATAAAGTCTGTATCACTTTGTCTATGAGATATTGTTTGATTTAGTTGTTAAATTCACTCATGGTTTTGTCCTTAGTTAAAGAGACCTCATTGTTTGGATATAAACTACCCTTAATCTCGATTTCTAAGCAATACAAGACTATTTTGGTATACTAAAAGAATTTTCCCCTATCGATACTAATAGGCTAAAGAGTCACAACCGTGAGCATGTGAATCCCCCTATTTCTAGCGCTAATGTTATGGTCAAATCCAAGTTCATGATATTGTAGCTACGATGTATTATTCTGTTTGTATGCGAGGACTCATAACAATTTTATTCATCAGAAAAATACCTTGTTGGATTGAGGAGTGTGTATGTTATATATAAATCAATCTTAACCTAAATTCTCAAGTAATGTGGGACTATTTACCTTATCCATAAAGGAATGATCGTCTTAAATATTTGTGAATTTCATAAAAAAGTATTATCAAAATCTTGATATATTTAGGTAATATTTTAACATGCTTATTTTTGTCTCTACACTATATGTATATTTATTTTGATCTAATATTCTAGTGGTCAAATTTTCATAAGTAGTATTATGAAAACAAAATATTGAATACTAAATTCATAAGGAGTATTTTAAATTTTATTGTAAATGAAAATTATTCGTCAATTGTAAAGTAGTTTGTAATAATTAAAATGAATTAGATAGAAATCTGCGCATGAGATGAATTTTTTAAGTAGTATTATAAAGTGTAGATTTTGATTTTGTTTATTATAAAAAAATTGTAGTTGACACGACTAGATAATGGTGATAAAAAGAGAGGGTATAAGTTTAAGTAAAAAGAAATATGTTTGAATCATAAACATGTAAATAAGAAATCGCAATTTAATTTTATAACGTGAAATAAGTGTAAATAATTTCAATAATTTTTTTATATTTCCTTTCTTTTTTTTCCAACATTTTTAAGAATGTTTGTTCTTTATTATTTTGTGGATGAAAAAAAAGTTCTCTTCCAAACTACTCACACTCTATGTAACCATTCACAAACGTCAATATTAAAATTCTCTATTTTATATTGAATTTCTAGTCTATAAAGGAAGTGTATATGACTCTTGAATGAGTCTCTATTGATTGGACAATAATTTTAGTATTTAAATATGCCAACTATTGTTATTTTTACTATCTCATACATTTGCAACAATTACCATTGATTTAATTTAATAGAATTAGTCCATCAATTTCAATTATTTACAATTTAACAGTACATTATTTGACATTTTTATAGAATAAATTATAAATGATTTTTAAAAATTTATGATTTAATTTTGTAATATGTATCTGCAATTATAATTCAAAATAATATTTTATAAACAATTTGAGATATTTATTTGTCTATTTGAAAATTATAAGTTAAATTTGAAAAATTGTTTGATAACTTTTTTTAACACTGATATGAGATTTAATATTTGAAGTTGATTTTAGAACATATAATCATATTTACAATAAATAATTATATTTTAAAAAGAATATTATTTTTACAAAATTTTGATAAATAAAAAAAATATAGATAAGATAAAAAAAAATAAAAGCAAGGATTAGTAGATGAAAAATATAATAAATTGTATTTTTATAATTTTTTATAAATAATTGATTAACTCTTTTTTGTGAGATATTTAAGTAATGATAATATTATCACTTTTATTAAGAGATTAAAAATTGTTTTCACTTTTATAGGAATTAAATTAGTTTTTATAATATTTTTATCGAATTATTTAAAAATTGATTAATTTTATTTTTTTAGGAATTGAATTTTTATCAAATTATTTAAAAATAATTAATTTAATTTTTTTATTGATATAAGTGTACGTAATAGAAAATAAAATGACTTTTGATGTCACATGAAATTTTTAATGATATGAAATGTAAGAGAATGATTTGTCAATAAAATATTTTGTGAGAAGTTGAACTTGAGACTTTCAATAGAAAATATTTTTATCTTTGTGACGAGTTGAACTCATGATCTCTAAATAGAAAATAACTTTTCATCATCCTCCCTCCAATCTTTGCATATCAAAAATTTGGACGAGAAGTAAATATTTGAAAGGTAAAGCATAAAGATGCAAATAATAGATAAAATGAATTGAAATCGAAAGTTGCAATGCTCATTTCATTGGTATGAAAGTACAAACATAATTTGAAGGCAAACAACTAATATAAAAGTAAGGAAAGTACAAACAAAGAGAAACAAAGGCCTAGTGACTAAATCAGTATAAAGCTGAGTCGTCCTATCTGAAACACTGGCATTTAAGAAGATAGTTTGCTGAAGTCGGACTGAAGCCTCACTCTTGATGCACTGGCCGCGTTGTAGTCATAGAGAGGATCCTCAAAGGGAGCTCAGACATTCGGATTTCCGCGTTATATGTCTCTTGTTCTGACATCTTGTGTCTATAGTTAGCTCTGTCTGATATCTGTGTCGAGGAATCAGCTTGACGACTCAAAGGAACACTGGAAGATGAGAGAACCGAGAATGAGAAACCGGGGAAAAATGCAATGATGCTAATGCCATGCAACGGTTTCAAGAATTTCAACTGTCGATTGCAAACATTTTTAGGAAAGCTGGAAAAGTTTTTAGACTTTGAAATGTAGGACTTTTTAAATTTGCAAAGGACTGTTGATTTTCTTGAAACTAGGAATGATATGATGCTTTATGGATGCAATGCCCAAATACACATAAGAAAACAAAGTCCTAGGTTAAAGGAACAATGAATGGAGTTAAGGCCTACTCATCCCAAGAGGTATGTACTATAGGTTAATTGTACCTGCAGAACATCATTCTAAAAAAAGTGCCCAAAGTCATCAGCCCATCCTTCGGATATTATCAACCTTCCGACTGAATCAGAGTTTTTTTTTTAAAATAAAAAGAAGTTAGAGTTTTAAGTTTAAAAAAAAAAGAGTCAGAATTTTAAAATAAAAAAAATATTTGAATGTTGATTTAGAATTATTTTAAAAACTGTTAGAATTTAATTTTAAAAGGAAGTTAGATCTTAATTAAAAAAAAGAAAAGGGCATTAGAATTTAATTTTTAAAAAAAATATTAAAATTTTAATTTGAAAAAGAAAGGTGTTAATTTAATGAAAACAAAGATTTAGTTTTAATTTTTTTTAAAAAGGTGTTATAATTTGATTTTTAAAAAAAGGTGTTAGAAATTAATTAAAGGTTATATTAAAAAAATGTACTCTTGAATTAAAGAAAAAAAGTTAAATTTTAATCTAAATCCTAAAAGTTAGTAAAAAAGAAATTAAAATGATTTAAATAAATAGAAAAAAAGCTTAACATAGTTATAAAAAAAAGTTTAATTAAATTATTATTAGTTAAAAAAAAAGTTAATTTATTAAGTTAATCAGAATTTAAAAAATAATAAAATAGAAAATGAAAGGGTAAAATTTGGGGTATGACAAATAGGTTGTCGTTATAAGCAAGAAAAACATACGTCTTGCTTTACCTTACCATCATATTACATATCTCTCTTTTTATCTCAACATGAATAAAAATTCTAATTATTCGTCTAGTTGGAGCGCACCTGTAAAATAAATTGAGGTTCCCAAAGATGTTGCGGAAATGTTGGAGTCTTGGTTAAATAAGGCCAAGAAAATTGGAGATGTTAGTAACAACATCACCATTATTGAACCTTTTGGTGGAACATTCGCCCTTAAGAAGATAATGATCTCAAATTTTCATCTTGAGAAGATAAGAAGGATAGAGGTTGTTGTTGCATAACTAATGGAGTCAAGTGGCTCAAGTGATTCTGAGTCATACGAGGACGGCTTAAATTGGCTTTTGATCTAAGGAGCTGAAGTTTGGAGATCTCTTCCTGAAGATTTCCTGGTTGTTATTTTTGATGTTTTGTCCTTTGTATTTAGGCTTTTCTATTTGTAAAGGCTATATAGCCTCTTTAAACTTATGTACACTAAAACAAATAAATTTCTTGTGCATCTCTAAATAATGTTTTAGTTGCTCTAATCATGTTTTTGGTTGCGTATGTGCTAACATACTAACCTATGCATGACTGACATATAGGTGTTATTTGATACTAACCCTTTGCTAAACTATGGAGAAAAATGGGGAGTAGTATGGTGCTTTTGAGGTAACACGGGTATTTGTTTGGTACTAACCATCTCTGGTAAAGTATTAATGTTGTGCTCACATGTTGGAACATTGTGTAAGACATTTGGCCCTTACGATGTGAGCTTTTGTGCTAGTAAATTTTTGCATATCATGTTATTAACTACTAACTATTTGTGTTGTGCATGACTAAGTATGTGAATGATTGCATGCTAATAATTGTTAGTTAGTAAGATTGTATACTACTAACTATGAGTTAACTAAGTGTCATGCATGACTAAGTTGTGAATGATTGCATGTCTGCCTGATTGATTCTAGAGCATTGTTTTGTGTAGCATTTGTGATGAACGTTACTAATTTTCCAATGCTGAGCTTATCTCAGATATTTGGAAGATTGTTGATCATTGTATGCTCTGAAATCTGACACTTGTTCTGGTCTGAATAAGTAATATGTCTTGAAGAGTTGTTTTTGCCACAATTTGTCAAATGGAGAAATTGTTGCTCATTTTGGATTATCTGCATTTTGCAAAGCAACAACAACGAAGAAATGCTCAACATGTTCAAGATTAATCTAGGTTGCTTAAGTTGTATGGAGGTGCGGAAGGGACACATGTTAGATGTGATGTCACAACATGTGGGTATGACATTTGGACCTTGCACAGTAGGTTATTGCAGCCGTATTTTAGATGATTTACTAGTCAAATATTGGACCAGATTTTATTGCTAATTGGTTTAGCAATATGATTGTATGATTTATTTGACAGTTGAGCGAAGATTGGTTCAGATTTAAATGATGATTTAAATTTGAATTTAAATTGAAACAAATCATATCTTATTCGAGAGATTTAGGAGACAAATGTCCAACAGATTTTGCATTATGAACCGAATTAAATCTCAAATATATGAAGAAAAACCTAGAATTATTATGCTATATATAGACCTGAACTCTACATTAGAAATCAAGCATTTATATTGAAGATTTTAGAGTACTAAAATTTATAAGAGTTATTGTTATTTTATGTATAGCTCTATGTTTTAGTAACATGATAGTAAAAGATAAAAATAATTAATCTAAAATGTTTTTTAATTATTTATGATAACATCTAATAAAAATACGTAATTAAATGTGTGATATATTCGTGCACTAACTTTTTTTCTAGTATAATTCACGAAAGACATCGTTCACTCATGTAGCTTCTTAATAGAAGTCACCAATCAAAATCTCACCACCAATAGAAGTAATAAATTTATTTTTAAAATAACTTTTTCTCTTAGAAGACCGGCCCTTTTAATTTCTAAAACAAAATTAATTATTATTTTTCTTAATTATTTTATTTAATTAATTTTATTTGCATTATTTTAATTTAATATTTTTTACTCTACTTTTATGATAATCAACCATCGTCAAACTAATATGAGGCTCTTGCGGAGACATGTTTCCAAAGTCTCACATTGACGTTTTCTGTATTTCTTGATTAAGTCCAACAAAAAAAGGTTCAAGTAAAGAATTTCCATTTATTTTTCACCAAAAAGAACAGGCCAATTTAAAGCAACCACTTTGTTGTAAGAACTAACTTCAGAGACGTATTTTTCAAGTTACAAAAAGTGAAGCCATGTACAACTCAATTATTTGAATTTTGAAAACATGTTTCAGTTTTGGAGCTTCAATAAGTGGTCCTGAATTTTTTACGCAAGTAAACAAATGACTGATACTATTATTTTACACTCGTTGTTCCATTCCATCTACTTTTTACTATTCGATATATACTATTATTAAAATAGTTTAATATTCTTAAAATTGATTGAATTATTATAAATATATATTCATTTTGATTAAAACAATCTACTATGAAGAAAGATCAATTTTTCAATCCATTATATTTCAAGAGTTATTACAAGACATTACAAGATGAGTTTTAAGAAAATAGTTCTTCAAGTTCATGTGAATGTTTTCAATTTTTTACTCACGTATTTCTCAATATCTCATTTACTTAATATATGAATTACACATATTCAAGATATTTAAATTTTTTTTCAATCCCTTTAGATATTCTCTAAGATCTTTCAATTCTTAAAATAATTAATTCTAATAATCTCTCTTTGCCTCTATAAGTTTCTTTTACAAGGATTTCACTTCTCTCAATTCCATACTAAAAAAAGTTTGAAATGCACCTTTTATAGGTGTCAAAGGAAATGCAATGCATTTATGTAAAATTGGGAAACTCTCCCCAAACATGCTACGTTTATGCCATGTGCGGTGTGTGTTCGCAATACTTCATTGCATTTTGAAGTCAAACTACACAATTTTTTGCCATGACTGTAAAATAATGGTGATGTTAATTTACTCATCAATCACCTTATTGCTCTCTATAAAACTTGAATCACTTGTCAATGAACTTTATCAAGTCAAAGCAATACTAAAGCCTTGATTTAGACAATTATAATGAAGTACAAATGAATGTCAATGTACTTTGTCCTCTCATGATACACGCGAAAAATTGACTGAATAAATGACACTTTGAATGCCATAATGTATATTCACACTCTTTTGAGTGATCTATAACTCCTCAATCATGTCTCTCAGCCATATGACTTTCTTGACCCCCTTCAACAAAGGACAAAAGATTTTGCTCGAGTTGTAAATAAAATGAAAAGGATCATTGATTGTCGCCTAGCTTATAGCTATTCCAAACAACATAAACACAAAACCAAAAATAGAATTTCTAGTGTCCACATTTTCTTGTGAGATGCCTTTATGTATTTCAAAACCCTTTAATGAACGATTCAAATATCTCAATACACATTTCAAAGGTTTTCCAATGAACTTGAACAAGATTGACCATAAATAGACTTATTATGTTAAATGCATATGCTAATTCTAGCCTACTACAAATCATATTATATATGATGCTTTCAACCCCACTTGCATAGAGAGTACTCTCTACCATATTTTTTTCTTCTTCGGTGTGAGAATTTTGCATAATTAAAACTCAAATGAGTTTTTGACAATTTTAGCATCTTGTATTCTAAATTACTCCATTACTTTTTTCAAATAACTAGATTTAGATAATAACAATTCACTCCTTTTATAATTTCTTGTAATATTCATCCCTAAAATCCGTATTGCTTCACCAAAATCTTTCATTTCAAATTCAGCATTCAAAGTCTCCTTTACCAATATCTACATTACTAGAATTTTTCATCAAAATATCATCAATATACAAGAGAAGTTAGAGAATGACTTTCTTATTTATTTTTAATATGTACATATAATTGTCATACATACTTCTCACAAAACCATGTCTAAGATAGGGTGGATCTCAAAAAAGCAAAGGATAATGTGATTTTTGAATGCATCTAGAGATCCATTTTTAAAAGTATGGAAGATATTTTTAAATTTTCAAAGATATGATATGTACGCATAAGAGTAGAAAGAACAAATCCCTCATTAAGTTATAAAGATTGAGAATGGACCATACCAGCCTAATATAAATCCATTAAAAAAAGGCCCAATAGTATCAAAGTCTAACACAGGTGTGGTGGAAGCATGCTGAGAGTTTAAAACCACTTTTTTTTTTATACAAATGAAATAATAAATATTATTATTATTATACTAAAAAAATTCTAGTATACTTAACATACAGTTAAATAAAAATCTAGTAATAATTTTGATATTTTTATTACAATATTGTACCCCAAAGAATAGAAAGTAAAGTGGCATGCATTACATTCAAACGTGTAAGGGAAATTATACATGATACAATTATACATCATCAAACTTACATTATAAATCAAAGCAAGATTTTTAATAAATTAATGATGTAAAATCCAGCATGTGGTACTTGACTTTGTATGTTACTTCTTCCATTGAGGAATCCTTTGAACAACCACCTAAAAAAGCTCAACATAGCAAATACATTAATCTATTATAACTACTCTATTATAACTACTCTACTTAATGAAAATCAGTCATAATTAACATTATTTCATTCTTTAAGACAAACAGAAGAACTGAAGAAGATTCCATAGTCTTCATCAAATTGATGAAATTGGCATATATCCAATAAGAAAAACCATAGATTTTATTTGAAAAATATATATCTAGAGTTGTATAGAACTCAAGTATATCAGAACAATAGCCCTCAGTCGAGGCCAAAAGTCAGTCATCGCGTGTGGCTTTGATCCATACTCTAGGGTCAATATTCCGACTTCAGGTCCGAGATAGTGCTTTTCTGAAGCAAAGTTGAGTCTTTCGCAAACCCTCGTGATTTATTTTTATTTCAACACTAAACATGAGATTTAGTAGAAAGAATGATTATTTTGAAAGATACCTTGCCAGAGTTTTCTTTGTTCCCAACAATAGTTTGACAAGCCAGCCTCCAAGATTCAGGTTTCTGCTTAAAACAGCCACAGCTCAAAAGATTACTTAATTTCAAAATCTAGCCCCATATTAAAGGCTCATTTTGATAAGCAAATGCGCTAAAAGTAAAAGGGTCTTAAATCACCTATACTTCATTATTATTGAATCAGATAGGTTTGAAATGAGTTCAATTCAAAGTCCATAATTTCGAAGAGATTATAATTTAACAACCTTCAAAGTGAATCAGTTACAAGTCTTATGTATGGAACATCATCCAAATCAACTCAAACTTCACCAATTATGGCTTAAACATTTCACTAATTCAATCTATGTGATTGAATTTACATACAATGTGATTCCAATAGATTGTATTATAATGTGCTAAGTATTTTAGGAATGATCATTTCTCAAAATACTAGTAAAACTGCAGTGTTTTATGTGTGTGCACGAGAGACACGCGCAACATACCTTCTTAAGATATTTAAGTTCCGTATTTGTCCTTTCATTTAAAAGATCCTTTCCTTCAATTATCTGCAACATGAATCAACATGAAGCATTGACACGTGCACGTACACAAACACGTTGAAACCGATAATAACTTGAGTTGATAAGCAAACAAAATTGCGCACAACTGTCATATTAATTTGATGTAAGAAAGAAAATCCATACCTCGACAATGCAAGTTCCACAGCTACCACCCCCTCCACAGTTCATCAACTTCCCCTATTGTAACACTTACAATTAATTTGCAAAAATCACAATAATAATAAAAACTCTTAAATGCGATCTACATTTGTCCAGTTGTTTTCATCAATCAAAATTTTAAATTCTCAACTTTCAATCATCTTCTAATATAATGATTAATGCAAAATCTTAGGAAAAAAAGTTAGAATTGAAATAAAATAAAAGCATAATTAAAAAGAGAAAAAAAAAAAAGTAGATGGTGGTGGATAATTGTTGATTGGAAGGTTGTGGTGTGAAACGTACATAGGTGGCATAAAGTTCAATCTTGTTATCCAACATGATGCTCCTCATCAGCTTCTCGCCGCTAATTGCTTTCGCTTTATCCACCGGAAACTTCCCCTCGCCGTCCGGTTTAGGCTGCAAACAGTTTCCATTTCAACTTCAATTTGTAAACTAATTGTAGTAATAAATATTAGCGCACATACCGCAATGAATTCGAGCTCTATTTCGGGAGGAGATTCCGGCGAAGTTGAAACGAAAGAAACTGAGTTGGGTCGCCGGCGGCGGAAATTGTTGGTTGGATTCCGGATGCCGGCGGCGAGTGGAACCGGGGTGAATGTATTTATAGAAGCCATTTTATTTTCTGATATCGAGAGTCAAGGCATATTGAAATTGAAGAGAAAAAGTTTTACAACCACATACAA
This sequence comes from Lathyrus sativus, assembly GCA_963859935.3. Classification (NCBI taxonomy): domain Eukaryota; kingdom Viridiplantae; phylum Streptophyta; class Magnoliopsida; order Fabales; family Fabaceae; genus Lathyrus; species Lathyrus sativus. Next base: position 22,543,333 of record OZ012740.1, on the reverse strand, counting down.
ATATCTCACAATAAAATGGGATCTTGATATTATAATTTTTATAGTACTCTTTTTTTTATTTTTAATTTGAATTCTCTTATATGTATTTTTTTTTATGATAGTTATTCCTTTATTTGATTTTGAGGGAAGAGAAAGAAAGAAAAAAAATTGTTCAATTGCATTTTAAAGTATTTATTTTAACACTCAAAACTCATTTTTAAGAGGCACGTTTTAAAAGTAACGAAGAGAGACGAGTGATTTAGATTTTATTTTGAATTTTAAAATAAATAATTTTATGTCTTAATTATCCATTAACCTAAATAATAATCACATTAAGTATCTTTCATTTAAACAAAACATTTAGTTACATGAGTCATGTTTACTGTATGATAATTGAGTGATATATGTCTTTTTTTATGCATGAAATGCTATGACTAGTGCATGAGGTATGATAATGAATGATATGGGTTGGAGAAATGCATTACGATTGATGTGTGAGGAGGCATGATAGCCTATTATATGATGCATGATGTATGTAATCCTATATGATGCATGATGTATGTAATCATGAGGATGAGCATTGACATTAGGGCAAGAGCAAGATAAGTGAGAGAGACACCACATATTCACTTGTGTTTCATTTTGCCCAATTTTGATGCTCCTACTCATGACCTAACATTGAAATCGAAATGTCCAAAAAGAGGTGTATTGAAATGTTCAGAAAAAGGTGTCAGCGACAATACAAGTGTATATAGACAAAAGAGTTTTCACTTGAGGGAGAGCATTATGGACTGATACTTGAGAGAGAGTGTTGAGAATAATAAGTCAAGTATGAGTTTGAGTCTCATATTAGTTATTATTGTGAGTCTCATATTAGTTATTATTGAGTCTCATATTAGCTATTCTTTCGTTACTCTTAGAACAAGATTACAAGTATACAAGAATAACAAAATAACCTCTCTCTCTTGAAACTAGGATTTTATCTTCCTATTTTTCCTTATGCCAAGATTGAGGAACTAACATCCTATTTATAAGAGAAATAGCACACTAACCTAATGGACTTTTTAACAATTACTCATTACACGCTAACTTAGGGTAAAAACTAACTTAAACACTTGTTCTTACAAGCAACGCCCAATCCAATATGCTAACAACCTATCAATATTGACTAATACATGTTAGAACAAACTTCGACTACAACACGCATTATCTTCGACAGCAGCATGCGAACAAACTTCGACCTCATGCTTAATTCCTGTCGAACCAGAAGCTACCCTTTGACCATACTAGAGTTCGATCCAACATCTCACGAATCTCCACCTTGGATCTCACTCTACAACATCAAGGAACTATCTTTCTTCATGCAGCTTTATCAACTGCATACAGTGGAAAAACTTGCAACTGGACAACGTCTTGGTGAACATATCAGCAACATTATGATCTGTCGAAACCTTCAGCACTTGGACTTCTCCACGCTCAATTACCCCTCTGACAAAATGCAGCCTCACATTAATGTGCTTGGTTTGCTCATGATAGGCTGAATTCTTCGACAGGTGTATTGCACTTTGACTATCACATTTAACAGTGATAACTCGACCTTGAAGTTTTAGATCCTTTGCAAAACCTTCAAGCCACAATGCTTCATTCACAACTTTAGTTAGGGCAATGTACTCTGCTTTAGTGGTTGATAAGGCAACGGCCTTCTAAAGTGTTGCTTTCCAACTGATTATTGTCCCAAACATAGTGAACACATATCCATAAATAGATTTTCTGAAATCCATACAACATGCATAATCAGAGTCGACATATCCTTCAATTGCTGCTTTACTATCTTCACCCAAGGCTCCACCATAAATTAGGACTTTATTCAGCTTGCACATATAATCTTCCTTCCCTTTTTCAACATACACTTCAGGTTGCCTCATCAGGATTGTTTCATCTAAGTCACCATACAAGAAAGCAGTCTTCACATTCATCTGTTTCACTTCAAGGTCGAACTATGCCACTGTGGCAAGCAACATTTGAATGGATATGTGCTTCATAACAGGAGAGAACATATCATTTAAGTTGACACCTTCTTTCTGAGTGAACCCCCTAGAAACCAATCTTTCCTTGTATCTCTTCGACGTCACTCCTTCAATTCCTTCCTTAACTTTGAAAATCCACTTACAACTGACTAACTTGACTCTAGCAGGTTTCTTGATCAGTTCCCAGGTGTTGTTATCATGAAGAGATTTCATCTCATCATCCATGGTCTTCAGCCATTCAGTCTTCTTTTGACTCCTCATAACTTCCTTATAGTCTCTAGGTTCTTCGTCTACAAGAATAACAAAGAAGACAAGGTAAAACAACAAGGAACAATAAGGATTGGTTATAAACTGCTATTCTTTCCTTACTCTTAGAACAAGATTACAAGTATACAAGAATAACAAAATAGTCTCTCTCTTTTGAAACTAGGATTTTATCGTCCTATTTTTCCTTATGCCAAGATTGAGAAACTAACATCCTATTTATATGAGAAATAACACACTAACCTAATGGGCTTTTTAACAATTATCTATTACAAGCTAACTTAGGGTACAAGCTACATTAAACACTTGGGCTTACAAGAAAGGCCCAATCCACTATGTTAAGAACCTAACAATATTGACTAATGCATGTTAGAACAAACTTCGACTACAACACGCATTATCTTCGACAACAACATGCGAACAGACTTCGACCTCATGCTTAATTCTTGTCGAACCAGAAGCTATCATTCGATCATACTAGAGTTTGATCCAACATCTCACAGTTATAAATATGAAGACTTGATCATTTATAAGTGGAAGAACTCATACACATATCACCTTAAAGTTTTGAGTGAGTATGTGGTGTGTCTCTCACAAAGGTGTGTTGCTCATAAAGAAAAAACTCCAAAGTAAAAATGCTCATTTATGTTGACCCCCCCAAATAACCCTAATAATTTTTTTACTAGGAAGCATTGAACATTATAAGACTTCTTTTTAGAGCAACACCTTTGTGAGAGACACACCACATATTCACCCCAAACTTTAAGGTGATATAAGTGTGAGTTCTCTCACTTATAAATGCTTAAGTCTCCACATTTTTAACCAATATGGAACTATTACCCACATTACTCGCACTTACTACATTCTCAATAATATGTTAATTTTAAGGCGTACCCATGAAGATGAGACTTTTGATGGGTGTCAGACTAGCTTAAACTTTTTTATTATGTTAAGCCAATTTAAGTTTTTTCTATATATATATTGTCAGACTATGACATGATTGTCTTTAAGAAAGACAAGTTCTAAAGTCTATAAATGTGTTCTCTAACCTTGATTGAACAATAAAGTGAATAAGGTGAATCATTTATTTAATATAAGAGGTGCAGGAAATCTAATCTGTAAGGCTTGAAATGTTTCGATTATTGACTTAAAATATGTCTCTCTATAATATACAAGTAGAAGACGCAGTAAGTTTGCCCACATAACTTATTTGACTATTCTTGTGTTGCTTATCAATTGAAGCGTATATGAACCAAGGACGTGATCTTCATTGAATTTATTGAATAAATAATACTCTTTTCGTTTCAAAATGAAGGTCGTTTAAGATTTTTATACATAGTTTAAGAAATGTAATGATACTGTCATAAGATATTGTAGTTTTACTAAATTAGTCTTATTAATGTATTAGAAATAGTGTACAGAGTAATAATTATATGACACAATTGGAAAAATAATAATTATTACTATCTTAAAAATTGAGAACGAGTGTCATTTTAAAGTAAAATTTTTCCCTAAACTTTTGAAAAAGAGTATATGAGATACATAATTATTCAATAAATCTAAAATTATTCTTGTTTCTTATAATATTGATTAGAGAGAGTTATATTAGAGCCCATTAATTATTCACTTAATTTGATTACACATTATTGATTTGTGAGAAAGAGATATGATTTATATATTAATATAAACGAGGATAATTTCGGTATTGAAGCCTTTTTTTCCCCTCTCTTTGTTTCCCGTTCTTCTTACATTTCTCTGCTTTGCAACGAAAAACCCAACAAATGCATTCTCTGAAGTCTCATCGTGTACTATTCTCCCTTCGTTTATTGCTATCATCAACCCTCAAACCAAACCCTATCCTTATTCCTTCTTTCCCATTCTCCTCCTCTTCATCTTCTTCGTGGTTATCACAACCCGGAAACCCACTCATTCACTGGCCATCACTCCCATCAAACCAACCCAACCCCGCTCCAAACCCAAACCCAATTTCAAAACCCGACACTCCCACTTCCAACCCCACTTTCTCCCCCGACGATTTCTCTCTCATTTCGAACCTCTTCACCAACCCATCCATCTCTCCCGGTTCAGACCTCCACACCAAACTAAACCAAACCAGAATCAAACCGGATTCCCCTCTCCTCCGCGCCGTGTTCCAACATTTCGCCTCCTCGCCCAAATTACTACACTCGCTTTTCCTATGGGCCGAGAATCAACCCGGGTTCAGACCCGATTCGAGTCTGTTTGACTCGGTGGTTAACGCTCTTGCGAAAATGAGGGAGTTTGACTCCGCTTGGACTCTTGTTCTTGATCAAATTCATAGAGACGATGGAGAAGATGAGAAATTGGTCTCGGTCGCTACATTTGCCATCATGATTCGACGCTATGCTCGCGCTGGTAGTGTAAACAAATCTTTTTTGGATTAGGTTTTCAATTTACAATTTTTATTGCTCAAATTGAATTGTGTATTTGAATTAGGGTTTCGAGTTTGCATACTTGATTTTACATCAAAAACAACAAAACAAATCATTGTTTAGGGTGACAAAACCATGCAATTTTTGATTTTTCAAACCGTTTAATAGTTTAATTTGAATTTTGTTAGTCACAAGTGGGAGTGTAGTTTTGCCAATTATTCTCTTTTTGTAATGAAGGTTTTTTACTTATAAATTTGTAGGTATGCACAAGCCTGCAATTAGGACGTTTGAGTTTGCAAAAGATAATAAGTCAATTGTAGATACAGGATCAGAAATGAGTTTATTTGGGATATTGATTGATTCACTTTGCAAAGAAGGGTCTGTTAGGGAAGCTTCTGAGTATTTCTTTAGGAGGAAGGAGAGAGATCTGGGTTGGGTTCCATCAATTCGGATTTATAACATATTGTTAAATGGATGGTTTCGAGCGAGGAAACTCAAACATGCTGAGAGACTTTGGGAAGAGATGAAGAAGGAGAATGTGAGACCGAGTGTTGTGACATACGGTACCCTTGTGGAAGGATATTGTCGAATGCGCCGTGTTGAAAAGGCGCTTGAGATGATTGGCGAAATGACCAAAGAGGGAATTGAACCAAACGCAATTGTATATAACCCTATAATCGATGCATTGGCGGAAGATGGGAGATTTAAAGAGGCTTTGGGTATGATTGAGCGTTTTCATATTTTGAAAATAGGTCCTACTCTTTCAACTTACAATTCTCTGGTGAAGGGTTTTTGTAAGGCAGGAGATCTTGAAGGTGCTAGTAAGATTCTAAAAAAGATGATAAGTAGAGGTTTCCTTCCAATCCCCACTACCTATAATTACTTTTTTAGGTACTTTTCAAGATGCGGAAAAGTTGATGAAGGAATGAACCTGTATACCAAGATGATTGAATCTGGACATACCCCGGATCGTCTAACTTACCATCTTGTGTTGAAGATGTTATGCGAAGAGGAGAAGTTAGAGTTGGCAGTTCAAGTTAGCAAGGAAATGAAGCATAAGGGATGTGACATGGACTTGGCTACGAGTACCATGTTAACTCATTTGCTATGCAAAATGCATAAGTTGGAAGAGGCTTTTGCAGAATTTGAGAGCATGATAAGAAGAGGAATAGTTCCTCAATATCTTACATTTCAAAAATTGAATGTTGAGCTAAAGAAACAAGGTATGACTGAAATGGCTCGAAAACTTTGCCATTTGATGTCTTCTGTTCCACATTCTTCCCACTTGCCAAATACATATGGTGAAGTCAGAGACAATGCACATGCACGTAGGAAATCTATAATTCAGAAAGCCAAAGCAGTTTCTGATTTGCTGAAGGACCCCAAAAAACTTGATAAGTTTAGAAGTTCATCGGAAGATGCTGTCTCAAGTGCAAACTGTTTGATAGAGGATATTGAGAAAAAGACGGATGTAAGATGAAAGATTCACTGTGCTATTAGCATGCTTCACAGCAGTAGTCACTGAACTTATTCACTGTTGTCTAACCAGCAATATCATATGAAAACTTAAAGGAGTTCTTTATACAGAAAATGGCTTCTTGTAAGCAAAATTTTGGATATTTATCGATGGAGGTGGCCAGCAACTGGAGTTAAATTAATAAGTTCCCTTGGCCTTACAGAGGTTGTGACTTGATTAGTCTTTGTTTTTAGTTGGAGCCATGCATAATCCAGACGATGTGATTAAATATTACTGCATTACTTAGCATTTATGTTGAGATAACATTTTCTTTTTTATTTATTTATTTAAAATTTGTAAATTTTACTTGCTAGGAGAAAAAGAGATCATTAACATAAACAATTGTCTTGTATTTTTGAAAATAATAAGAATGTCAAAAGAATTATTTTCGACATTTTAAAAAATGCAGCATTCTAATTTTATATTTTTTTCTATCACAATGATTCACTTTATAGTTTTTTTTAAAATGATTGATTTATAAATATCAATAATTTACTTACATAAATATGTTTTAAAAAAAGTTGATCTGAAAGAATGAACTCTTTTACTAACAACACACTCTTTAAATGAATGCATACTTGTTTTCTCTTTGCTAACAAATAAAATTAATACAAATAAATAAATAAACCCATAAAGTAAAGCTTCATTTTAAAATGTTAGTCTATTCACCACAAAAACTTCAATACAATAATTCTGCAATTATAAATACAATAATTCATATAAGAGATCAAATATAATAGTTTTCAATTAAGCCTTCAAATATGTAGGGTATCCTTAAAATAGGAGAGGATAGCATTTATTTCTCTTAAACATATTAGTATGATTTAATAAAAAAATTTAGGTGAGTGGATCTTAAAATTTTATCAAGATCAAGTTTGGTCTTAATATTCAATGAATGTTACCATAAATATTTCCATATCATCCACTAATAAAGTTTTTATGTTGTTAAAGAGAACTAATTTGAGTTTTTTTTTCTTTCTTTCAAAAACCATCTACTATTAATTAGACCAACATCTATTGTGTACTGATAAAAAGTATAGGTGTGGTTCTCCTGCAAGAATAGGGGATTTAGTAGGTATATTATATTGTATGGTGGTTATGGTTTGCAACAATAGCGAAAAATTTTATACGGTAGTTTTAGGAGACCTGTTTTGCGGATGGTCGTTACACTTAAGTGTAAACGTATGAGAGGTGTGATCAATATGAGTTATGATCTATCCCTTCTTTCTACGAGGGATATATATTTATAGAGGTTTTTTGGGCTTAGGGTCTGGGTAACCTTGAGTGGCTACAACTGTTTCCTCCTAGTTAGGATGAGTTGTTGACCACCTAAATTTTAGGGAGTAATAATGTACTCTATCTTCTTTGACTAATGACGTAACACACGTCATTAGTGTTAAGGGTGAGTCCTTTAGTCACCGCCTTTTGGGCGAGGGCATCCTAGTTTAGGATGCTCACAAATATAACATTATATAGTCACTCATGCACGAGGACTTTTGTTAAGGTCAGAGTGTTTTTAAGGCCTTTTCATTTGAGGTATGCACATCGCCTATCTAGTGAGTTCCTTGTCTGACGGAGACTATGTATTAAAGGGAAAGTCCCTCAGCTTGGGGCGAGTCCTTCAACTGAAAGCGACTATTATTAAAGGGCGAGTCCCTCAGCTTAGGGAAAGTCCTTCAGCTGAAGGAGACTATTATTAAAGGAAGAGTCCCTCAGCTTGGGGCAAGTCCTTCAGTTGAAAGACGACTATTATTAAAGGGCGAGTCCTTCAGCTGGAGAAAACTATTATTAAAGGGTGAATCCCTCAACATGGGGTGAGTCCTTTAGCTGAAGGCGTTTATTATTAAAGGGAGAGTCCTTCAGTTGAAGGTGACCTTTTTATTTGTGTAAGCCCTTAATTGAGGGATAAGTCATCTGCCAGATGTCTCATGATTAGCTAAAAAATGTTAGATGTGGATGTTAATTAATCACCTAGCTTGTCACACTTAGTTTCATTTAATGTAAGCAGTGATGACCTGTTTTTCGAGACCTTAGTCGTTAGTGGTACGTGTTAGAAATGTGCTGAGTTTTCTTCAAAACTATGGGGGAGTTCAAAAGATCCTTCATGGTTTCCACTCCTCTATAAAAGATTTCCTCTTTCACTTTGTTTGTTCTATTTCACTCTCTATTCTTGCAAGCTTGCTTGAACTATTCAACCTCACATATCTTCATTCATAACCTTCTTCCAGGTATGCATCTCTCTTTCTCTTACTTCCTGTAGCAAATAGGTTTTACTAAGATACATTCGATATATAGTTTAGGCTAAGCATAGAGTTCTATGTTAGTTGCTCCCCTTTTTGACGACGGTGGTGGTGATTTCTCTTTGTTCCACTATTTTCTCAAGAACAAAAAAGATAATGTATACCTCCTCCGTCATGTCCAAGAATGTCATAGATTTTATATCTAGTTATACTTCTACTAAACAGATCCTCCATTTTCGATCAGAAGTTGAGGTTGTTTTTTCAGAGGATGAAAACCGAGTCATTCTGGAGGCTTGTTTGCTCTTAGAGAGGGTGATCACGTCTGTCTCTTCCCATCCTTATTTCCCATACTTATACTTTTATGTCCCTTTCATCAAGGATATGTGGGTTCTTTTCCCCCTTCCCCCTTTTTATGGAGGTCTTAAGGGTCCTCAATGTTGCTTCCTCCCAACTGTTCCATAACATTTGGGGTTATATTAAGGCTTTTGAGATGGTTTGTAAGGACCTAGATATTACTCCGATCGTGGGAGTATTTTTCTTCATCTACATCACCAAACCGGCGAAGGGCGCGTTGGTGTCTTGAGCACTCAGACTTGGAATGCCCTATTTATGTCTCATTCCAATCATTATAAATATCGGAAAGACAAGTATGTACATGTGAGGGGAAAGATGATTTCGTCATGTGTTAGGAGTTGATGGTGCCCCCTCTTTATCTTATCATTGACGAATGATCATGTGGGGATTATGCGATAGGACTAGGAATTCCTTACCCTCGAGGAGAATATGATTATTCTCCTTTTGTGGCAGTTTGATGTTATGGATTTTCATGAAGTGATTAGGCTCTAGTTGGGAGGCGACAAACAGCTTACCTCCTATTTAGGTAAGTCGCATACCGCTTTTCCTTTGTTGGGAATTTTAGACAGGATATGTGATCTTTACTTGTTGTTTTGCATATCAGATGTCGAGGATTTCTGCTGAGGAGAGGAGGTAGAGGTGGAAGACGCTCAAGGGTATTGGTTCGGGAACCAACAATCCCCAAAGTCACCATGTAGGGTTCAATGTCAAGGGAAAAAAGGAAAGTTGAGGACCCAACTCCCAACTTGCCCAACATGAAGGCTCAAATTATAGAGGAAGGTCCTTCTCTTACTACGGGGAAGACGCGTACTCAGGAACCCTTTGCAGGCGAGGATCTTATGACTTTATGGAGCAACGTTGGTTTTGACACACTTAGATTCAAGAGGTCTCACCTTCCTTTCTTCAAAGAGTCCCCTGCTGATTATCAGGACCTTCATACCCAATCGGCTTCAGCCATTGTGAACATGAGGTCAACCAGGAAAGGCGCAAAAAAGCTGAGAAAGAGGTGAAGGTGAAGATCCAGGATTAGATGGATGCCTATAATGAGAGCTAGATGTCACTATAATCTCTCTAGAAAGACAAGGAAAAATGGGAGGAGAAGATGGCAGATGTAAAAGGAAAGGCCAAGGAAATCTCTGATGAGGGGCTATGAAAATCCTCGGATGATTGTCTCCTTCATGAAAAGGAGTTGGAGAAAGAGGTGTCGAAGCTCACTGACGAGGTAATGTCTACTTCTGGCGTCTATTTCGAGTGTGCCAAAGAAAAGATCCTCTTCATCTACCCTAACCTAGATTTGAGCCTTATGGACTTTCTCAAAATTGTTCGTGGCAGCAAGCAAGTGGATGAGGAGGCAGTGGCCTCTTAGGGGTTTGAGAATCCTAACTCCCCTATGAATTCTTAGTGCGAGGGTCAGGTGAAGGAGGGTGGTGAGTTTGGAGACTCTAAACCAAAGAGTTTCGTTGAGAATGAGGTGCCTCCGGAGAAAAAAATGATGGTTGTCTTCCCAGCCCTTAATGGATTTATATTCATTTGCCTTTTTTTGGAATTTTTGTTGCACTTATTTGCCCATTTTGGAACTTTTATAATTGTAATGAACATGCGAATCCCCTTGGAGACTCCTTTTAAATTAATACCCTTATTGCTATCTTATTCTGTAATTATATGTGTGACTTTAAGCCTTTAGCGTTTAATTGAGGGTATATGTCATCATCGCCCCTTTTGCAATAATTTAATTGCTCGTATAGGGACTTGACAAGGATTTCGTTTTAGGGTTCGACATTGTGGTTGTCTCTAAGGATGTTAAGGATCTTGCTTGAGGATCCAAATAAATGAGCGTCTATAAGGGAGGCAAGAATCCCACTTAAGGATCCAGCTAAATGATTTCTTCTATGGGAGGCAAGGATCCCACTTAAGGATCCAACTAAATGATCACCTCTATAGGCGACAAGGACCCCACTTGAGGATCCATATAAATGATCTCCTCTATGGGCGGCAAGGATCCCACATAGGAATCCAACATAATGATCACCTTTATGGATGGAAAGGATCCCTATTAAGTATCCAACTAAATAATTGCCTATATGAGTGGCAAGGATCCCACTTAGGTATCCAACAAAATGACCACTTTTATGGGAAACAAAGATCCCACTTGAGGTTCCTGCATAATGATTGCTTCTTTAGGCGGCAAGGGCCCCACTTGAAAATCCATCTAAATGGTCACCTCTATGGGTGGCAAGGATCCCATTTAGAGATCTGACATAATGTTCACCTCTATGGGCGACAAGAATCCCTCTTGAGGATCCAATAGAATTATCGTCTCTATGAGGGGGTGTGATCAATATGAGTTATGATATATCCCTTCTTTCTACGAGGAAGGTGTATTTATAAAGATCTTTGGGCCAGGCTTGGGTGACCCTGAGTGGCGATAATTGCTCCCTCCTAGTCAATATGAGTTGTTAACCACCTAATTTATAGGGAGTAATGATGGTATCCCTCTTTTTTGACTAACGACATTACACATGTCATTAGTGTCAAGTGATAGTCCTTTAGTCATTGCCTAAGCGGTGCCACTTTTGGGCGAGGGCACCCTAGTTTAGGATCCTCACAAATATAACACTACATAGTCCCTAAAGCATAAGGACTTTTGCTAAGAATAAAATATTTTTTAGGCCTTTCCATTTGAGGTATTCCCATCACCCCTCTAGTGAGTTCCTTATCTGATGGTAACTATGTGTTAAAGGGCGAGTCCCTCATCTTGGGGAGACTCCTTCAGCTGAAAGCGAATATTATTAAAGAGCGAGTCCTTCAACTCGCGGAAAGTCCTTCAGCTATAGGAGACTATTATTAAAGGACGAGTCTCTCAGCTTGGAGCGGGTCCTTTAGCTGAAGGTGACTATAATTAAAGGGCGGGTCCTTTAGCTGAAGGTGACCTTTTTATTTGCATGAGCCCTTAATTGAGGGATGATTCATCGGCCAGGTGTCTTTTGATTAGCTAAAAAGTGTTAGACAATCACTTAGCTTGTCACACTTACTTTCATTTAATGTAAGCAATGATGACCTATTTTTCGAGACCATAATTGTTAGTGGCACGTGTCAGAAACATTCTGATTTTTTTTCAAACCCATGGGGAAGTTCAAAAGATACTTTGTGAATCCCACTCCTCTATAAAATATTTCCTCTTTCACTTCGTCTATTTTGTTTTGCTCTCTATTCTTGCAAGCTTGCCAAAACTATTCAACCTCACATCCCTTCATTCACAACCTTCTTCCAGGTGTGTATCTCCATTTCTCTTATTTTCTATAGCAAATAGGTTCTATTAAGATACATTCAAGATGAAGCTTAGGCTAAGCGTAGATAGGGATGGCAAAAAAATCCGTGCCTGCAGATATCCTTGGATAAAATCCGTCACGGATATGGGGCGGGTAGCTTAATGGATATCTACGGGTTTAATGATATTCATATACGTGGATATCCATACCTGTTAATAAATTATAAAAATAATTTAAATATCATTAGTTTATTATACCTTATCTTTTCATCTTCTAAAAAAATTAGTCTTCTTATATTTCTTTCTTTTTGTTTTTTTTTTGAAATTTTCTTTAAAGAAAACCTTTCACATTTCATTCAAATTCTATTAGCCGTTTCATATTTAAACTCTTTTATTTGTTTGGTTAGAAATGAAATATATGGATATTATATTTGGATCTAATTATGTTTTGGTGAATAAGAAGAAAATTAATGTGATGAAATTTATTGTTAAATTAAGAGCGAATTGTATGGATGTTATGTGATAATAAGTTTGTGTCTTTAAAAGAAGTTAAAAATATTTTTTCAAAAAATATATTTTATAAAAACATATTATCCATGGATATCTGTGAATATCCGCAGATACCGTAAAACCCGTAGATTACCCGCCTAACGGATACCCGTATGGATATGGGGTGGATATGGATATCACATTTATTCAACGGGGAGGATACCGATATCATAATATATGTTCCCATGGATATTCATTTACATCCCTAAGCGTAGAGTTCTATGTTAGTAGCTTCACTTTTTGACGACGATGGTGGTGATTGCTTTTTGTTTTACTATTTTCTCAAGAAAAAAAAAGATATTGTCTACCTTCTCATCTATGTCCAAGAATGTCAGAGATTTTTGATCTAGTTATACTTCTACTAAACAAATCCCACATTTTCGATTAGGAGAGCAGGTTTCTTCTTTAGAGAATAAAGACAGAGTCATTCTGGAGGCTCGTTCTTTGTCAGAGAGGGTGACCATGTCCGTCTCCTCCGACCCTCCTTCCCCATACTTCTAATTTTACCTCCCTTTCGTAAAGGATATGAGGGTTCTCTCCCCCCCTCCGTTTGCCCCTTTTCTATGGAGGTCTTAAGAGTACTCAATGTTGCACCACTCCATTTGTTCCCTAACATTTGGGGTTATATTAAGGCTTTGGGAAGGCCTTATTTATGTCTCATTCCAATCATTATAAGTATTATAAATACAAGTTTGTACGTGTGAGGGGGTGAGATGATTCTGTCGTTGTTTTGGGAGCTGATGGCACCCCTATTTCTCTTGTCCTAGACGGACGATCCAGTGGCGACTACCTAGTATGACTATGCATTTCTTACCCTCGAGGAGAAGATGATTGTTCTCTTTCTGTAGCAGTTTAATGTTATGGATTTCCCCAAAGTGATTAGGCTCTAGTTGTAGGCATATTTAAATAGCATATGTGATTTTTATTTGTTGTTTTGCAGATAAGATGTTAGGGATTTCTGCTGAGGAGAAGAGATAGAGGTGGGAGAAGCTTAAGGGTATTGGTCCGGGAACTAATAATCTCCAAATTCACCCTGTAGGCTTCAATGTAAGGGAGAAGAAAAGGCAAGTTGAGGACCCAACTTCCAACTCACCCAATGTGAAAGCTCAAAGGATAGAGGAAGGCCCTTCTCCTGCTACGGGGAAGGCGAGTACTTAGGCACCCCATGCAGGCGAGGCTCTTGCAAATTTATGGAGCAACATTAGTTTATACACCCTTCGAATCAAGAGGTGTCACCTCCCTTTCTCTAAAGTGTGAGTGCAATTTTCCGTTAGATGTATTTTTTAATGATGTCAAAACTAGGATACTTTAACGTCAATTTATATTGGACAATATTCTTTTATTTTATATGTGCATTTTAGCATTAGGAAGCGTAAAAAGGTTCATGCATTTATAAATTGCACTTGGAAATGTTTTAGAAAAGGTGTCATGCATTAAAAATAGGTGTTTACGTGAAAAACAGAGTTATATGTCAGCATATACATGTTATGTGTAAGCACATACAGGTTAAGTATCAGTAGATATAAGCCATGTGTCAGCACATACGAGTCAGGTGTCGGAACATACGAGTCATGTGTCAGTACATACGAGTCATGTGTCGAGACGTACGAGTCATATGTCAGCACATACGAGCCATGTGACAACACATAAAAGACATTTTTTTCTATGTGTCGACACATCCATCCTATAGGCGACACATAGAATCTTCAGGTCAACACCTAGCAAGAAAATTTTTCTGTGTCGATACATAGAACCTTCAGGTCGACACACATGCTACAGGAATAAAGCCTGCAGGCTCTGTCCATGTGCTGAATCGCTTAGGTTGACATAACACCTTCATTAGTCGACCTAAGACCTTTATAGGTCAACACAAGATCTTTATAGGTCGCCACATAGCTTTCATAGGTCGACACATACGATGCATTTTTCCAAAATTCACAATTTTTTTTTGATTCTTTTGCATTCCTTTTACTTCCAAACTTGCATAATAAATAATTGATACATGCATCATTTCTAGTAAGGTTCTAGAGTAAACCTATACGAAATTAAGATTTCAAATAATTCTCATCATCTTCAACCTCTCTTTTATACATGCACACAATCAAACAACACATAATCATTTTTTGATTGGGCGACCATCTAGGTTATAGTTGATAATGTCTAATTAGGTTGTTTTACCGAGAATATATTGGGTTTAGAGCTTTAAGGATTTCAAATAAGAAAACTGAGCTGGGGTTTTCCTTCAAGATCATTGAGGATTTGAAGGTTTTGGACAAGAATATACAATTCGGATCAGATCGAGTGAAAGTCTTGGGACAAGGGGTGCCTTGCAAGGGAGTAGCGTGAGACGGTGGACTGTCTTGGTAAATCTTAGGTTTCAACAAGTGTGCGCTTGGGATTAATTTAGATGGGTGAAAGCCTTGGGACAAGGGGTGACTTGCAAGAGAGTAGCAAGAATATGTGAATTGAAGTGACATTGTTTGTTACTTGATTAATCTTTGATCAAGGGTTTTGGAGGTAGTAGAATCAACAACGAACCTAGGGTTTGTAGGGTTAGAGTTCTTCATCTCTTGTATACACACATTTGCAAACTAAGAATCATTACACACACACACACACACACACATACACACACACACACACACACACATATATATATCTTTTAATTTTGTGTTTGTAAATTTTTGAATTTATTGTTCGTTTGATCAATTTGTTTGGGATTATTTTTGATCACATTTTGAATTAGGTTTTGTTGATATAATTGTAATTCTTTTGATTGTGATTGGTTTTTAATATCAACAAAACAAAACAAATTTTCAAATGATATCGATTGCACACAAAGTGTTTGAAAAATTGCTTTATTGTGTTTTTGTGTGTTTTGACCATTGGGAATAAGCTCTAAATGTAGCTTATCATTCAATTATTTGTGATTAATAGTTGTTGAATAGTTTATGTTCATTATCATACATTTGTGTACCTTTGCGCATATCTGAGCTTTTTGATAGGGGTTCAGTTAGACGATTTGATTTGGGTTGTTTCCGTTGTGCCGTAAAACTTTTCAAATTTATTTTTGCCAAAAGTTTTACATATGATCTATTCACCCCTTCTAGATCGAAGCCTGTAATTTTACAAGCGGTATCAAGAGCTCCGTTTTATTCCATGCTTAATATTTTCTTATTAGAAGAATGACTATCAAACCTAAGGGAGTGTACAATAGAATTATGGGATGCCTTTATCAATGGTCCAAATCAAATTATGATTACCAATGATCAAGGTGTTACCGTACCTAAATCAAAAGCACAATGGGATGATAATGATAAGAAATTGTGGTCACATAATTGGAAGGCACAAAATATTCTCACATCCACACTTGGTCTTGATGAATATTATCGTGTCTCTCATTGTGAAACCTCCAAAGCTATGTGGGACGCATTATAACTTTCCCGTGAGGGTACTAATGAGGTTAAACAAAAGAGTTTGAGCTATTTCGCACCGAGCATGGCGAAACCATTGCGGATATGCAAAAATGATTCACACATCTTATCAATTGATTGAATGCGCTAGGTTAGCCGATTTCTAATGATATTTCTACTAATAAGGTGTTGAGATTTTTAAATAGGGAATGGAAACCCAAGGTCACCACTATTAAATAGGCAAATAATCTCAAAGCACTTGATCTCACTACCTTGTTTGGCAAATTGGAAGAACATGAGCAAGAACTCTCTTGCTTAGAAAAACATGAAAAAGAGTATGAAAAGAAGGTGAAGAAGGAAAAAGTAAAAGAAAAGGAGGTAGATAATAAGTCTATTTCTCTAAAGGATTCAAGCTTAAAGTCCTCACACAGTGAGCAAAGTGATTGTGAAAAAAGAGATGGCAAGAATTTTGATGATGAAGATATGGAGTTGTTCATCAAAAATGAAAATATATACATATGGAAAAATGGAGTCAAGCACTCCAAATCCGATGATGAAGAGATTGAATTGTTTTTCAAAAGATAGCAAAGGTATATAAGGAAGAATGGAGTTAAGCACTCCGACAAGAACGAAAGGGTATCAGAAGTCTCAAGAGAATATGAGAACAAGAAAGGTAAACTTAGAAGTTCTTGCTATAATTATGGAGAATTTGGTCACTATAGACCATAATGTCTTAAGGTTAAGAAAGAAAAAGGGAAAGGGCATCACAAGAAGTCTAGAAGAACATATGGTTCTTGGGAGAGCGCACATGATTCCTCAAGTGATGAAAGCTCTACTTCAAGTGTAGAATCGGCCTGGATTTGCCTCATGGCAGATAGAAAGAAGAAGAAAAATGTAAGTCTTTATAAGCTTGAAATTATTAATGACTTATCTTATCTTCAATTACAAAAATCCTTTGGAGATCTTCGTAGAGAGGCCTTATGAGCCTTTAACAAATTAGCTTCATATAAAAAATTATTTTTACACTTAGAAGCTAAAGTTTTAGAATTCAAAAGGAAGTTAGAAGCTATTAAGAGATCTATGATATATATTCAAAATGACAAGAATGTGGACGAAAAACCTTCAAAGTTTTGGTTGTTAATCTTGTCATGATTGGCAATAAGAGATAAATGCTCTTCAAGTCAAATTAGACAAAGCCTTACAACCAAAGATTGCTTTTGTTATTGATCTATCAAAGTTTGAAAGGTATTTGAACTATTCATATTAGAAGCATAAATTTTTCCAAAAGGAGTCTAATAGTAAAAGCACATCTCATTAAACCTTATCTTGTCTCTATTGTTGCAAGGAAAGTCGCACTATTGAAAAATGCAAAATTTGGCAACGTTTTGTTCCTAAATGAGCTTTTCAATGGTTGACCAAATGAAAAATTATTTTCACTCACTCCTAAGGACCCAATGAATATTGGGTATATATTATTTGTTTTTGATTTTACAGGAAAAATGGCTTGGGTCTATGAAGAGAGTATGTGATCTTGTTCGTGTATGCTCAATACATGTGACATGTTACATCTCCCTATTTTATTGATTTTGTGGCAAGGAAGAAGAGTTTGTGAAGAAGAGTTCTTATTGTCCTAGGTTATAGTTTTTATGAAGACAAACACATCAACAAAAAGAAGAGTTAAAGCTTAAAGACTAGGGCAATCAAGTTCAAATTATCGAAAAGCTTTGAAAAATTAATGGAAGAATCAAGGTGATTGAATAAGCATTATAATTCAAGTATATATATCTTAATTGCTCATAAAAATCATGCATATTTATCTTAAAACTTTCATGCTTCTTTTAAAATTATTTTTAAATTAACTATTTTGTTTTTGGTAAACTATGGCATTTCAAACCGCCGTAATAGCACTTTAAAACCCCCACAATTTGTATAATTTTCTCATATGTTTTCAAAAAGTATTTTTCAAAACTTTCAGTGAGGTAACCAGTTACATGAACTTTTTTTTGAAAAATTGTTATGTTACTTTTGAGGTATCTGGTTACCACTAAAACAGTGGCACGTTTTCATGAAAATTCAGATGCAAACTAATTTTTGAAAGTTTTTTTGAACCATGACATCTTTTCATGTATTTGTACACTTTTAGAGAGGTGTTAACGATCCATATAAACCATACTTTTCAAAATTCAAACTCATCTCTCTTTCATAAAAATTCAAAACTTATATCCTCTCATTTTGAAAATCAAGTGTTCTTGACATAACTTTTTGTTGAAACTTCTGCACATCAATTTCATTACATTTTCAAATAGTTTTCAACTACATAAATCATTAAAAACTTTTACTACATATTAATAATTTCCTACTTGATAGAGAAGATAAATTATAGGAATTGATATACATTATTATACAACTTCAAACACTTGTAAAAATCCAGATTGTTGTGATTTCCTTGCTGTCCAGGATTGTTGGAAGCAAGAGAGTGAATAAGAGAGGATTGTTCTCTTGTTTCACTTTGTAAATATCATAAGGGGATTGTCCTTATTGATTGTGTTGCTTATGTTAGAAGATTGTAGGATAGGTCTTGGGGGAAAACTTGTACAAAGATCTGACATAGTGGAAATCTCTCACGAGGAGTGAGGGGATTGAAGTACTTTCAGATTGTGAGGGGAACCATGATATATCATTGTATTCTTTACTTTCTGCATTTATTTTTCAGCATATTTACTTTCATATCACTTCTGAAAATAACAAAACCAGTGCTAACACTTCAAATTGAGAAAAGTCCAATAAATATGATTCACCCTCTCTTAGAGACCACTCACAAACCTACAGGGTTGTGTAACCAAAAGGAATCAAAATCTAGTGTTCTTTAATTGGTAAAAGCATTTTGGTTACTATTGAAGTTTTATTTGAGAAGTTTCAAGATAGGTTTTTCTCTTCATAATATAGATATATCTTCACAAGACATTCTCAAAGAAATCGAAAAAGGAATTGATCAGTCTAAAGCGGTGGAACATGATGAATAAGAAAATAACAATTGTGAAGAGGGGAACATTGAAAGTCCAGCTGCAGTGGACGATCTTTTTTTAACTTGGAGAATATCCAATAATCATCAAATCAATATTCTTCTTGGATATATTGTTAATCATACTTTCAAGTGCTTTAACACAAAGAAAAATGGTAAGATCATTCTTGCCTAAAGAGTTTGTGGCACTTTTTGAGTTTATTCCAAATTTTATTCGAGAGTTCTTTGTGAAATGCATGTGCATCCTCCGTCATTCATACGATGAGGTAATATCTTTTCAACTTTAGCTTTGTATGGAAGTTATTTATTTTACCTGGTTATTCTTTAATGCTTATGCTCCTTCTAGTTCAAGATTATGTCGATGATATTATTTTTGGATTCACTTATATGAAACTCGTAGATGAGTTTTTAAAGCTTATACAGGGTGAGTTTGAGATGAGCCTTATGAGTGAGTTGAATTACTTCCTTGGTCTTCAAATCAAACAACTCAATGAAGGGAATGGGGGATACTTGATATCTCAAATATTGCCAAAAATATGATTTGTTGCATGCACTTTATATACCTTTGCTCTAACTTTCCTTGGAAGTTCTTTTGCATAAGAGTTCATTCTTCATCAACTCATAAGTGAGGTAATACTATTCCATTTTTCTTTTCCTTTTGTAAGTAAGCTTCTTTTTTTTCATGTTGCTCGTGTTCCAAATGGTTGATATTCTTGATGTATGAAGTAGTTCACAAATGTTCACTTCCTAAAATTTCCACGGATGTATGTCAACTTATATGCTTATAGTGACTTTATGCTATTTTTATTTCATGCTTGGAATATGCTCTTGGTACATTGTCTTGGTATTTATTCCGACGTGAAATATGGTTGAACATGTTATAATTTTGAAAAAATTTATTGTTGTGTGTCATTGTTATGATAACATCTCTGTTTTTGGTTTGAATGGTGATAAGTTCATGCATCGCCTTGCTAGAGCACATGCATGTGCATCATTTCGGGAGAAATAAAGGCATATGTCACGTAATTGTGCCGCTTCTAAATCAACTCAAGAGTTTTTTATTACATTGTATCCTTCGTCTTTCATGTTTAAGTTATGTTATTTGGAATAGATTTGACAATTATGTTCTATTGTTGCTTAATATGCTTGTATTTATGTTTAGGCATTCTTTTTCAATATGAAATCCATTCTATGTGAGAGCTATCATATTGATGTTATTATCTTTGCAAAATGCCTCTATATGGTATATTGGTTTGTATGTGTCATAAGATACTTCTCATGGCTTGCATTGTCTCTTTTTGATGTTGTTAAAGGGGGAGAAGCATCTACAAGATGAAGTGGGATGCATATATTCAGGGGGAGTCTTCATGAAGACACAAAACTTCACGAAACATATCATCTCAAGTTTTGCCATCATAAAAAGGGGTAGTATGTGAGTGTAACTTTCTGTTAGATGTATTTTATAAGATGTCAAAGCTAGGATACTTTAGGATTAATGTATATTGAACGATATCCTATGATTCTATACGTGCATCTTAGCATTAGGAATCATAAAATGGTTCATGCATTTGGAAATGCTTTAGAAAAGGTGTCATGCATTAAAAATAGGTTTTTATATGAAAAATAGAGTTATGTGTCAGCACATACAGGTTATGTATCAGCACATAAAGGTTATGTGTCAGCATATACGAGTTATGTGTCAGCATATACAAGTCATGCGTTAGCACGTACGAGTCATGTGTCAGCACATATGAGTTATGTGTCAGCACATAGAAGAAATTTTTTTCTATGTGTCGACACATCCATCCTATAAGTTGACGCATAAAATCTCCAGGTTGACAGATAGCAAGAAATTTTTTCTATGTATTGACACATAGAACCTTCAGGTCGACACGCATGCTACAAGAATAAAGCCAGTAGGCTCTGTCCATATGCTGACTATTTTAGGTCGACACAAGACCTTCATAGGTCAACCTAATACCTTTATAGGTTGACACAAGACCTTTATAGATCGAAACACAACATTCATAGGTCAACACATACAATATTTTTTTTCTTCCAAAATTCATTTTTTTTCATTCTTTTGCATTCTTTTTGCGTCCAAACTTGCATACATTTAAATACTTGATACATGCATCATTTCTAGTAAAGTTCTAAAGTAAACCTATACGAAATCAGGATTTCAAAGCATTCTCATCATTTTCAACCTCTCTTCTATGCATACACACACTCAAACTATACATAATCATTTTTTGATTGGGTGACCATCTAGATTAGAGTTGATAATATCCAATTAGGTTGTTGTACTAAGAAAATTGGGTTGAGAACTTTGAGGATTTAAAATAAGAAAAACAAGTTGGGGTTTTTCCTCAAGATTGTTAAGGATTTGAAGGTTTTGGACAAGATTATGCAATTCGGATCCGATCGACTGAAAGTCGTGGGACAAGGGGTGCCTTGCAAGGGAGTAGTGTGAGACGGTGGATCGTGTTGGTAAATCTTGGGTTTCAACAAGTGTGAACTTGGGATTAATTCAGCCAGGTGAAAGCTTTGGGACAAGGGGTGCCTTGCAAGGAAGTAGCAAGATCAGGTGAAGTGAAACAACATTGTTGGTTACTTTCTTCAATTTTGATCAAGGGTTTTGAAGGTCGTAGAATCAATAAAAAACCTAGGGTTTGTAGGATTAGAATTCTTCATCTATTGTATACACACATTTGTAAAGTAAGATATATTATAATATCTCAATTCAAATTCTAATTGACGACAAGCAAGGATTTATTTAGGAAGTTCCTCAAATCGGCCTCCCTATGGGTATGTTTATCATGATGGTTTTCTTCTCACGCCCTAATGACTTTATATTTATTTTCCCTTTTTTGATATTTATGTTATGCTTATTTTCCCCTATGGGGATTTTATGATTGTAATGAGCAACGATTCCTCTCGGGGGATCCTCTTACATTAACTTCCCTTATTTCTATCTTATTATGTAATTATTCATGTGATTTTAAATGTTTAGCGTTTAATTGAGGGCGTCTGTCATCATCGCCCCTTTTGCAATAATTTGATTGCTTATGAAGGTACTTGACAAGGATTCCGTTTTAAGGATTTCACATTGTGGCTTCCTCTAAGAACATCAAGGATTCTGCTTGAGGATCCAACTAAATGATCGCCTCTATGGGTGGAGAGGATCCCACTTGAAGATCCAGGTAAATGATCACCTCTATGGGCGACATGGATCACACTTAAGGGTCAAAATGAATGATCTCCTCTTTGAAAGGAAAGGATCCCACTTAAGGATCCAGCTAAATGATCTCCTCTATGGTTGGCAAGGATCCAACTTAGGGATCCAACATAATGATGGCCTCTTCGGGAGGCAAAGATCCCACTTAAGGATCCTGCAGAATGTTTTACTCTTTGGAAGGCAAGGACCTAACTTGAGGATCCATCTAAATGATCACCTATGTGGGCGGCAAGGATCCCACTTAGGGATCCGGCATAATGATCACCTCTATTGGTGACAATGGTCCCTCTTGAGAATCTAGTAAAATGATTGCCTATATGGGCGACAAGGATCCCAATTGAGGATCCATCTTAATGTTCACCTCTATGGGAGGCAAGGATCCCACCTAAGGATCCATATATTTTTATCACCCCATGGGCGACAAGGATCCCACTTAAGAATCAACCTATTTTTATTGTATTCATGGGTGATCTTTCCTTGAGCTTCTAGGTTTCCTACAAAGGAAGGAATATCCAAACATACAAATTCTATAAAATAAAAAAAAGCAATGTGTCTTATTAAAAACCTTTGGCCTATGTAAAAGTGCAAAGGGAAAAGAGCACCCCATAAAATAACTTGTCTTTACAATCGGCAAATATGTGATTATCGCCTATAAAAATTGTCAATAAAGTAATCAAACAATAATAAAGAAAAATGAACAACAACTATATCGATGTTTCCAGAGAGCATCACTTATGGACCTTCAGTCTTCAATCTTCTCATAGGTTGGAGAAGAATCCTCATCGCCTTTACATATTTCTCTGGGTGGCTTTATTCTTGAGCTCATCCTCTTGACTCTCTCGCCTGGAGTGCAAACCTTCTTCAACTTGAGGCTTTCTATATAACACTTCTTGGTGATCTAATTATCTCCTTGTATAACTCCCACTCGCCCATTGGGGAGCACTATTTCATGCATAAATACATAGTTAAAAAGGCGGAGCCCAATCAGTTAAAAGTTGGTCGCCCCTTAATCATATTGTACAAAGAGGGGGCATCTATAAACAAATACCTAACCTCTATCTCTTTAGCCTAACTCTATTCTCTTAATGTGATCCTCAAGGTTATATATCTCTTTACCTATACATGTTTAAAGGTGCAAGAAACACAAGAAAAGAGGGGGGGGGGGGGGGGTTGAATTGGGTTTTTAGTTTAAAATATTTTCCCCTCTCAAACTATCAAACAACAACGATGAAGAAAAAGACAAGAACATAAGTATTTTTATCGTGGTTCACCATTAACTAGGTTACATCCAATCCAGCCACTTGGATGATTTTCCTTAGACAAGGACTCAATCCAATAATCAATCTGATTACAAAGCAATGACACCCTTTGATTGATTCTTTAAGAGTCTGGCCTACCCAGTCACTTAAAAAATCCTGACGATCATTGACTCCTCAAGATCCTGACCTACCCGTCCGCGTAAGAAGATTTAACCTCCATGACTACCTGTTAGTGACTTATCAAGAGCCCGATAACCTAGTCACTTGAGGAATATAACAAACTGGATTACACCGGTTTTGTGTTTATAAGTGTGCTTCTTAGTTAAACAAATTACAAAATTTTACAATCAGAATATACACTTAAGCAAGATACAAAATGTTGAGCTCTAAGTGCTTTGATTCTCTTATTTCTTGCTTTTGCCCAAATGTTTTTCTTTGTTTGTGCTTTTGCAATTGATCCTTTGATGTTTGAGAACACTCCTTATGTCTCTACCTTTTACAGCTCTAAATCAGTGCAATGTGTTTCTCAATGTGTTTATGGGTCGAGAACACATTCTAAGTTTCTATATATATCTTGAGAAAATTTTATTTTTTCTCACTCATCTCTGGTGCTCTTCCGCACTTGGCGTCATGCTTTTTGTCTACATTTCTCGACATTATTTCTAATCTTTCAAGTCCTCCTTAAATACATAGAGAATGTTATCATTGAGAGTGAAGAATAAATATGTTGGTAGAGGAAGATAGGAATTGTCATTTAAAGTATCTGTTGCATGAAAGTCACTTATATGCAACAGTTGAGTGTAGGGATGACAAACAAACTCGTACCCGCCCGCATCCGCCCCAAGATTAACAGGGAAAACCCGATTTAATTGGGTGCAGGTGCGAGGGAACCTGATTCTTAACTATGTGTGTAGGTGCGGGGGTGGGAAGACACTAAGACCCGACCACACCCGCCCTCGAATAATGCATTTTACTTTAATTCTCTTATTTTACTTATTTTAATATTCATTTATTAATTATATTTTTAATTAAATTATTAATTCCCTTATTGCAATTTAAAAAATCAAATTAATCAAGTTAATATTTATTTACTAATTAAATTTTTAATTAAAATTTTAATTAAATAATTAATTAATTTTTTAAAATAATTAATTTTTTAAATTAATTATTAATTTTTATTGCAATTAAAAAGAAATTAATTTTTTGCAGGTGGGGGTGGGGCGGGTGCGAGTGCATCTGTTCTCCACTTGGGGCGGGTCTGGACGGTAAATTCTAACCTCTTATTGGGTTTGAGGGCGGAGGCGGGTGTGGGTGCGGGTATAGTTAAACCCGCCCCCACCCTGCCCCGTTGTCATCCCTAGTGGAGCGGCGCTAGCATCAAATAGTTGGTGATGATGGGATGTGAGATGATACTGTAGTATAAAGTACAGTCTTGAAGATATGGCATGCGTTTCTTTTTAAGCATATCCCTTTTTTAATTGTACTTTATTTAAATAAAATTTCTTGTCATAATCAGATGCTTCATATAAGCGATGAATTGAATCTTGATTAGATTTTATAGCCTATTTGATGTAGACTACAAAGTCTATTCGAAGTGAGGCTTGAAAGTACCAGAGTCTAGAGTAATTCTTAACCAGAAATGCAGAAGCATTTCTTAGTTTGCTTAGATGCATAAACTGTTCAAAGAAGCATTTCCTTTGTCTTCTGACTTCTGGTCAGAGGCTTCATATTAGAGTTGTTGAAGCTTGAGTAGAGTTCAGAGGCTTGATCTATCAAATTCTTTTTTCAGAACCTTTCTAAATAATTCCTTGCAGGGGTTTTGACTTTAGATGAACTAGAACCTTGACTTTGTTTTAAACACACTTTTGTATTCTTCCTTTTTTTCCTCAAAGTGTGTCCTCAGTTTATAATCTACTTAATGGCTTTCTTCAGACTTCGTCTGCATTCATATTTTACTTCTTCAGAGTCTGAATCTATTTTCTTTTATCTGCGCACTAAACAAACACAATCAGAGTACAAAATCATTCTCTATACTTTGTTATCATCAAATAATAAAGGTATGTAGATGTAGAACCAAATTTGTTCTTACAATGTTCTATAGAGAATCAAACCAAAAATCTTTTGAAAGGCTTCAAATCTTCAGGGTCGTGGTGAAGTTTTTCAAACTCCTCCCAGTATAATATGTCTGCAAAGCTCTCTTGGTCAACAAGAACTCATTTAACTTTCCACTCTTCTGACTTGATAGTAATGACCATGGGGTCGTCATTATGAGGGTGGATGCCAGCTGCATCTTTCTCTGAGAAGGCGGTTGTGCCTTCAGCCTTGAATTCAAGGAGGTTTTCTACACTTAGGATCTGACGAGGTACTTTCATTGGGCATAGCTAGTTTCCCCGCCCCCGAAGAATCCTCTTTTTATAGTGTTGAGCGTGTGGCACACAAATTTACTACCTTCTCCATGGGGCACTTTTTTTTGGCTTTGTTAGGCCTGAGGCTTCCAGCGTCATCTCACCCTCGCAGGTTAGATAAGTCTCACGAATGGGAGAAGCCACCTTTCATATATTTCTTAAGGTCTCCCTCTTGTTTTAGTCTCTCGATTTTCTTTTAAGCTGGTAGGAATCTTCAGTGTGGTGTCCTTTAACTTTATGGAACTTGAACCACCTTCCCCGTTCAGAGCCTATCACATCTGCATTAGAAGCAGACAACTTATTAATGCTATGTAGGTGGAGAACCTTACGCCATATCTGCTCAGGGTGAGTATTCAGGGGCGTGCAATTTTCTGTCGCTTTACCTACCATTTTGAATGCAGTTTTGTCTTTTATGGGTGAGGTATAATTGTTCTTCCTTTGGTGATGTGAGCCCTCAACACCATGAACATACTCTTTGACAACACGCGCCTTTTTTCAGCGTTGCTCGCCTCGCCCTTTATGTAGTACTCTACTCTGGTGACCAATTCTTCCAACGAAATCACTGGCTTCTGAGTGAGGGACTTGTTAAAATGTCATTCCTTGAGTCCATTTTGGAACGCGCCCACAAGCGTTTCTTGGTTTGGTGGGATGACCCTGATGGTGGTTTCGCTAAAGTGGGTGAGATAGTCCTTAGTGACTTTGACAGACCCTAGCATATATTAAACAGGATGGTTATGGAGATCTTTTTATGGTGGTTGGCAGCGAAATGGTGTACTAGCTTCTTTACCAATTCTTGATAGCTGCTAATGAAGGCACGAGGTAAACCCATATACCATCGAAGGGCAGCATCCCTCAAAGTTCCAACAACAACTTGCATTTAAGGGAGTTAGGTGCTCATATGATGGTCACCTGTGTATTGTGGTGGCGACATGCTCGTAGGAATCGTTGTGCCCTTCAAACTTGGCCAAGGAGAGAGGTTTGAAACCCTCGGGGACAAGCGCCTCATTCATGTGTGAGAGTGGCTAAGGGTCTAACAAATTTATCTCCTCCGAGGGATTGGACTCATGTTGGCACTTTAATGGTGGCATAACTCGTCCATGGTGGCACGCATCTCCGCCAGGGCGTTGACATCACTGCTATCACTGGTACCTTATTGCGTAAGGGATGGAGTTCTCTTATTAACCATGGCTGAAAGTGAAGGGTAACAATGGGTAGGATGATGGTGATGAAGACAGTATGGCCAAGGTTACTTTTAGCAAGGCTCCACGGTGGACTCCATTGTACTAGTCAAAAAGTATAGCTATGTGTGTTCCTCCTGAAAGGGAAGGGGGACGCAGAGGCCTTAATATGTACATTACATTGTACGGTGGTTAGGGCTTGTCAACGACAGCAAGAAGCCCTATATAGTGATTTTAGAAGTCCTACTCACATGAGGTGAGAGACTCTATGGATGGACGATGTGCTTATGTATAAGCGTATGAGGGGTGTGATTAATACAAGTTATGATTTATCCCTGCCTTCTACGAGGGAGATGTATTTATAGAGGTCTTTTGGGTATAGGGTTTGGGTAACTCAAAGTGGCGACAACTACTCTCTCTTGACCAGGAGGAGTTGTTAACCACCTAACTTTTAGGGAGTAATGATGGACTCTCTCTCCTTTGACTGACGACATTACATACGTCATCTATATCAAGGACGAGTCCTTTACTCATCTTCTAGGTGGTACTACTGTTGGACAAAGGCGCCGTCATTTAAGACGTTAACAAATATAACATTACATTGATAAAATAAAGGTACATTTATAATTTAAAAATGCATGCTTGTGAGTTGAGTTTTTGGATTAATTCTATATTTATATCTATATTTATATTCATGTTTAAAATTTTGAAAAATTGAAGGAATTATATTATAGATAATCGTATAATATAGTAATAATATATTAAATTGGTTTTATGATATGTGAGGCTCTCGAATAATGTGGTATCAGAGTGCCGACAAAAAAAAAGATACATATAATATGAATATAATAAAGAGAATTAGTAAGAGAAAAATTACTCAATCATGAAAACAACACAACCAAACACTTAACTTATTACTATCACATTTTTCTTATTACTTCCTAAACTATGTAAAAAGACTGCTACACATGGAGTGTCGTCTCAACCTTTTGATCACAATTATCACAAATAGGAGAACTTTTCACTCCATATTTGTTCATGCAAAAGTTTGTAAGAAGACACTCATGATCATTCAGCCATAAAGAGTTTGGATATGGTGGGAACCCTTTTAGCTCCAAAGAGTTTTTCAACCAACCTTTGTAACTTAAAATAATATTGCTCCAGACTTATGAGTACTCTCATTGGTGAACCCATATTTGTCGAGAAGTACCTTGCATCAAAGGTCATCTAGATTACTAATAAGATTCTACATCATCTTCATGAGGAAAACATCATTCATTGGACGCGGTTTCTTGAAGCCTAATCCACCATTTGAATCACATTGAATTTTCTCTATCTCATCATATGTGGTCTTAGAAATCTTCGAATATGGAATAGAGCTAATAATTAATTTAGATAGATTAATTCTTCATACATTATTGCTTCCACCCATTCAATCTTTCGTTAAATTATTTAAATATTGCAGAATATTCTCACGAAACTCTGACAAAAGATTAATAATTAGGATTTCTGGCTATATAGTATTTGTTTTCTTAACTAGACCATAGGACTTAAACCCGAAATCATTTTTTAAAACACACAAACCATATGATTTTATTGGATACCAAAGATGTTTGATTGCATCCATCCATTTGGAACAGTAACCTACATCATAATACGACACACATTTCTATATGATGCAATCTTGAAAGAGACATACAGTCGGTGCCGACTATGTTGCTGCCGTTGTTAATCTTTTTTTATTTAGTAAATAGTACCTCTTCTGCAATGAATTTCGTTTTTTGTCTCATATAATGAACCAATTTGATTGCATGCCTATATGCTTTTGGGATTTCTTATCCCACATTATAATAGGGTGAAAGGTGAAAAAGTGCTCTTTAATTTTCGGAGATTTATTTTTAGACGTATTTTATCTAATCAAAATGTTAACGGATCAAAAAATATATTTATGTAATATTTCAAAACACATTTTATATATTCATCTCTAAAATATCCAATAGGCATGTTTATTGTTCAGAAGATGTATCTCCGTTTACGATTTACAGAAATGCATCTTCGTTTATAATTTACGGAGATGCATCTCCGTAACGTATTAGAATAGTGCAAGTTTAATAAGTTTTATATTTGTTTAGATGAAAATGACGATTTATAAATGTTATGTGATCAAAATTGAATCATCCAATCGACATGCAAAAAATGAAATATATAAATTTAGATGGTCAAAATAAGTCATCATCCGATATACAATGAAGTCGAACTACACAATATAGTCGAAATAAGTCAAAATAAAATACAATCGATAATAATCTAAAGTACAAATACTATATGTTCTTGCTAAAACACTAAAAGGTTGACTTCCCTGATACTAGTCAGGGAGAGCCTCAAATGATTGATTAAGTTCCTGTATATGTTTTACTCAGGTAGTTATTCTTCCCTTCCTCAGGGAGGAAGTCTCCTTTATCTTGTGTCCATTAATGACCCTTCAAGAGATGTTTATTCATATCCCTCACAAAGGCAACTCCAAATAATGTTCGTCGTATCCCATAATCACCACATAACGTCTTTTTCCTCAGCTTTTGTAACTCCATACCATCATTGAAACGTTTCATAACCGTCCATTTGCGACTGTCACATGACTCCTTTTCACCGATCATATGACCGAGCTAACTTGTTTCTACTGTCCGAGTTCTGCTACAAGACCGATGTATTTATAATGCCGGCGTGTGAACCCTAACCAGATTCTGACTTGTGTAGAATGTATGCTTGTCTGACTTATCTGCTTCTTTATACTCAATTTATAGAAGCTCGACTTTTTAAGAATTACAGGGTGTACGCGAGCCTCCCGATTACGAGGTCCTATTTGGATTGAAGTGTTCGGTCAAGATAATCTTAAAATTTTTTCCTTCGTAAGTCGACTTCTTACTCGGCAAATCACTGAGGTGTCAATCATCTTAATGATGACAAATCTTTATTTCTCTTCTTCATGATGGTTTTATGGGAACTCTCACTTGTCATCATTGTTCTTTTTTGACACAAATTCTTGATCGTTACGAACTTGTTTTTTTAAAAGGACCATGCTCTTTCATTTTGTTCACTACCAAAACTAGTGATCTTTTCTCCAAGCGTTGCCGAAAAATATCCATTTCATTCATCATTTGATTCTTCTGCTATCTCAAGCTCCAAATATAGTTTTCTTTCCCTTTTTCATTCTTTTATTTATGTCTTTAACACGAAGCAATAGCTACCCGAGAGAATGTTCGATTTCCCTTACTGCTAGTGATAGGAATAGGATTTGGAACGCTTACATGTGCGAATGTGAGAGTTATTTAAGTTAAATGGATTTTGACCGGATTATTAGAGAAGTTTATGGTGAAATCCATTCACTGATCCTCTGGCTACCTTCGTTCCTCACTTTGGGGATTCTAAACCGGTCTCTCCCAAGAAAATGAAGATTTTGATGAGTGATAATTTTATCCAGGCCGACGTGACCATCACCACCTTGATGTAGGATTCAGGCAGTAACCACCAAACTAATCCATCCTCTGAATTCAAATTCTGGTATAACAATTTTGATGGTTTTTGATATCTTTATGATCATTTGAATGCAACTGGGGATGTTGAGAAAGTGAAGTCAATAAGTGCCCAATAGTTAATACAAAATCTCGAAGCACATCTGATGAGATCTGCAGTCATGACTCTGGGTCTTTTTGAAGTGGGCGATGCTCATGGACAAAATGAAGCTTGTCTGACTAAAGACATAAATCAATTGAAAGATGATTTCAAAACCCGTACCCTCCAGGTAGACGAGCTGACCAAGAAGTTTGCAGATATGAAGAAACAAAAAGAAACATCGAAATGCTAGTTGTCAGAAATGACTAAGCAGAAATAATTTACTGAATCCAAATGAGACTTTAAAGATTTACTGACTCCATGTGAATCCAAATAATTTACTAAGCCGATTTGATTCGTGAAACAGAACAAGCTCAAGCTCTCAATGAGACTTTAAAGATGCCTTTGTAAGATGCTCAAGTGAATTTTCTCTCTGCTGGAGATGATGCTTTTGAGAGAGCTAAAGTTTAAGCTTTCTGCATCATGCCCAACCTAGATGTGACAAATGTAACACCCTTCTAAACCCCACGAAATATATATAAATAATCAGAGTAAATCATCATGCATTCACACAAGGGTGTCACACATAATTTTCAAAACATCAAAAACACCTGTCATACTCATTAACACTTTAATAAATAATCATGTTTTTCAAATTTTCACTTCGCATGTAGCAGTGGATTCATTTTATATCATAATTCTCATAAAGGAAACATTTATGTTCATCACATAATTCAACCTTACTTAGGCACTAAGGCCAACATCCTAATATTTCGGTAAATATAAAAACATAGCGTAGAGTACATAAAGTATCTCTAGAACATAAACCAAACGATCCCAGTGTTACATGACCAGAGCATGACTTGACCCAACATAACTAAAATACTTAATAGCTACACCAACAACGACCACACAACTGCGAGCAGCTCTACTCTTGATACCTGCACGATGTCAGATATGACATCATTCCAGCAGAAGGGTGAGAATTCACATCAATATTGAAATCATAAGATAATAAATAATGTAAAGCATGTCAGGACAAACACCAATATTCTCACACTTCAATTTTCATCAACCAATATCATTCAACAACCGTACATTCACAAATCTCAATTCAATAAGTCATACACATGTACATACTTTCATATAACAATCATATATTCACAACTCCCAATTCAACAAGTCTTACACATATGCATACTTTCATATAACAATCATATATTCACAACTCCCAATTCAACAAGTCATACACATATGCATACTTTCATATAACAATCATGTATTCACAACTCCCAATTCAACAAGTCATACACATATGCATACTTTCATATAACAATCATATATTCACAACTCCCAATTCAACAAGTCATACACATATGCATACTTTCATATAACAATCATATATGCCATGTGACTCAATCCAGCTCAATGCAACTCATGCCATGTGGTACCAACACTTGTTATTATTTTTCGGTTTTTACATTTAAACCGGGTTCGTCCTCTAGACCAATAACAAATAAAAGCTCGTCCTCTAGGCTTTCAAACCCACCCTTCTAGGTTTGGGACAAGTCACTAGTCTCCATGAAACTAGCAAGCATTGCCTATTGAAAACAAATGATGCGTATGCAATCAACAACCAAATGCACTTAAGATCGTTCTCGCATCTTAATCTCATGCATTTTCAAATAATTCATCACATAAGAATTATAACATGATTGCACACACAACACATTTCATAATAATCAAAGTATTCATACTTTCACACCTCATCATTACATTTATCAAGTAATGCACAAGAATCAATTAGATTCAATCACAATTCGACGATTACACATAGGACAATCAATCAATTACAAATCATTGAATTCAATACTCAATACACAATCAACTTGTTAAACAACAATTGATATCTCAATAGCCAACTGAAGGTTTATAATCAATCAATACTCAAGTAAATAATCAATAAATCATCTCAATTGATCCATATTTTGTTAAGGTTTAATTAACCAAAGACTCTATGTAATCAACCCTCTAAAAACATGACTTTTCTAAGTTTCAGCTAGTGCAATCGATTGGAGTTAGAGTGCAATCGATTGGTCCTTTGAAAATTTCATCACTTTAGCTACTGTTTTATGGTGCAATCGATTGACACCTTAGTGCAATCGATTTCTCTTTTAAAAATTTCAGCATTTTAGCTACTGGTTTGCTGTGCAATCGATTGACATCTAGGTGCAATCGATTGCTCAACTAAAAATTCAGCTTCCAGCAGCTTTTCTCAGTGTGCAATCGATTGACATCTTAGTGCAATCGATTGCTCACTGTGTGTTTACGAAAAATTATGCAGAAAAGTGTATTTTCACCAACTATTCCCCTCTTTGCTACCATAATCAATCCCTCCATGTTAGGGCATTCATAACAATAAAAAATTCACTCAAATCATGAGAGATATATGGGTTTTTCCTACATAAACTCCTACTCATTAACCATTAAAACACAATTCCAAATTAGGATTTTCCCTAAACATCTTATACCCATTAATCATTACCCCACAATCCCAATAATGAGAGAATGCTCACCCTTACCTTAGGTTTGTTATGGAGAAGAATCTTGATTACTTGAATGCTTGAAATCTGAGTTTCTCCATCTCCTTCTTCTTTTCCTCTTGCCTCTTTCTCTTCTTATCTTCTTCCATTCTCTATTCTCTTTTTCTCCTCTTACCAACTCTCCTCTAAAACCCTAACTCTTTAACCATTCCTAGTGGGCTTTACCCAACTCCTCTCACTTTCTATTCACACATCCATCATTAGGCCCAACTAATCGATCTAGTAATTCCACACTATTCTATCAAAATAGAATAAATCAATTAATTTAATTAATTCAATATATCACATATTTAGATTAAGTCAATTAAATCAATTAACTCATATAAATTAAATAAATCAAATAATTCACATAAATCAATTAATTAGTACAAATAATTAATTATAAAAAATTGGGCTGTTACAACAAAGAGGGATTTTTTCAAGAATGTGGTATACGTGAATTTGGTTGACATGGAGAGCGATTCCCCTGAGTTAGAAGGTGTGAAGGTGGATAATTCGACATCTG
This sequence comes from Lathyrus sativus, assembly GCA_963859935.3. Lineage (NCBI taxonomy): Eukaryota > Viridiplantae > Streptophyta > Magnoliopsida > Fabales > Fabaceae > Lathyrus > Lathyrus sativus. The sequence continues at coordinate 22,509,493 of OZ012740.1, read as the reverse complement.
AAGCTCATGAAGATGAGAACCATGAAAATTAGATTTTGCTTATGTTTGTTGTTGGCCATCAGGAGTGATGTGCCTGCTCGTACATTTGAACAATATTTTGTTTTTCTTATTAAGTGTTTTGGTTCTTTGGTGGCTCTTATATAACAATGTTGTTTCAGTTAGGCCAGAGGTTTTAATTTACTCAGCGCGTCCACAACCGATTATGTGGAAAGTTCCCGACTTATGGATGTTAACTCACCCGCTCTAGGCCTAGTCCCGGATCATGCCTTATGATCATTTTTCCTGCTTTATATATTTACAATACAATTGTTTTAACTATGGGTGCCTCATTAAATACCCTTGCCCGTGCAAGGAAAAAAATGCATTTCCATAATTTTTATTCATGATGTTTATTATATAGTTTAGCTAAAATAAAACTTGAGGCTAGTTATACTACAAGACCTAAGTATTTCAACACCCTCAAAACTTTCTAACTTATAAGCCCTCTTATTCAAAATATGACCTATTTGAAAAGGTTGATCCCAATTCGGGGTTAGCTTGCCCTTCCTCTTAGGATCAATCATCTTTTTTGATACCAAATCTCCTTTGTGAAATCCTCTTTGCCTTTCTTTGATATTGAGTCTCTTGGCCATTCCTTGAGCACTGATCTGTGTCTTCCTCACGTCCTTGATGGACAAAAAACTGTCTTCCTCCGGGTTCTTTCTCGGATTAATGTTAACTAGATTCACCTGTAATTGATCACCTTTTACTGGCTCATTAACATGAGCTTTCTTTTTGAGCTTCAGTCTGTCTTTATAACACTTTCTTAATAGTCTTTGATCACCCTTTGTTACTCCTGCACAACCATCCTCAAGAGGATACTTCAGTGTGAGGTATAAAGTGGATAGTGTCACCTCCAAATCATTTAATGATGGTATGTCGATAATAATGTTGTAAGGAGATGCGACATTAACAATTGGGTACCTAACCTTAACACTTTTCGCGTTGTCACCTTCGCTAAAAGTTGTCATCAGTGACAGATGTCCTAGAACTTGCACCTGTTCTCCGAAGAAATCGACCAAAGTACCTTTAAAAGGTAATTGCTGGGAGATATCAAAATTCGTCCCCTTAAATGCATCCCAGTACAAAACATTTATTGAACTTCTCGGATCTACTAAAACTCGCTTCATGCTCCAGTCACAAATTTGTACTTTAATTACCATTAGGTCATTCTTGTGAGCATATACTCCCTCGACATATTTTCTGGAAAAACCAACTACAATCGAGTTTTCATCTTCTTCTGAAGACGAATTTTTTCACACATGCATCGCTGTCCGGACATATCTTTTCCCGGCTGAATTGGTTTCTCTTCCTCATGCGAATCCTCATCCTATTGGCTCTGTGTTTGCAAAACGTGGAAGCTATCTTGCAATGTTTCATTTTGTTGATGGAGGGCCTCCACCACTGTGAGTAATTGAGTTAAGTATGGTGGCACTGAGCCATTAGTGATTTTGATGATGATTTTTTTATATGGCCTAGGAATATTTTACCAGACCTCATGGTGGGCGCCAAATGTTCTTGCTAAAAGCAATAAAAGGTTGACTTCCCCGATGCTAGTTAGGGAGAGCCTTAAATGATTGGTTAAGTGTTTGTTTATGTTTTTCTCAGGTAGTTCTTCTTCCTTTCCCCAAGAAGGAAGTCTCCTTTTATACTCCTGTGTCCGTTAATGACCCTTCAAGGTGTGTTTCTTCGTATCCCTCATAAAGGTAACTCCGAATAACACATGCCTTCTCCCATAATCACTACATAACGTCTTTTCCCTTAGCTTATGTAACCCCTACCATCATGGAAATGTTTTGTAATCGTCCATTTATGAATGTTCACATGACTCCTTTTCACCGATCATATGACCAGAGCCGACTTATTTCTATTGTCTGAGTTTTGCTACAAGATCGATGTGTTTATACTGGCAGTGTGTGAACCGTCATTAGATTCCGACTTGTGCAGAATGTATGCTTATCTGAGTTATATGCTTCCTTGCACTCAATTTATAGAAGCTTAGATTTTTAAGAATTCTAGGATGTACACTATATATTATTGTGTATGCCGAATTACAGCTCTTTAGGCTCCTCTATTCCCTGTTCTCTAATGTTGTCTCTGATACATCAGTGCCTCTTGTGCCTTCATCATAATGGCATATAAGACCTGCCTCACCTCAGACCCATCAGGGAAGATACCTTTGTCAACGCATGTCTACACAATCTCCACAATGCAACAACATCTAGGAAAAACATCATGAGCATATGATTTAACTCTACGTTATCCTTCTCTAGTATCTCCTGATGAGATGGTCTCAACGGATCTCCTGGAGCAGTCTGCACCATATATGAATGTGACACCCAGAATAACCACTTGATGTACTCATCGATATAGATTAGGTCGCTCTTAGCTATGGTACTTTGTGCCTGCTCCGGTACTAAGTGACTAAGATAATCATCAAACATGGCATCCATATCTCAAAGTGTCATAGAAGGAGGAGCAGAGACAACAAGGTGTCTAGGAATAGTCTGAGTGTAACTGAACTACCGTATGACCCGCTAAGGAAGATGAGAAAATGTGAGACGTGAACCGCAAGCCAAACATCTAGTATATAAAACAATATCCTCATGATAATTTGGTACACACGACCAGGCAGAGTTACGCGGGAAGTTCTGGAGGATCCAAGCCTGAAAAGTGTTGGAACGCACAAATCATCAGTAAGGGCATTGCTAAAATGTAATGAAAATGAAACACAAACACTAAAAGATCAATAAATATTACTATCAAGAGTATGATGATGCATGTCACTTGCTTCGTCTTCCACCCACATCCCTCTAATAAATTCGAGTACAAGTAGACCAAACAAGCGCCCCCCAGTTGTACTCATGGATCCGTTCGAAATCCTCTAAGTATCGTAGGTAGATGACATCCACATAAGTGGCACTCTTGTCCTAAAAAATCACAATGCCAACCAAATATAGCAGGTATGCTCTCATAGCATACGCTCTATGGAGCCCCACCTGCTTGTCATCACCTCTAGTCTTCTCTACTATAAGGATCTCATATGTATTTACCTTTTTCAGGAATTGAAACCTAGCATGAACCCCTCTAGTTTTTTCCATCTCCCTCGTGGCATCCTCTAAGCTAACTCCCAGTTAGTACACCATCAAATCGAGTGCCCCGTCTTTGCTAATTCTCCCATGGTTTAGAAACTTTCCCTATAATCGGAAGATGCAGCAAACATGACACATCGTCGAGTATGATAAACATCTCACCAAGTGGTAGATGGAATGATGACGTCTTAGCATGTCATCTCTCCACGAATGCAGCCTGAAACCACTTGTCATTAGGATGAGGCAAACCAATAACTAAAGGTCCTCAGCTTCGCGGGCTCCCAAGTCGGAAAAAGTGATGCCAATACGACTACTCGCATCATACACTAGTAATCTCAAAGGGGCCTCCACTAAGCATGGTTATCATATGCTAGACATGTCAAAACTACTCCCAACAACTAACTATTGATTATACCACAATCCTATCATAGGTGTACGCTCAGGTCCGGGTTAGGACTTATCTCACCACTCAAGATAACAACCCTGCATACAGAAAACCCAGGCACAAACAGATGTATGTACAAATATGTACAAATATACAAGCAAGCAAACATATAGCAAACACAAATATAAACAAGGTGGGCTTAACCCTCTTAGGGGAGCATACCTAGTGAAGTTACCATTTCTGTTGCAGTGAGAATCGGATATCAAGCTACTAATTAACTTGAATCACAAATCATGAAGTTCACCATTGAGCTTTGATTTATCCAAAGGAAAGGGTAAAGATCGAAGAAAACCTTAAGTGCACCATGTAACAACACAACTAAGAGATCTAAGGCTCGGAGGTTGGTTATACCTAGGGAAGGTGTTAGCATCCTAAGCATCTGTAGTATTCTACAGGAACCTCTTGTTAGTATTTGTGTTATGGTAAAGTGTGCTTGCTAAAGGAAAAGTGCTAAAGTAAAGACCTAGGGTATATACAAAGTATGCTCGCCAAGACATCGTATCTCGTGCCTACGTATCCTGAAGGGAATGGAATCAGAACAATCATAGTTCCCTTTAATAGGGGTGAGAAACTCTTGACTTTGGTCAAGGTTCCAAAGGAAAAGTAAATATCTGCGGTGAGACACCTACATAGAGTGTGACGACTCTAAACCTAAGGCTAGGTTAAACAGGAAAGGAAATGTCCATGGCAGGATACTCACATAGAGTACGGTGACTCTAATCCTAAGGTTATGATGTAGGATAAGGACCTAAGGTTAGGCTAAGTATGACATGGCAGTTAACAGGGGGAATCCTTTCCTTTAGAATGGGGAAGACACCCAAACAAAAACCCTAAATGTGAGGGTATTTTAGTAAACTCACTATATAAAATAAATTAAATAAAATATAAAAATAAATGATGAAAATAAATAACAAGGCTAGGATTACTTAAGATAGTAAAGCTCTCCAAAATAGTTTTATGGATTTTTGGGTATAAATATTACGTAATATTAATAAAAAAGAAAGAAAGAAAAGAAGAAGAAGAAAAATGGCAAGGGGATGCAGCCAGTAACCAAAACTGAAAGGAAAGCCTTAATGGGCTTAGAAATGGGGGTGGCGCTAGCAAACCAGGACTAGGTCCAATCCATAACCAAGGGACAGAGGAATCAAGTATGAGTGATACGTGAGGCTTCCCGTATACCTCCATCGTGACCGTCAGATCTGGAAATCTGACTTGGTCGACATCAAAACACGGCCAGGGTGAGGGGCGTATGGTTAGCTAAAGGAATTGCTACACAAGGGAACATGGTTCCTTCTAAAAGTCAACAATAATGAATAGGCCATGTTAAGCAGTCACTTTAAACATGGTCACCTAAATCATTAATGCTCAGAATTGTGAATAAAGGGACCTTGGAAAACTGAAACATCAATACCTTCTTCCAAAAAACGCGTTCTTTCTCTCCTCTCACTGGAAATGAAAATTTGATCGGAAAACCTTAAGGAGTTGCCGGAGAAGAAAACCTACGGCGGAAATTGCCGTCTTCTCCGGCGAGAGTCTCTCAGATCATCAAAAAACCAACAAGAACTCGTACTCTTTTTCTCTCCTACACACGAATCCAAGGTTAATTCCAACAAAAGCCTACAAGAAATAACCAAAACGAGCCCTTCCTCTTTCGAAAACTTAACCCCAAAGTTCATCAAAAGGCAGTGAAAAACACAACGGATGACGTATTGCAAGCAAGTCATGGAAAAATTACACGAATCAAACTCTGAAGTAGAAGACTTACCCTTGGAGCTCCCAAAATGCAGGTGTGAATCCTCTCTCTCGTTATTTTTCTTCACAACCGTCATTCTGGTTTTTGTGTGTGTAGAAAATAGGATCCTTCACCCTCTATTGAACTAGGTCTTTTCTTCCCCTGATAATGTGCTCTCACCTTCTCCTCCCTCTTACTGATCGAATCGTCGCCTTTTTAATGGGATTCCAATTTGACCACGAACCTTTGACTGTTGTGATCGGTTGTCAATATTTGTTTGTTTTCCAAATTGATGTTGATGCTTTTTCTGAATAAATATCTGATATGCTGACACTTTCCTCCTTCATGAATTCTGAACCGCTGCTACTCACTGCCTTGTGATGTCCATTATATTCTGAAATTGTCTGCTATATTCTGAAATCATATGTTGTATTTGTTGTTATGATTTGTCTCCATTGTTCTGAATTTGGATTTTTGTGTGACATGAAGATGTTGCATAATGTGTGATGTTATAAACACATGACATGATTTTGCTTATGAATGGCAAGAAATGAAGATTTGAAATGGCTTTGAATTTATTTTGGTTATGATTGGTTTAGGAATTGAACTTTCTTTGAGTTTTGAAATGGAAATTAAATTGCAAATTATGAATGGTTTAAGATTGTGGTATGCATTTCTCATGTTTGTGAATTGCAGTTTTGTTTTTCTTGAGTTCATTTGATGAATCTTGGCATGATGAATTGTGTGAGATGAATTGAAATGAATTGAAATTGATGGAATTTGATTCTGGTTGTAGGTGCAAAAATGGTGGAAGATGGGCAAGGTTTAAAGAACATGTTGCCATGGGTTGAAGATCATGATTATTATATCAATAAATTTGAATCCGTGGCAACATTGAAGTCCATGTATAAGTGAATATGACAATTTAAACTTCCTTGTAATCTTGGACAATCATGATCCAGCTTCTTATATGTCAAACTAATGTAGCATTTTGAAAGGTGTGATACAAGAATATGGAGTGTCATTATTGTCACAAAACAAGACACATACATAAGTATTACTATTAGTGGAAAAGAGATTACAAAGGCAAGAAGGGTACGCCTAAACAAAGAGACCATGAAGATCATGACGATGATCGTGTTACTAATGCTACTAGTGATGATCTTGTTATTCTCCGTGATGACGAGTCTATTAATCATGTATCAGATGAGAGCACGTGGATAGTTGACAGTGGGTACTACATTGCATGTTACACTAAGGAAGTATTTCTTCACATCTTATATTTTCTGGTGATTTTGGAGTGTTGAAGATAGGTAATGATGGTGTACCTAAGGTAATTGGTGTTGGTGATGTTTGCTTGCAAACCAACATAGGAATGCAGTTATTGCTTAGAGGTGTCAAACATGCTCCAGATGTCTACTTTAATTTGATCTCTGTGCATATGCTTGATGATTGTGGTTATGACAATCACTTTGGTTTTGGAAAGTGAAAACTTAATAAAGGTAACTTGGTTGTGCCTAGAGGGGAAAAGCTTTCTAAATTGTATTGGACAAAAGCTTTGGTTTCTAGGGACAGTGTGAATGCTATCGACATGGAAGCATCTTTTTAGCACCGAACACTTAGTCATATTAGTGAAAAAGGGTTGGATGTTTTGGCAAAAAAATGTTCTTTCTGGATTAAATAATGCAAATTTGGAGAAGTGTTCTCATTGCACGGCTGGTAAATATAGTAGAGTATATTTCAAAATACATCCTCCCTCAAGGAAGTCAAATTTGCTTCAATTGGTACACTCTGATGTTTGTGGTCCATTAAAGGTAAAATCCTTTCATGGTGAACTTTATTTTGTTACCTTTATTGATGACTTCTCCAAGAAACTATGGAATATTTATGCCTTGAATACAAAAGACTAAGTGTTGGAAAATTTCAAAGAACTCCATGCTTTGGTTGAGAGACAGACAGGCGAAAGCTGAAATATGTTCGTTCAGACAATGGTGAAGAGTATTGTGGACCATTTGATTCCTATTGCAAGCAGCATGGTATTGCACATGAAAAGGCTCCTTCTAAAACTCTTCAATTGAATAGTTTAGTTGAGAGGATGAATTGAACACTAATTGAAGGATTAAAGCGTATGCTCTCTGAAGCTAAGTTTCCTAATCATTATTGAGGAGATGCACTTTACACGGCAGTACATGTTCTTAATCTCACTCCTACTGTTACTTTGAACAATGAAGTTTCAGACAAAATTTGGCTTGGAAAGAATGTCAAGTATGATAATTTAAGAGTATTTTGTTGTAAGTCTTTTGTGCATATTCCAAATGATGAAATCCAAGTTGGATGTAAAGTCAAAACAATGTATCTTAATCTGTTATGGGCAAGATGAATTTGGTTATATGTTGTATGATCCTGTAGGGAGTAAGCTTATTCGAAGCCGCAATGTGGTGTTTATGGAATATCAAACTATTGAAGACATTGATAAGGTAGAAAAGGCTACACTCAAGAAAGATATCAGTTTGTCTAATGTTGATCCAGTTTGGTTACCTAGTCATAATCTGTAAGCTATTGGTGGTGATGATCACAATGGTGAGCCATATGATTTTGTTGATGATCAACAACTTGGAGATGAGGTAAATATTACAACTAATGATGGTGAAGGGGAGAGCAATATGTCACATGATGAGAATCTTGGTGAAGCTCCAGTATCATCTCAAGTTCAACTTAGGAGGTCTAACAAGCAGAGACAACCTTTTACAAGGTATAATTCTGATGAGTATGTGACCTTAATTGATGAGGGTGAACCCGTATGTTTTCAAGAGGTCATAGAAAGTGATGAAAATAAAAAAGGGTTGGATATAATGCATGATGATATGAAATCATTTCATGATAATCACACTTATGATTTAGTGAAGTTTCCTAAAGGCAAAGGGGCATTGGAAAGCAGGTGGATTTATAGAGTTAAACATGAGAGCAACTATAAGTCTCTAATATATAAAGCTTGATTAGTGCTGAAAGGTTTCTGTCAAAGAAAGTGTTGATTTTAATGATATTTTCTCACCTATTGTAAATATGTCATCAATCAGAATCGTATTGAATTTAGATGCTACTCTTGGTTTAGAAGTTGAGAAAATGGATTTGAAAAAGACTTTCCTTCATGGGGATTTGAAGGAAGAAATATACATGAAATAACCCGATGGTTTTCAAGTTAAAGGAAAATACGATCATGTGTGTAGATTGAGTAAGAGTTTATATGGGTTGAAACGAGATCCAAGGCAGTGTGTAGATTGAGACAAATATGTGTTATTTTTTAATAGTAAAAACACTATTCTTCTTGGTAAAAATTCAACTTTTCATAATAGGTCCAAACACATTGATGTGATATATCATTGGATACATGATGTTTTGGATGCTAAGTTGTTGGAGTTAGCTAAATTTCATACAAATGATAATGGTTATGATATGATGACTAAAGTATTACGAAGATAGAAATTTGAAGCTTGTTGTGATATTGCCAATTTGGCGATTTCCTCCACATTGGCGATTTTCTCCACATAGTTGTGAGGGGGAGATGTGTTGGGTTTGAGCTCCCTTCCTATGTGGAGAAATACCTAAATATGATTAGCCTATTTGTCTCACTTATTTAAGTGGATAAGATCAATTTTGAGTTGATAAAGATAGAGAGAAAATATGGATTCAAAAGAGAGAAAAAAGGAGAGAAACTTATTCTCATTTTTCTGCAACCAGTCTCACTAAATCGACAATCTGTGATTCGTTAACCGTCAGATCGATCTCAAATTAGGAGGGCATGTTTGTAGCAGATGTATCTAACATTTTACCGTTGAGAGTTTCAAAACAATGTCTAAGCCAAAAAATATCTGCTTCGCGAAGCTGCAGATTTGGATAATTTTCACCTTTTTTTATTCTTATTTGTATGCTAGTTTGCTCTGTGATTTGCGGTTGTTAGCACTAGTCTGTGAATTAGTTTAAGACTCTCCTGTACCCTTAATTGATTATAGTGGAGATATTTTTTTGGTTTGGGCGACTTGTGGTTTTTACTCACATATTGAGGGATTTTCCACGTTACAATATCGGTGTTTTTCTGTGTCTTTATTTGTTCAATTTGTCGTCTTATATTTACTGTTGATCCTCAAGGTTCTTAGAAGTGTGAGGAATTTTATATCCACTGCATATTGGTTTATTATTGGGTCTTAATATCCCATCAATAAAGTAAGAGATGTAAAAGTCCCTTGTCTTAGTTTTGAAAGTAGACATATTCTTGTGTTATGATAAAAAAAATGATTCAACAAACCACAGAGAATGTTAAAATAATTTAAGAAAAAGATGAAAATATCTCGTTGTAAGCTGAAAAACTTTCAAAAAAAAAAAAAAGAAAGGAAAAAATTTTGATTTTCAAGAACTCTTCTCTCCTATTTTATGGGACCGTTCCTAATTTCAAAACATATTAGTAGTATAAGCTATCAAGCATAGTTATTTTCTCGACTTTTTACTTTTATAGTGTCTTTTATATGTCTCAACTTTATATAAAGATTCATAACTCTTCTCATCTAGTTGACTTGAACAATGTATTAAAATATTTTGACTTTGAAATTTGAGGATAAAAAAAAAGTTGAAAAATCTTACATCCCACATATAAAAATTATTTAAATTGTAAAAAGTTAAAGTCTAATATGCACTTTTTTTTTCTCCATAGTCCTAAATGGAGCAATAATTATAATCCCCTCTAAATTTCCACTAATGTTAGAAAACTTTTATTTGATGACAAAAGGAAGCACTTTAAGAGGTCAAACTTAAAAGCTAGCTCATAAAGTCATCCAATTAATGAGATCATCTTTGAATAATAATTTTGAGTTAATTTGTCCTCATACTTAGACTTGTTTTTTCAGTCAAATTATCCATCATTCTTTTCAAATTCACCTGCAAAAAATTAAAGCCTTCGTACCAACCAATTCTTTTCAACATGCATGTAAATGGGAATCGTCCTTACTTTGTGGCAGCCTTCATTTTTAATAAATATAAATATCTAGATGGGGCACTTATGTAATTTGCTAGATTTTCTCAATCAATGAGATCTCACATTCAATCACATTTCATCGCCAAATATCAACTTATAGTGAGACTAATCTATATATGCAAAATTTGAGTGTTATATATCATCATTGTGTAGCATTCTCAAAATTACTTATAGTTAAACAGCACTTAAATAAATTTTTATTAAATGATAATTTAGTGCTTTTTATTTAGTCTCTGTAAAAAAATTTTTGTCTGAATTTCTATATTTCACTTTTTATATTTGTTTTAGTTTCTAAAATAAAAAAAAAAATTATAGGAAGGAAAATAAAAGACTCACTAATTTTTAAAGATCAACCGACTATTTTAACCAATCAAAATTTTATGTATCTTGTCATTGTTGAAATTTTAGATAATTTGCACAAAAATTTCACAAACTTATATGATATTTTAAATTTTAAATTAATACAACAACAACATAAAGCCTAACTAAAATAACAAATCAATACTAGAACACTCAATATCTTTATTTAATTTTGAATAAGAAATTGTACAGTTGTGTTTGATTTTCATGTGTTATTTGCTATTTCTTCTTCAAACAAATAAAATAAATACGTTACATTTTATATTTATTTATAATTATGATTTATGCGGAGTTTTTTCATTAATAAAATTAAACTGAGGTCTTTGCGAATAGTGGTGAGAAAAGACTCGATTGTCCGACATTTGCATATTTATTATTCGGTTTGATATGATTCAGTTAAACAAATTAAATTTACGAAAATTATTCTTTGCATTCTTAGTGGTGTTTACACACCATGGTAAAAAATTAATAATATTCATAAAATCTGGAGCTTATACTTCTGACACACTTAAAATGCAATCATAGTTTCATATTTAAATCAAAAAATAAAGTTGAAACAATTTAGAAGTTAATGTCCGTATTATTTACGGAGGTTAGTGTATAAACCAATTTGATTTATATAAACGCGCCAGTCCGTCTCATTTTCCTTCATCATTTCATAAAGTTTACTCACAACTCAAAATAGAGCTCGTGAGCAAACTCCTTTTCCATCATTTTTTAAGTTTTGTCACATTTTTTACTATATTACACTGTACATTGATCAATCTCTATTCTACTCCATTCACTTCTCATATTCGGTAAATTTCTCATTTCCTTTCTTTTATTGTTTTGTGATGCATTAGTTTGAAGTTAAGCACATAATATGTTGTTTATGGTAGAGTAGAACATATAATAAGTTGTTTAGACAGGAATGCATTATATTTCTTGAAGTTTGAAGTTTATAGCTTAGGGTGTGTTGTGCTTATGCATTTTTTTTGGTTTAACCTAGTACAGAAGTTAACTTTTCAATTTTGCTGATGTGCATAGCTTGTTCGATTTTGCCGGTTCTGTCCCTGGGATTTCAATTATTTAATTATGATATAATTTTACTAGTTTAATTAAAGTTAAAATGTCTGACAATCAAGAAATATTGAGATATGGTAGAGTGACTCATCATGCTTTTTTTTTTAGGAAAAAAGCTAGACCCTAACGTTGAATCGTTGGTGCCACTTCATTTGATGTAAAAACATCATCTTCCCCAATTTACGTGTCTCTAACATCATCTTCCCGGAGACACATGTCTCATGCTATTTTCTTCAGAAGCTCTAGAAATCTAACCTGTTGTTGTCATTCTTGATATTTTTTCAAGAGGCCCCTCAAACACCTTACTACTTTATACTCCCTCCGACCTTATTTATAAGCAAAAATCTTCTAAATTTTTTGACCTTAAATATAAGTAAATGTCAACAAATCTAGGCTCATTTAATGCCTTTATTCCAAAATCATCTCTACATTAATTACTTAATGTTGTTAGTGGATGACAATTTAATTAAGGGCATATTAGTAGTTATGTTATCTTTTTTACATGAAAAAAAAACACATTTAACTATCATTTTTAATAAGCGTGCAAATTGTCTTTTTTGCTTATAAATCAGGTTGGAGTAGTATGTATGTAGTTCATGTTGCTAGGCACATGTGGGATGGAGAGGTAAAATAAATCTTTATTTATTATTTTAAACATATGTGATATAAGATTTGAACTTTATAGTGATGATGTATTTTTTAACCGCACCGTGAGTCATTAAAATATATCAATCACAATAGGAAGATTGCAACGTTGTCGTAGCCTGATGAACCATGGTTTCAAGATGTCATGCAACTATTTGGGCTGCAACATTTATGCAAGACTATGTATACTTTTACTAACCATGGTTCGTTGTCTGCTTTCGTGGAGAGATGACACTCAGAGACATCATCATTTCATCTTTCAATCAGTGAGATATTCACCACACTTGATGATGTATCATCCATCGTACATCTTTTGATCACATAAATATTATTAAACCATTACAGAATCATTATATCTGATGCACTAGACATGATGGTGCAATATTTAAGAGTTGACCCAGATGATGCCCAATATGAGATAGATGAGATGACACCAGAGGATGTTATGCCATATTTGAATTTCTGAAGAAGCTATATAGATACCACCTGGATGTGGAATTTGAGGTTGATAGTGATGATGCACAGATTGTGTATCATATAATATGTGCATTGAGGTCATATTTCATGTATCTGGTTGACACGAAAGTGCATACTATATCGATGTCGTCTAACGAAGATACTTCATTGACTTGAAGAGGATTCGTGAGTACAAATCGAGGACCTCTTGTTTGGTTTACCTCTACTCCAACTTATGTGAACTTTGTTTATTGAAGATCTGGTACATGACAACAAGCAACACCTTATTTACGGTAATATATTTACACCTTTATTGTTGCTAATATTTCATAACACTTGTGCTATGCTGTTACTAATATTTTATCTGAACCATTTTTAGGCATGCATCCTCTAGAACATTCCACGTCTCTCCAAATAGGAAAATATGAATGACTACAGTGAGACTTTGCAACATCCTTGTTCCTTCATCCCACAGTCAGGGAATCGAAGAAGTCTTCAAAAGGAGAAAAAGAGTATAAGGAATACAAAAAAAAAACCAGACTAAAACAAAAAGATCTAAAAGAAAATCACCATCCACACAAAATAAGCAACAACAAAATCTCTTAAAAGCAACAAAAATCAACTAAATAAACCACCAAATGCCAAACGAGGTTCCCAAACCGCAGGAAAGAATTCAGAGAACTCCCATAAAGAGTCAAACTGAGGGGATAGAAGGAGTAGAACGGTTGAATCATAGAGGCAGGCATCCAAACAACTCAAACTATAAGCCTAAGCTCAATAGTGGGTCTTGCTTCTATTTTGAAAAGAGAGGTATAACTCAAGAAAACGAGAGTGAACCCACTTTCAAGAGAGATAAGTTACGGAGGTTAGCTAGTGATTAACCGACAAGTTTTCCCTACAAGAAATAGTTTTTTCATGCATATTCTAGATAGTCCAAACCACGACTAGGCCTAAAGACACCTCTTACCTCTACATAACCCCTGAAACATCTTTAAGACCGTTTGCACAAAAGGAGAAAGGGTCTTCCCGCCCACTTAAGAACCCTATACCCCACCACAAATGCACCCTGACACCGAACAAACAAGTGGTCCACCAATTCAACCTGCTCATCACACACAACACAATCCACCCCACTGCCTGTATGGATAATGCTACGTCTGCTCAAGTTGAGCCTAATGGCCAACCTCTCATACAAAAAAAGCTAAGAGAAAATAACAATTTTGGAAGACGTCAAACTCTTCCAACAACTAACTAATCCTTGAATAACTCGACCATATCTACGCTTTACTCTCATCTCAAAAAAAAACATGAGATCATGCGCTAATTAAACTGAAAATCTTACTTTAAAATTCAACTAAAAACTCAAAATTCTCCTTATCCTACTTCACCACCCCCTCGATGAAACTAAAAAGAACACCCAACAAATATTTCTTCCAAAAAAAACAAGAAATCCATCGGCCACCTAAACTCCCAAACACTCAAAAACAAAACTGTCAAAATTTATTTTATACATTTAAAAGTTATTCTGAATATCTCAAACATAGAACCAAACAAAAGCTAAGTGATTTTTTAGCCACTACAAGACAAAGAGTGTTCTATTATTTTTGTCAACAAAAAGTTAAAGGGCACACAAAAGAGATCCTCTATCAAACTTTCTTTCGTTTTTTTCCTCTTTGGCCTTTGTTGGTATGAGTGAAGCATGCATTATCATGGAATAAAGAAAAAGTTCCACGTATTTTTCTTATATAAATTATTTAAGTCTTTGGGACACCACAATCTTTCAAAATTGTTTGTTCCTTCTTTTGTCTTACTCAACTATGCATATATTTTGTCCTAAACCCAAAATCCGACACTACTAAATCCAATAGCCAACCTTTCCCCATGTGTATCATTTTAACCTAATCTCATATTACATATTCTCTCATATATATATATATATATATATATATATATATATATATATATATATATATATATATATATATATATATATATATATATATATATATATATATATATATATATATATATATATATATATATATATATATATATATATATATATATATATATATATATATATATATATATATATATATATATATATATATATATAACTCTCTAGCTTAATGTATATTTCACCTCAGAGAATGGCTACTACTCTTTCTGAAGCATATAGAGATCATCCTCTTCACCTCCATCATATTATTCCATTAGACTTTTCTTCATTTAGAACTTTACCTGATTCACATGCATGGCCTCAATCTAATGATGATAATGATGATTTAACATCCAATGGATCATGCATACCCATCATTGATCTCAATGATCCTAATGCGATGGAACAAATAGGTCTTGCATGTGAGAAGTGGGGTGCCTTCCAATTGAAGAACCATGGCATACCCTTAAATTTAATTGAAGAGGTTGAAGAAGAAGCAAAGAAACTCTTTTCTCTTCCTTCTAAAGAGAAAATTAAGGCTTTAAGATCGCCCGGCGGCGCAACCGGATACGGCAGAGCTCGAATATCATCGTTCTTCCCTAAATATATGTGGCATGAAGGATTCACAATCATGGGGTCACCTTCTAATGATGTCAAAAAGATCTGGCCTAATGACTACAAATATTTTTGGTAAGTACAAATGTTAATTTCAACATCATGCACTTTCATGCAACGTGGACAATTAATATAAGGTATCATAGAAACATGCTTTTTTAGGATATTGAAACATGCTTTGATATAACATTCATGTTTTTTTTTTTTTTGAATTAATGGATGCCATTACAATTAATTTACAATATAGTTATATTGCTTGCAAAAAAGTTCAAAAGAAAAAAAATATTAATAAATAAAATATAAGAGATAATCTAATATATGTTTGTACAATATGATTGGACAACCAATTTGTTATAGTATATTTAATTCTTGCTCTTCATATAAATAACAAAAGAAATACTGTTAGTTTTGTCTTTATTATTATGTATAGTTTATTAATTTTTCAGCCATCACATGATTATTATAAAATAATTTGTAAGTGCTAAGGCTAGAGATTTGGATTTGCTTCAAAGCTGTAGGGAAAAGTATCCATATTATTATTATTATTATATTTTAGAGTGCTTTCAATCTGAGGTTGAACAACATCTTAGCCACCTAATCAAAGACCATTTAATTCATAAGAAAACACAGCCAAATCACATGCCTTACATACCTTAATATAAAGTTAAATCATAAGGTTGATTCTCTCTCTCTAAATCTCTATTTTAGTGTATTTAATAAATTTTCTATTTTTTTTATAATTTGTATACCATATTTTGCTATAAACTTAGTCTTGAGTAATAAATTTTCAAAAAATAATTTAACTTTAATATTAACTAAAATAAAAATAATTCTAAAAAATAAAATAATTTCAGTAATAAATTTTTTTTTAAAGTTTTATTTATATTAATATATTATGAAAAAATATATAAAAAAAATGTTGCTAGCAAAACTATATCTTATACTTATTTCACATGCTAAACAACAAAATTGTGTTTTTTTTTGTGTAGTGACATAATGGAAGATTACCAAAAGCAAATGAAGAAACTAGCAGAGAAAATAACAAACATAATATTCAACATATTAGGAATTTCCAAAGAAGAAAACAAATGGGTTGGTTCAAGTAACCATTGTGAAGCACTTCAACTAAACTTCTACCCATGTTGTCCAGATCCAAAAAAAGCAATGGGACTAGCTCCCCACACAGACACATCACTTTTCACAATCCTCCATCAAAGTCAAACAAGTGGACTTCAAATGTTCAAAGAAGGTGTAGGATATGTTACTGTGGACCCTCATCCAAATACATTAGTTGTTAACACTGGTGACATTCTTCATATATTGTCAAATTCAAGGTTTCGATGTTCTCTTCATCGTGTTGTTGTGAATGATGTTAAGGATAGATATTCTATGGCTTATTTTTATGGACCTCCGGTTGATTATTTGGTTTCTCCTTTGGTTGTTGATGGTTCTTTGCCACGGTTTCGATCTTTGAGTGTTAAGGATTATATTGGGATTAAAGCCAAGAATTTAGGAGGTGCTTTGTCTTTGATTAGTACTTTACTTGATCATGATGACTAATGTAAATATTTTTTCGCTATTTTGTAAGAAAAATAAATTTTCTTCTTTGCATTAGTTCAAATATCACCGCGGAGCTTTATAAGAAAAAAACATCTGTAAAAGGTTAAAGAAAAAAGTTTGTTACTGCGAAAACGGCCGCGACAAAACATAATATTTATATTGTTATTCATTATTATAATGATAAAAAAGAAATGGTGTTAATTTACAATGCAATGATCGAATTCAATATCACAATATTTTTATCGACCAAAATTGCAAAATATTTTAGACAAACGCAATACAAATGTTATTTAAAATATTGTGATAAATTACACAATACCAAACTCATAAGAACAATCCTATTTTCAAATGATAAGTGATGGATCTTTCAATAACATCTTGAAAGAGTCCACTAACAAAATTCAAGTCTCATATTATAAACGTCTGACTTGTAAATGACCTCAATAAAACATTATTCTCTATGTGATTTATGTTTGGAGGAGTATGTAAATGTCTGACTTTTTGGCTGGTTTCAGTAAATCACTTCTCTTCTACAGAACTCATGTTTAGGTGACTATGTAAATGTAAGACCTTTTGTCTGGTCTTAATAAATCATTTCATCCTATGCGACTAATGTATGGAGAATTGTGTACCGTTAGGTCTATTTAGGACATACTAACAAAAAGAAAACTTCGTCAACATGATGGAGAAGACAACCCAAAATTAAGTTGGACTCAAGGTAACTTCTAGCAAAATGGTAAGAGCTCGCTCCAAATCGACGAGGGTGAGCTAGCACAATGTATGGTCAACTCGGTCGTTAAGGAGCCAACTCGACCATAATTACTCGACGCTAACACATAAGAGTCAACAATTAAATTACATTTTGCTACACATATAACATATTCAAGGCAAGTTAATAGTCATTAATGGAGTAAGCCCCAGATAAAGGAACATTGGCATTAATGGGCATTAACTAGTTTTAAACATTCTAGTCACTAAGATATATATATATATATATATATATATATATATATATATATATATATATATATATATATATATATATATATATATATATATATATATATATATATATATATATATATAACACGAAAGAAAGAAAACAAGTAATCCATACACAAATTATCCATAGTTTACACGGAAGACTCCCTAAAAGACATGCTAACACAAATGAAAGAATTGGAGATAATACAAATAGGTCCCAAGAATCACCAGACCACCTAGATATAAACCCCATTAGCTGAGGAAGTGGAGAATGTCATTCTTTAACTACTTCGAAAGAATGTGGATCTATTTGCATATGCAACATCTGATATGCCATAAATAAACCCAAACATAAATGTCGTCATCTAGAAATCAATCTCGGGTTTTAAACTCGTTGCCAAGAGAAAATGCAAAGAGGTAAAAGATAAGAGCACATATATCTCCGAGGTAAAAAAGTTAAAAAAAAGGCTAAATTTATATGAGAAAGCAAATACTCAGTTTGGTTGACGAATGATGTAATGGTTATAAAAACATATGGCAAATGGATAATGTGTATGGACTTCACCGACCTAAATCCAACATGTTACTAAGGATCCATGCTCATTTTCGAGCATCGACATGCTAATTGACGGAGCTTTAGGTTTCCAAGTACTTATTAATAGTTGTGAAATAAGAGGATTACTCCCCTTCTATTTCTACCTGCAATTTTCTGCATTTTCTCTCTATTGAACCGATTCAAAACTCGCATATTTCTCCTATTTGAGTTCTAGCTGCCCTAAAAAACACACTGATAAACATAGTCATTGAAAATTAAACATTATAACTCTCGCCCTATCATAAGGCAACAACATAATCGACTCTCGTTACTAGTACAAATGATATATTTCATGACGAAACGTTTATCTCAACTATTGAAAAATCGAGGTCAAAAGACCTAAAACGTGCCATTAATTTATTTGTTTTATAATAAACTTAATCTTTTATCTCGGATTTAATAAAAACGACATTAAAAGTTTGTTGGGTTTGAGCTTCGATTTTCAGGGCTTGCAATTTTATGTTATATTCAAAACTAAAAATTTGCCTTTATTTTTTATAGTTTTCACACCAGATATGTTCCCTCAATTTTTTAATAGAACCGATATGAAAACTCTCTTAACCATTCTTTATTCCTTTAGATTTAATGTTAAGTCTCATTCAATTTTTGTGCCCTAGCTAACGAACGACACTGAAACACTATTCTTCTCCAGCAAACAAAACTAAAACACTATTATTCTCTAAGGAAGAAGGAAGCTCGAACCTCAAACTAACATTTTTCTTAGAATCTCTCTTCATAACTCCAGTATGTACAAATTATCCATTACTGTTGTTGTTGTTATTTGTTTTTGTTGTTGTTTTTGTCATTGTTGTTGTTGTTTTTGGTATTGTGGCCCTCGTTGGTGTTATTGCCTTATTATCATTGTTGTTATGGTTTTTGAGACTTATACGGTTCATTTTTTAGTTGTGTACTAGTTTTATTTTATTTTCAGAAGATGTATGTGATTATATATCATAGTTGGACGAAAGCAAATATATTGAGTAAAAAGAATGAGAATGGAGTGATTTAATTTCTTGAATTTGCGGGAAACAAAAACCTTCCTAATGATAATGAGATTTTTTGGTGTCCTTGTAAAATTTTACGAAATGCGCAAAAACATCCAAGTGTTGTTATATTCAATCAATTAGGTTGTGATGGAATTATTCAAAAATATACGAAATAGATATGACATGGCCATGTGAAAAAAAATACCCCTGTCACATACATTTGAAGATGATGATGAATTTATGAATGATATTCTAGAAGACATGATTCATGGTATTAGAGTATATGTTTTCAAGAAAGCTAATGTGATAGATACTTTGCAAAGAGACATGCAATAGTCGTTGTATACAGGATGCAAAAGTTTCATAAGATTTTCATTTGTGATAAAACTATATAATCTTAAGGCAAGAGGTGGGTGGACGGATAGAAATTTCATTGAATTGTTGAAAGAAATGCTTCCATAAGGTAACACGTTAGCGAAGCGTAGTTATGAGGCCAAGAAGATATTATATACAATGGGTTTGGACTATTTCAAAATGCATGCATGTTATAATGATTGCATATTATACAGGAAAGAGTATGAAAACTTAAAGGGGCACCCGAGATGTGAGGAGTCACACTACAAGCAGAAGGAAAATGATGTTAAAGACGATGACAATGTAACTAGAAAGGGTGTTCCTTCCGAAGTTATGTGGTATCTACCGATAATTCAAAGGTTCAAGAGATTGTTTGTTAATGTAAATGGCACAAAGAATACTAGATGGCATGCAGATGAAAGAGTGTGTGATGGAAAAATTTGCCATGTAGCTGATTCATTGCAATGGAAGAAAATTGATTCCTTATTTTTAGATTTTGCCCTTGAACCGAGGAACCTTAGGCTTGGATGTCATCGAAAGAATGAAATATTTTGGTAATTTGAGTGCTAACCATACATCATGACTTGTTCTTCTCATAATCTACAACCTACCTCCATGGTTGTGCATGAAGCACAAATATATGATGTTATCGATGATAATTTCAAGTCCAAAACAACCAGGAAACGGAAAAGATGTTTATTTAACGCCATTGATTTAAGATTTAAGACTTTTTTGGGAGGAAGGCATTGATGTTTATGAAGCATATACATGTGATAACTTTAAGTTGTGTGCCATGTTGTTTTGCACAATCAATGATTTTCCTGCATACGGTAATTTATTTAGGTACATCCTCAAAGGACATAAAGTGTGTCCTATATATGAATTTGGTACATGCCACCACAAATTACAAAAATGGAAAAGACTATTTATCTTGGGCTTCAAAAACTTTTAAGACCAAATCATCCATACTGTAGATTGCGGAAGGCTTTTAATGGGGAGCAAGAGTTTGATATTGCTCCAAAACCCTTAACCGAGAAGGAAATTTATAAAAGACAACAAAAAATTAATGTTGTCTTTGGAAAGAAACAAAAAGGGCCCGTGGAGAAAAATATTTGGAAAACGAGGTTTGTGTTCTTTGATCTTCCATATTTGTCTAGTATTAATGTAAGGCATTGTCTTGATGTGATGCATGTGGAGAAAAATGTATGTGTTAGGTTGATTGGAATACTTCTCAACATCAAATTCAAGACAAAAGATACTAATAAATCCCGTGAAGATATGGTGGTGATGGGTATATGACAAGAGTTAGCCCTAAAAGAAATAGGAAATAGAACATATTTGCCTCAAGCTTGTCGCACTCTGTCTAAAAAAGAAATAAAAAGTTTTTGCGAATGTTTGCAAGATATCAAAGTTCCCCAAGGGTACTCATAAAATATGAAGAAACTTGTGCCAATGAAAGATCTCAATTTAGTTGGCTTAAAATCTCATGATTGTGCTTATTCTTTAATGTTATATGTAGTAAAGTCTTTGTTCTTAGAAATTTAGATGAATTGGAATATGAGGCTGCAATTATCTTGTGTCAATTAAATATGTTTTTTCCTCCATCATTCTTTGACGTTATGGTTCACTTAGTTATTCATCTAGTAAGGGAGATTAGAATTTGTGGTCCAGTTTATTTTTGGCGGATGTGTCCAGTAGAGAGATACATGGGGATATTTAAATGGTATACAAAGAATCATCACCTTCTAGAGGCTTCGATTGTTGAACAATACATCACAGAAGAAGCTATTGAGATTTGTATAAACTATTTATCAGAAGCGAACTCTATAAATTCCTGAATCTCGTCATGATGGAAGATATGATGGTAGAGGTACTTAAGCTTTAAGTGTTAAGACATTCGACCGAGATGTAGTTCTTCAAGCACATTTGTATATATTGAATAACATGGATGAAGTTCAACCTTACTTGACCGCTCACAAAAGTCTTATAAAGGAAAAATTCCCCCAGATGAATGAAAGATGGTTATTGATAGAGCATAATAAAAATTTCATAACTTGATTTAATGAAAGTATTTCTAAATAGAGTAGTGCATCAGAAACAATTAAATGGTTGTCATGTATTCCTAAGTTCAACGTAATTACTTGGAGTGCATACGAAATTACTAAATTACCATTCTATAAAAATCAAAGGATGATCGTAGTACCATACAAAATAGTGGGGTTATGGTTGAAGTTGAATGCATGTACCTCTCTAGTTCCAAAGATAACAATCATGTACTAGCATATAGATCGTACTTTGAGGTCATCGAGGATATTTCGGAGATTGATTATTTTGTTTTGAAAGTGCCTTTATTTAAGAGCAAGTGGATTGACAGTAACACTGATGTAGAGAACAATGAATTAGGATTCACACAGATCGATCTTCGAAAGACAACTTATAAGAACAAACCATTCATCATGGAAACTTAAGCAAAATAAGTTTTTATGTCACTGATCTTTCTAACACTAGATGGTCAATTGTTTTTCATGGAAAATATCTTCCTAATAGTACTGATCAAAATCAAGATTTTAACTATGAGCCTCCTTATTTCGCAACACATGCACATCATTCATCTAAAGGAAATGATTCAATTGATGTGCATGTTATTCGTCTTGATCATGAAGTTGGGTTATGGGAAAACTAGTAAGTAAATATTTTATATCACTTTGTAATTATTCATTTTGCTCATTTTTATTCCTTTTACTATATATTTAATGTTGTTGATGATTATCATAATTGGTTTCAAATGTTATTCAAATTATAGGTGCTTAACTACCAGTGACAAATCTTAATATATAACTTTTGGACAACCTACAAGAGTTTACATTTTGGTTATTACTTTTGTTGGTTAATCATTTGATTTAGTTTTGCTGTAAAATTATAAGGTGTATGCCATTTTGGCTTTGAATTTGGTGTAAATAGTTAATATTTGTGGTACAATGTTTCTGTTTAAGATATTGGCAAAATATACAAGTTTCTGTTTTAGAAATCTGCAAAATATGGTTCTATATTTTGTGATATGGTTCTACAATACAGGTACAAACAAAAGTATAAAAAAATTCCCCTCAGTTTTTAAATATAACTGAGGTAAAAATATTGCGCTATTATCTCAGTTTCACTCAAAAGCCGAGATTTAATCTTGGGCGCGACATTCAGTTATGAAAATAATAAAAAGGCAGATGCTGGGATCGAACCCATGTGTAGATAACTTTACCCTTCGATTATTCAAAAATCGAGGGGTAAAGTTGCCACTTTTCATGACGCCCTTCATTACCTCGCTTATGTAGCCGAGGTTAAATCCATTTTATGTTCGAGGTTAAATGTCTTTTTTGTAGTAGTGTGCCTTATCAAAAGATATCAATGGATAATATCAATTACTCTCGCCTTATCAAAAGGCATTATCATACATATCAATCAACCCTCGCCTTATCAAAAGGCAAATTCAACATTTATGCTCTCGCCTTATCAAAAGGCAAATTCAACATATGTATCAAATCAATATATAAGAATGCACTCAGATCACTCAATAAAGCACAAAAGTCATATCATAACAACCACCTTAGAAGGTTTTACACAAACCTTTTTCGGCCTTAAACATTATTAAAATGCAAAATAAAAAATAAAGAAGAAAGAAGGAGAGTAAGGAACCCTCACTATCCATCTGCTTAAACACCCATACATGAATAATTTCTCCCCTACCTCGAATTGGAGATCGCTGAAGTTCTTGCCCTTTGGAATCTTTCTCCTTTCTCCTTCCTAAGCATTCTCTAGATTATGCCTTTTTCTCCCAAGATTTTCACGTACAGTAAAAACTTTCCCACAACAACTTATCTATTTATTCACCCTAGTTTAACTTATTCTCCATTCACCCCTCAATTCACCTCACAACCCTAATCTTACTATTTTATATTTTATTTTAATTATATATTCTCTATCATTATAATAATTAATTTAAATTATTATTCTAGTTTAATTATTTCCCCAACTCTTACCACACCCTCAGGTCTTACTTAATTCAACCATCACTCCTTAATTTTAAAGTTTGAGGGATCTAAGTGCATAAATCTTGAAATTGCCTTATGTTCTAAAATCAAGCAATTCATCGGTTATCAGGAGATTCTTCGTTTCTTAATGCTGGTAAATAAGTGTAGAATCTATGACAAAGATAGCAGGGCCAAATCTACTCATTATAAGAGGGATAATGAGAAGAAAACGAGAACAAATATCTTGATAAACCTTCTTTGATTCTAATTGATAAGGGAAAAAAGTTTCAAGAAAGACTTCAGGTGGGAAATAGATAAGTGGGGAGGATATCCTGTTCCTCTTAGATGTTTTACATGTGGAGGTGTTGGTCATCACAGTGTTGACTGCAAGATCACATGCTTGAAGTGTTTAAAGTGTAGGAGTCAAGGTCACCATTATATTAAGTTTAAAGTGTGCTGAACCTAGACATATTAGTACCCAATGTCAGAAACCATGGAAGGCGCCAATTGTTGCGCAAGTCCATGGTAGAGTGTTTACTCTGAGTGGTATGGATGTTTCGAGATCAGATAATTTGATTCGAGGTACGTGTTTCATTAATGATGTTTCTTTGGTTTCTATGATTGATATTGGCATAATGCATTCATTTATTTCTCTTGATTGTATCAAAAAGTTAAGTCTTAAAGAGCCTTCTATGACTGGAATTATGGTTATTGATACCCTAACTAATGGTTCAGTTACTACTTCTTTAGTGTGTTTGAATTGTCCTTTGACCATTTATGGTAGAGATTTGATCTGTTTGTCTTTGAGTCAACTCGATGTGATTTTAGGGATGAATTGGCTAGAGTTCAACTGTATGTATATAAAGTGCTTTGACAAGACTGTGTTGTTTCCCGAATCCAAAGAAGAGTACATACTTGAGATTCATGCCCATAGTCAATTTAAGATGTCTTTGAGGGAGGATGATCAGTTGCTTGTGATGTTCGCTTCTTTGAGAGTGGAAAGCGATGTTGTGGCTAGTGATGTGCATGTGGTGTGTGAGATCCCTGATGTATTTCTAGAGGAGATTTATGATTTTACTCTAGAGCGAGGAGTTAAGTTCTCCATAGATTTATTACTCGATATTAGACCTGTGTCAATGGCACCATATAGAATATATGCTTCAAAGTTGAGTGAGCTGAAGAATTAGTTAGAAGATCTGCTAGAGAATAAGTTTATCAGACCTAGTATGTCGTTGTGGGGATCATCAATGTTGTTGATTAATAATAAAGATGGTAGCATAAGGTTGTGTGTTGATTACCGACACTTGAATAAGTTACAATCAAGAATAAGTATCCATTTTTGAGAATTGATGACCTTATGGATCATTTGGTTGGTGCTTGTATGTTCAGTAAGATTGATTTGATATCGGGTTATCAACATATTCGAGTGAAGTCGAGAGATATTCCAAAGTCCGCATTTAGGACTCGATATGGTCACTATGAGTACTCGGTGATGTCGTTCGGTGTGTCCAATGTGACAAATGTGTTTATGGAGTATATGAATAATATCTTTTATTCTTACTTGGATCAGTTCGTTGTAGTTTTCATAGATGACATCTTGGTGTATTCAAAGTCAGATTAAAGGCATGCAAGATATTTGTGAGTTGCTGTTGGGAACAGGGATAGAGTATCGGGGTTTATTATCGTCTCCACAGGGAATATGTGATATTGCCGCTGTTCGACAGTTGTTAAGTTCTTAACTTATAGTAACAAGGGGGTTTTGGTTTTTCGTTATGGTAGCTTGCATAAAAAGAAGTAAGAAATTGCGGTAAAAGTTTCGATTTTACGACTTGAGAAAGATTGTCAAAGTTAGGGTTCGACGATCACTTTGCATGTATATGTTCGATCAAACAAAACTCATAAACTCCATTAGATGATAAACACATTCACAATATCCTCCCAATGTAATTATTTCTAACACACATTGTGGGTTTTTCCCATTTTGATCCATTGTTGATTTCTCACACAATCTATCAAAATGACAACTTTTAGGTTTGACATTTTAGTGAACAAACACATTCAAAACTATCTCTAGCTCAAAAACATAGATGGATGAAAATCTAGGTAAAGAGTTGGAAAACACCTTTCAATAATAAACCAACACAAAGAGTTATCAATAAAACAAGGTTTTCACCATACATTCATCATCAAAGAGCTTACAAATGAAGATCAACTCATTTACACACAAAGCTTATGATCATCTACATCTAACTTTGACAAAATGGAAGACTTAGCTTCTCATTTTCATGGTAGCTTGCACAAGAAGTTTCGGGAGAAGGTTGATCAACATCCGAGTCGAAGAATCAATATTGGATGGAAATCCACCTTCTTTTTGGAAAATCTTGTTAAAAGATGAAGAATAATGAGAAAGTTGGTTTCTAGGTCACAAATATCACTTGGCAGCAAAAACAAAAGAAAGAAGATGAAAAAAAGATATTTTTACAAAACGTAGCCCATTCTACTTATAGAAAAAGTGTTGTGTTGTCATGATCGCTAGGCGAGCATAATGGTTTGCCTAGCGAGCCCTTCGCTGCTTCACTCGCTCCAGCGAGTTTTGGTCATTTTGATTCTGGAAGCGCTCACTACTTGCTCGTTGAGTGCTCGCCTAGCGAGCAGTTCGCTACCTCCCCCGCTCCAGCTAAAATTGATCTTTTTGATTCTGTCCAAGTTTGGGAGTGTTCGCTAGCAGCTCGTTGTGTGCTCGCCTAGCGAACACTTCGCTGACTCTCTCGCCAGAGCTTCGCCTAGCGAGCTTGCTTTTGCTTGCTTTTTTTCTTGATTCCTTTGTCATCTTTCTTGTGTCTTCAATTTCTACTCTTTCATGCCTAATTACTGCACAATAACACACAAATTAAAGGTACCAAGATCATTTCATATAATATTGCAATTTAACAAAAGCAAGGACAGTTTTGAAAACTTTCTCGACAAAAAGGAGTGAAAGATGCCCACATCTGATAGCTTAAATAAGCAAAATTGGGCATCTAACAGTTGCGTTGCAGACTTTGCAAGTGAAGAAATTGTATGCTTAGTTGTCTAAGTGTGAGTTCTAAATGCGAGAAGTGAGTTTCCTTGGTCATGTGTTTTCTAGTGGGAGTATAGCAGTTGATCCATCTAAGGTAGGCACAATGTTACAATGGAAGACTCCTAAGTTTGTTAGAGAGATTAGAAGTGTCCTTGGCTTGGCTGGTTACTATAGAAGATTTATAGAAGGATTTTTGAAGTTAGTCTTGCCTTTAGCTAAGTTGACTCTAAAGGGTCAAGCTTATGTATGGGATGCTCAGTGTGAAGAGAGTTTCCAAGAGTTGAAGAAGAGGATGACGACGACGCCAATTTTGATTTTTCCATATGTGAAAGAATCCTTTATTGTGTATTTTGTCAAAGATGGGTTTAGGTGGTGTGCTTATGCAGAATCGTTAGGTTGTAGCTTATACTTCGAGACAACTGAAGGTTCATGAGAGGAATTATCCTACCCATGATTTGGAGTTAGAATTTGTGGTATTTGTCCATAAGGTTTGGAGGCACTACTTGTATAGTTCTAGGTTTGAGGTTTTTTAGCAATCATAAGACTTTGAAATATTTGTTTGATTAGAAGGAGTTGAATATAAGGCAGATGAGGTGGCTTGATTTTTGAAGGACTACGACTTTGAGTTGAGTTACCATCCTGGTAAAGCTAATATGGCAGGAGATGCTTTAAGTAGAAAGTCTTTGTATATTTCAGCGTTGATGGTTAGAGAGATGGACTTGATTGAGCAGTTCAAATATTTTAGTTTGGTGTGTGATATGAAGCCTCAAAGTGTGATGTTGGGTATGTTGAAATTGACTAGCAATGTTTTGGAAGAGATCAAAGAAGGCTAATAATAGAATTTGGGATCGATTATTTGGTTGATGTTGATCAATCAAGGTAAAAAAAAGGATTTCAGAGTTGATGAGAATGGAGTTATGAGATTTCAAGATAGAGTTTGTGCGCCCGATTTTCCAAAGCTTAAGAAGAGAACTCTTAAGGAAGGTCAGAAAAGTGGTTTGAGTATTCACCCCAGTTCTACAACTATGTACCAAGATCTTAAGATACTTTGGTGGCCAAGTATGAAGAAGGATATTTCTGATTTTGTTTATTCTTGTTTGACTTGTAAGAAGTCGAAGATCGAGTATTAGAAATTGTCTGGGTTGATGCAATCGTTGAGTATTCCTAAGTGGAAGTGGAATATCATCTCTATGGATTTTGTGGTTGGTTTGCCAAAGACATCGAAGGGAAGTGATTCGATTTTGGTTGTGGTGGATAGGCTCACTAAGTTGGATCATTTTATTTTGATAAAGATCAGTTATCCAGCGTAAAAGTTAGCAAAGATCTAATTATTGAAATAGTGAGACTGCATGGGTTTCCATCGAGTATCATTTCAGATAGAGATCTTCAGTTCACGTCAAGGTTCTGGTAGAGTTTTCTGTAAGCCTTCGGAACTAATTTGAGGTTAAGTTATACCTAAGATCCGCAAAAGTACGATCAAACAGAAAGGATTATCCAATCCTTGAAAGATTTATTGAGAGCTTGTGTTTTTAACCAAGGAGGTAGTTGGGATACTTACTTGCCATTGATCGAGTTCACATATAACAACAATTAGCATTCTAGTATTGAAATGGCAATTCATGAGGCTTTGTATGGAAGGAGGTGTAAGACTTCTTTGTGTTAGTATAAATCAGGAGAAAGGGTTATGCTTGGACCATAGATTGTTCATCATACTACTGAGAAGATCAAGATTATTCAAGAGAAGATGAAGGCTTTACAGAGTAGGCAGAAGAGTTACCATTATAAGCGAAGGAACACACTTAAATTCCAAGATGTGGATCATGTGTTCTTGAGAGTCGCTCCAGTGATAGGTGTTGGTCGTACGCTTAAGTTTCAAAAGCTCGCGCCTCATTTTATTGGTCCATATCAGATCCTCTAGAGAGTAGGGGGGTTGTCTACATAGTGGTCGTATCACCATTTCTTTTGAATCTGCATGATGTCTTTCACGTGTCGCAACACTGGAAATATACTTTTGATTCGTCTTATATGCATTACTACAAAACGTATAAAGAACAACGACATGCTCACCACGGTTCTTCCCTACACTGTGGTGATATCTCTAAACTAAGACGCTATCATACTATTTTTGTTTTTTTATTAAAAATTATTTGTATATAAAACGGTTGAGAAGCCAATCGTGGTGATACCATCAAGCTTTCATGGGTTCGAACCTCAGCTCCCTCATACAAATTATTCCTTTAATGTTAAGGCACACCTTTTCTTTTTTATTTATTTTTAAATTAAAAAACTTAAAGGGTCATGACTACGGTTGATGAGTTCCACTGTTGTGATATATTTTGTTTTTTATTTAAAAAATTTAATTGTAAATTAAACTCTAGCGCTTCTTTATGAAATTTCACTATGAAAGTAATATATTATAAAGGTTGCTGGTATTGGCCATGGTGGTAGCTTCATAATATTATACACTCCTAGTTAACTTATCTATTCAATATCCTTTTTTCCATTGAAAATAGAAACAATACATGCTTTCAACCTTAAACCCTAACATTCAATACTGTGAAACAATACATGATTTCAACCAAAACACCATTGTTCATCCTAGCTTGTCTGTTCAGTATCTGTTCTTCACTATGTATTTGTCATTTTTGTCATCATCATCAAGGAGGTTGACAAGACAATCATGATCACGATTTCAACTAAGTTGTCAACAACAACAACGTTTTCGTTTCCGTAAGGAAGCAAGACAACACCAACATCAACACCAACACCAACATCATTTACATAGTCATCACGTTTAGGATACATAAAATATTTCCCCAGCATGTACAATAAACTTCATTTGCCATTGTTGTGGTTGTTGTTGTTGTTGTTGTTGTTTATGTTGTGGTCTTTGTTTATGTTCTTGTTGTTCATATTGTTGTTTTTTTTAAATAGATGTCGAACTTGTCGAGTTCTACATCAGATACTAGCGAAGAAACTCAAACAAATGAGGGTTGTGCGAATGAAACTCAAACAAATGATACTCAATCAAAAAGATCACAAAGAGGTGTCACAATGATGCCCTAATTCACATCAGTCTGTAACTCATCAGGTTAAAAAAAATTGATCGAGTTTGATTCGTTCTACAGAGTAGTGGATTATGAACATTACTCTACTTTTAAGAGTTATCCTGCATTCCTTGCACGTAGAAAAGTTAGTATACTAGTAACACGTAGATGATCAAGTCAAAGAAAGCATATGGACAGACATTAAGGTATTACATACTATAATTTTCATATATTCGATATCACTACCTATAATTTCTAATACGTACTTATATATTAATTTAAATGTAGTTGAATTTTGAGTTTACCGATGACTCAAAGTTGAAAAAAGTGGACATCTTATATCGGTACTCATTGGAGGAGATTTAAGCCACAGCTCATGGCTGGCTACATTAGGAGGCCTAAGAGCGGTCTTGCTCGTCCATGGATTTGATATAGTTTTATATCGAAGAATCAACAGAACAAGTTTGCGAAGATATGTCGTTCTGAGGAATTCAAGGTTAGTACTAGTCTTATGTAACCGATAATGTTATGCTAATGAGTTATAAATACTAATCATATATATTTTTTACTATGTTAATAACAGATTACAAGCGAAGTATGAATACAAAATAAGGCAAAGAATATGTACCCCCATAGATTGTCTCGTGGGGGTTACAAGAAACTTGAGAAAAGAATCATGCTTGAAAAATATAAAGAAACAGGAGATGATCGCATCCCATGTCCACCGTCAAGACATGAGAAATGGAAGATGGCTCGATTAAGACCAAATGGAGAGTACACCTCTGAGGCGTCAAGAGTAGTTACTGAGAAAATTGTAAGTATGATTTATTTTGCTTATGTTATTTGTTATTTAAATGCGTTGGTAACAATATATATATAAGTTGCTCATGTTCTATAGGATAAGTTGGTTGAGGTGGCCTGTGAAGGAACATTTGTTCCAGAAGCACCATATGACATGTTAGTACAAGTTATCGGAACAAATGAGCATGGTGGGCGTGTTTGTGGTGTTGGAGAAGGTGTCGGCTTGAGGTCATTCTTTGGGTCTCAAAGAAAAAGTACTGAAAGCCAAGAAATTAATGCATAGACAAAAGATTGAGAATGTTGAGAAGCAAATAGAAGAACAAAGGAGGATGTTAGAAAAGGAGAAGGAAAAAAGGGAGAAAGATATGAAAAGGCTTCAAGAGTTATATTCGATATGTCTGTTTACTTGAGATGTTAGTGCTTTACTTGATATATATTGTGCTTATTTTTGTTTTATGTTCTAAATGATTATTATAATGTAGAGATTAAGTGAAAACCTCTAACAACGTACAAATGAAGATCACCGTTATGTTGATGGTGATGATGATGATGATGATCAAACTCCAAGTAGAAGTGTTGTACGTCGTGCTTCTACAAAAGGAAATAATTGTTCTGCCCCTCCCTTCCCCTCCAGATAACCGCAATGACATAATGGACCCTAATGAAAATGAAATCATCATGCTATACTTGAACGTTGTGGTGATAAATGATGTGCAACCTCTCCCGCTAGAATATTGTCTATGTTTGGAGTTATTCTATTACAGTCCTGATGATGTAAGGGATTTTCTCAGTGGATATAAGTGGTTGGACATAGGGATATTGCAAGTTTGATGCACGTAAGTATATAGTTGAATATACATGTCATTGTAAACATTATCAGTTTTTGTATTTCCTCCCTTAATTTATTCATTTTCTTTAACCATTTAGGTATATTCACCGTGTTTGTATAGAGTTAAATAAATCGAGTATTTATGGAATCTTAGATCCACTTTTTATTTAATGTGCGTTTAATCAACCAAAAGTCATTCGAGACTACTTGGAAAAACGGTTAAATGAGGGAGGGAAAGAATGTTACTTAGCACAATTTCTCTATTCGTAAGTATTTGTGTAATTGATGTTTATGTATATATATTTAGTTTTGTTTTAGAAAATACTAATAATATATATGCTCGTGTTTATTCAGTGATCATTGGAAATTAATCATCATATCATTTAAGACGAACACAGTAATTGTACTGTGTTTCTTGCATGATCCACACGAAAATAAAATGAAAGAGATTATTAATTCGTAAGTGTATGTTTAATTCATTTTATTTGACATTATAATTAGTTTAGCATGTAATATATTTAATTCATTTTCAATGTACAGTGTTGTGGAGCAAGTGAATATGATGAACAATGTTAGAAGAAAGCCTTCATGGATCTTTCCTAAAGTGAGTGACCCGATTACATGTTTCTTTCATTTACATTCATGTGTGGTTATATTCATGTAATTATTGCTTAAATTTGTAGATGAGGAGACAACCTGTGCCTTACGAGTGTAGGTATTATGTCATGAAACACATGTTAAACATGGTCCTTGTCGGCATTATTGATTCATGGGATAAGGTATATATGTCATAAAATGTTTACATATATTAATATATAAGTTGACTATTGAATTATTATCATGCATGATATTAATTTTTTTTCTCTTTCTTATGTAGATGTTTAACGACGAAACCCCATTCCCTATTGAGGACTTTGTAGATCTTCGTAAATGTTAGGTGTATATCTACAATGTGCTTAAGGGTCCTGCAGGTGATTCATTAATTTGATGAGATTATTTTATGTATTAATGATGTGAATATTTCTTTTGATGTAAATATTAATATTTGTATTGTACATGTGTTTGATATAAATATTAATTTTGGCTTTTGATGCACAATGTTAGCTGTTTTTTATGCTCTTTATGCATGGTTAACAAAAATGCAGGTTTTTGTAAATTCTCTGATATGGTTATAATAGTTACAGGATAAAAAATGGGAAGAATTTGAAAAGCAGAAAATTTCATATTTAAAATAGAGTAAGTTTTGACAGCGGTTGAATTAACTAACCGCTGTGATATTGAACGCTGACCAAATTCTATCACAACGGTTGGATTAACTAACTGTTGTGATATTGAATGCTGACCAAATTCTATCACAACGGTCGGACTAACTAACTATTGTGATATGACGTGCACTTTTTAGAATACAACAATGGTCACATGACCGTGATTGTAAGCACCGCATATACAACGACACGCTACATAGCAACGCTTGGTCCCACGTTGTTATATATCTTTCTCAACCATTATTAAATGCCTTTTCCGTAGTAGTGGTGATCCCATCGGATGATGTAAAAGTGAGAGATAACTTGACTATTGAGGCATCACCCTTGCGGATTGAGGATCGCGAAGTAAATCACTTGAAAGGTAAGGATATTACTTCGGTGAAGGTAGCTTGGGGAGGACGTGTTGGAAGGAGCATGACGTGAGAGCTAGTGGGTCAGATGCAAGATTCAAATGCGAAACTGTTTATTCCATGTAATTTTCAAGGACGAAAATTCTATAAGTGAGGGAGAGTTGTAACACTCTGAATTTTCGAGTAATTATTCATTTAATTTTAATCGCCTTTTTATTAATTATTTTGGTGATGAAAATGCTTCATGTGATTTATTTGATTTTTTTTAGGTTTATTAAAATTTATGAGATTTTTATTTAATTAAAAATGATAGAAATTGAGTAAAATATGAAATAGTGGGATATATGGGTGGAAATAGAATAATGTGGAAATTAGTGTGGTAAAGAGTAAGAGCCCAAAAGGTTAAGAGAGAAATAGAAATATTAGTAATTTGGAGTTAGGTTTTCTATTTAAAAAGAAAAACAAGGATAAGAGGTTTGGAGAGGAAAATAGGCTACGTGAGAATTTGGGCTGAGTCAATCCTAGGTTAGAAAAGAAAACCATAACCAAAAGCTTGAACCTTTACTAAAAATTAAGGTAAAAGGGGGACTAGTCTAATATTGATGCCAAATGCATGAAGGGTATAGAGGGATCCTCACCATTCTCTAGGTTTTCTGATCTTTTCCACTATTGTTAATGCTTATGTGTTTTTTGTAAAAAAAAAGTTGTGTAAGTTTTGTTATGATTGTGTGAAATATATGAATCTCGTGTTCTGTTTTGTGATGGAATTATACATGATGTGATGATATGAATCTGAATGTTGTTGTTCATGTTAGTATGAATTGGTATGGTGAACATGATGATAAATTTGCAAGATAAATTGGCGTTGATGTGTAAGTGGTTTTGTTTTGATGAGGTTCTTGTTTAGTATAATATGGGTGATGTATTTCTAATCAAATTGGATGATTTTGGGTTGAAATCGGAGAGCTTTGGGAGTGCTCCAATGGCAAAAAATGCAGATTCTACAATCTGCACAGCGATGACGTGCATCACTAGTGTGACTAGCTTACAATCATACAATTAGGAGCGCTAATAGACGCCAGCATGGTGACGGAGCGACCGCCATGGTCCCCGAGACGGGCTTCTATCCAACGCGTCATCTGAGTGACGCTTTTACGTTTTTGTGTGTGTGTGTGCGTGTGTGTGTGTGTGTGTATGAGAGAGAGAGAGAGAGAGAGAGAGGGTGACGGCTGTCAGCCTGGTGACGAGTTGACCATCAGTCCCTGTAGTTGACCGATTCTGATCAGTTGGTTTGACTTTTTTGAGCTGTTGTCGATCACGATGAAATCAAATGTCGGTGGTGTATCATTGCATATTAATATGTTTATATGTATATTGGTGATGTTATTACATGGTGTTACATTATGGTGAATCAAGAGGTTCAAATAAGAACTATTGGTGATGATTTTTATATTACATTGTTGTGGCATTTACATGCATCATGTATATCGAAGATATGAATTGGTAATGATTGGTGATGGGACTAAATCAGTAATATAACTCTGATTTCCAATTATTGGTGATGAGATTGTTTAATAACATGACTCTGACATCCAATTGGTGAGTAGGTTGGTACCACATACATTTAGTGATGAGAAGAAGAATACATTGCGTATACATTTGTACTTAGGAAACTGGTGAGGATTGTGATTATTTTATAAATATATTGATGATTGGTGAGAGTTGTGAATGACATGGTCGCGATGATGTTTTATGTGTGTACTTCCCTTTTATTACTTTTGCATTGTTAACATATTTTGAGTGTATTCTCAACCCTGTTTTTTTTATTATGATGTTCTATACTCTATGGGAGTACATATAATTAGGTAGAGGACTGCCTCATTTTGAGCTTGAGGATGGCGTTGAGAACTCTTTATTCTTTTACTTTTTTTCGAGTTATTTAGTTTTTATTATGCTCTGATATATAATACTGGGGACTGGCTGTTTGTTACATTTTATGTTTTCTCAAGATGTTTTTGGAATTATTTCATTAACTTTTTTAGTGTTAAGACTTTTTATGTTAAGTAATGCTTTTATTCTAGTGCTAAAATGAAACTAATTATGTTGAAGAATGTGTCAAGCCCTGTTGTGAGTTTTAATGAAACTAATTTATAAATAAAGAGTCGGGGTTTAAGGGTGTTATAGTTCTCACCATGGTTCTAGCCATGTCCATCTTTGTTTTCTTGTTGGAGTGTTCATATGAGAAGATATAAGTTCCATCTAGTTTCGTGATAAGTTCGAAGAAACTCGGCTTCCAAACATGAAAGGAACACCATAACATATAAGCCAAGTAACTCTCTCGAGATTAATGTCTAATGGCCTTCATTCTCTTATTTCAAAAAACCACTATACCAACCATTCCTTTCCTTGTAACACCAAAGCTTTCATTTTCCCCTCATCCCTTTCTTCCAACAGACACAAATTTTCTCTAATTGGAGTCACTTTTATTGCAGAATACCCTTAAGTATGAAAAGCATCATTGATATTATATTTCATACCCATATTTTCTACCCTTGCTATATACGATATTCTAAATCTTTCCATTTTTTCTTCACCAATTTTGAACTCTAGAAGTGTGAATAGTGGTTTTGATTCTTTTCTGTATATTAATTTTCTTTTGCATTTGTTTCCTTTCACGACCTACACATAAGACCTATGTGTTCACCTTGTGTGTTATTCCATGTTAAATCTATCTGCTCTTGAGACCACTCTTTCATGAAACTATTAGTTTCATTTTTGTATCGCGTTATTCTGCTTTTGATCCCTAGCCATCTTATTCCTACTAGGGTCCTTCTATTAGGCTTCTTCGGATGTTATTCCATTTTTATATAACGTGTTTTTATTTTGATCATGATCCCTAGCCATCTTGTTTCTACTAGGGTCCTTCTATTGGGCTTCTCCGGATGTTCTTCTCTAAAAAATTTGTATATTAACGTATATTTTTCTGTTACCTATTATAATGTTGTCCAATATTGTTGCAAGTCTTTTCTCATCCTTCACGTTGATGAACCTTGCAAAATCATATCTTCATCCTCCTTTGTCATTTTTTTGTAGTATTACCACTACTTCGACTTCTCCATCTTCCATTAAGGTTTTGTAAAACTCTATTTGGGGTTCAAGTGTGAGTAATTAATTCCCACATCAACTAGAAATGAAGGAAATGTTTGATATATCATACAAAGGCCCCATTCCCCTAATTCCTTAAGGTTTTGGATGGATACGTGGTGTCAAGGTCTCTTGGATCCTAAACATTTAAGTCATTCACATTTTCGACACTTTGCTCCCTGGACTCCCCAATAAGTAGTATCATAGCCAAATTAGGCTCGATGGGAGAGCAGAATTGGGATCATAGTATGGATCAAGACTAGTGATGTGAGTGACTCATACTTGTAACAGAGATTGTTGAGTTTCAAGTGTGGGTGGAAAAGTCTCACATTGACTAGAAATGGAGAAAATGTTGGATTTATAAGAGAAATAAATCATACCTCTATTGTCTTAGAGTGTGTTTCGTTGAGGTATTTGAGAATTTTCAAGGAATTCAAAGTTCTAAGTATTTTAAATGATTCAATTGAAATCCATTCATTTTTGTTTTTTTTTGTTTGGATGATTGTTAAATTTTTGGGGTCATTTTCATAAATTTTAAAACTTTTGAGGCAAATTTAAAATATAAAAAATAGGGACCAATTTTCTACTTTTGAAAATTTTAAAGGACTAATTTGTAAATTTTGAAAATTATTGGAGACTTATTTGCAATTTTTTAAAATTTTAGGGGTCATAAAATATGAGGACCATCTTGCAAAATTTTGAAAATTCTAATAATAAACAATTTATTACAGCATATGAGGTTCAAGATGATGTGCAGCCATGGCGGGAAAAAGAGAACTGAAAATGAAAAAGGAAATAAATATGAAAAATGAAATTATTAAAATCTAAATTACAAACCCAAGGGGCCTAAAACACTATATAAAGCAGCAAAACCCAATAACAATAACAAGACCCAAAATATAAAATAAGAATCTCATGATTTATATCTTTAATACCCCCCATAAGCTTGGGGTAGATTGAGTGAAGTCTAAGCTTAGTGATGTTGGCAAGGAATGGCTTAACATCTAAAGGTTTAGTAAAAACATCAGCGAATTGTTGAGAGGAAGTGACAGGGAGAAGATGGAAGAGGTGTTGTTGTAACTTTTCACAAACCAAGTAACAATCCAAATCAATATGTTTGGCTCGTTCGTGGAAGGATGAGTTGCTTGCAATATGTCTGGCTAAAGCGTTATCACAGTACAAAAAAGCAAGTTATTTAAATGATATGGGAAGTTTATTGAGAAGGTTAGTAATCCATTGAAGTTCACAGGCAGTAGAAGCCATGGACCGGTATTCCGCCTTAGTTGAGCTTCGAGATATAGTTGGTTGCTTTTTTGATTTCCAAGAGATCAAAGAATCTCCAAGATAAATTCAGAAGCCAATGATGGATTTGTGCATTTCAAGACATGTATCCATGTCTGAATCAGAGAATGCCTTGAGTCGAAGGGAAGATGTGCTGGGAAAAAATAAACCTTGGCCTGGAGAAGCTTTAAGATAACGAAGAACAAGTAGAGTCGTATTGTAATGTATGTCAGTGGGACAACTCGTATGTTGACTAAGTTGCTGGGCAGAATAAGAGATATTTAGCCTTGTGCTGAGCAGATAAATGAGTTGGCCAATGAGTCCTCGATACTTTGTATGGTCATCCAAAGTAACACCATCAGTGGTCTTTAGTCGAGTATCACGAGCCATTGGAGTTGTTGCAGGTTTTCATCCAAGTAAACCAATGTTGGAAAGTAGATCCAATGTATATTTCCTTTGACAAATATTGATGCTAAATACTACTACAAAAATGACTTTTGGTAGCGCATAAAAAGACAGCGCTTTAAGAAAAAGCGCTGCTAAAGAGTCATGAAAAAAAATGAAAAAAATAGCATACCTTAGACAGTGCTTTAAGAAAAGCGCTGCTAAAAGTAGGCCCTAAGAAGGCGCTTTATAAAAAGCGCTACTAAAAGTAGACCCTAAGAAAGCACTTTTTTAAAGCGCTGCTATAGGTGTAACCTACGAGAGCACTTTCTAAAAGTGCTGCTAAAGAGGGGGGGGGGGGGGGGGGGGGGGAGTCTAAGAAAACGCTTTCTACAAAAGCGATGCTATAGGGGGTATAAAAGAAAGCGCTTTTAAAAAGCGCTTCTATAGGTCCTGCCTAAGGCAGACCTTAGAGAGCGCTTTTAAAAGCGCTGCTAAAGGCCATGAAAAAGCACTGCTATAGGTTTAAGTAGCATAAATTTTATAAAAAAAAACCCAGTATTTTCGCAGAAACAGAACAATCTCCTTCTTTCCTTCTTTCCTACTCGCGAACGTTTGCCCTATTCACCGTCGACGCATTCAGTCCATTGCCTCCATCCGTCGCCGTCCTTCTTTCATTCCGTCGTGTATTTCATTTCGCCGCCGTCCGTCCGTTTTGACGGTGATCTCCGTCCTCCACCTCCACTGTCAGCGCATTTCCACTATTTTTAAGGTATTTGAAGTTTTTCATTTTTCTCGATTATTCTCTTGGTTTTTCATTTTTTTGAACTAATAGATTTAGATAACTTTAGAAAACTCATACATACTGAATTCAAGCAAATGTGGTGGTATATTTAAACTTTGGATTGAAACTGATTGTTTATTGGTTGTAAAGTTAGTGTAACTAATTCAATTAATGTTTGGGGCAGGTTTGTTTACAATTAGGGTAGACACGAATGTTACGGATTTCATGAAGAAGTTAGTTTTTGAGTTGTAACACTGTTAATCTTTCTATTAGTAACAGTTATATGGAATTAGGATAGTGAGAGTTTGAAGGTTAGTCGTTAGAGAGTTAGTTTTAAGGATTAGTTAGAACTATTGGTTAGTTTTGGAGCTTGAACTGAAGTTAGTTATGTTAAGAGTTTAGTTTATGTTAATTTGTTGAGATGTGAATTTGACTTTGAATCTCACTTGGTGTTGTGATGCTGTTAGGATAACTACTTGACAGTCAACGAAACTTGCTTGTTAAATTTGAGACATATTGGTCTTTAGAATAGATGGTTGGAGAGTACTAGCCACACTAACTTTACAAATATTACTTTCACACACATAGTTAGAGAAGAGAATTTTTGCGTTTATTTTTTTTGTTGCTAATATAAGTAGCAGTGCAGATTTTTTAATTACTTTTGTTTCTATCCCTTAGAATTAAAGAGAATTTTGTAAAAAATATGTTAGGTATAACTTTCTTTAAGTTTTCTCATTTTTTATGGTATTTTATTTTGTTCCTGATTTTATAGTTCCTTAGTTGTTCCACCTTTTTCTTTTAATATTATAAGGCTCTATTAAAAGAAATTATCAACTATATAAAAAGTTGTTACACTATTGCAAGTTTTATCAATAATTGATGTTCCAAGAATTATTTAATGTTGATGATGTTATTAATTTTGTCTGTTATAGGGTTACCTGTGAAGAGCAAGGTTGTGATCGTTTCCAAGAATCCTACTGTGTAGCTTTCTTAGAAGTTGGTGATTTCTTTACAGGTATTCGTTGCTTTTGTTTAACTTTCTTAGTTTTGTTTAGCCTACTTAATTAGTATGGATAAAAAATGGGCGTCTTCTAATCGATTGTCAAAAGAGTACGAGAATGGGGTATCAAAATTCGTTAAGTTTGATGTTGAACACGTCAAAGACCCCAGTAGGATCACATGTCCTTACTTAGGTTGTTGTTATGGGCGTCGGATTGACGCCGTTCAGTTGGAATCTCATTTAATGAGACATGGAATTGATCGAAGTTATACATGTTGGACATTACATGGTGAGATAAGTAACGAGAATGTCTAACTCGAGGATAATACGACCTATGCTTCAAAGGACAATGGCAGGGATACATATGATTGTGATCGAGTCGAAGAGATTTCAGAAGCACTTGAAGAAGATCTTCAGGATTGTCCCAAGATGTTTGAGAGTTTGGTAATCGATGCAGAGAAACCGTTGTATAAAGTTTGCACTATTTTCACAAGATTGTCTGCGGTATTAAAGTTGTACAACTTAAAGGCGGGTAATGGATGGTCGGATAAAAGTTTCACAGAGTTGTTAGCCTTACTACAAGAGATGCTTCCGGAGGATAATGTTCTTCCCAACCGAACCTATGAAGCTAAAAAAATGTTATGCTCTATTGGCATGAGCTATGATAAGATACATGCTTGTCCAAATGATTGCATTTTGTTTCAAAATGAATATGCATCATTAAACGAGTGTCTTAAATACGGTGTACCTCGGTATAAGAAAAAGTTGTCACCAGTAAAAGTCTTATGGTATTTTCCTATAATTCCGAGATTTAGACGCATGTTTCATAGTGAAACACATGCAAAGCACTTGAATTGGCATGCAAATGATAGAATTATAGATGGGAATTATCGACATCTGGCAGATTCACCATAGTGGATGAAAATTGATAATGAGTATCCTGATTTTGGAGAAGAATCTAGAAACCTTCGCTTGGCATTATCGATTGATGGAATGAATCCGTATGGTCTACAAAGTATCTCACATTCCACATGGCCTGTAATTATTATGATTTATAACCTACCTCCATGGCTATGTATGAAGCATAAGTACATGATGTTATCTATGTTAATTTTTGGCCCTAAACAACCAGTGAATGACATAGACGTATACTTGACACCTCTAATCGAAGACTTAAAGAGTTTGTGGGAGAATGGTGTGGAGTTTTATGATGGATATAGGAAAGAAAGTTTCAATTTGAGGGCAATGTTGTTTGGCACAATTAATGATTTTCCAGCATACAGAAATATATCGGGGTATAGCATTAAAGGTCAATGTGCATGTCCTATCTGTGAAGAAAACACAGATTGGACGCGATTTGAATTTGGTCAGAAGAATGTCTTTCTTGGTCATTGTAGATTCTTAAATTCTAATCATCACTACCGTAGGTGGAGAAAAGCATTCTATGGAAATTCAGAACAACGTAGAGCTCCACCTACATTGACCGACGAACAAATTTTTGAAAAGGTGAAAGATGTGGGTACTAAGTTTGGAAAGCCTTTTTCTCATACGATTGTCACGCGTGGGTGGAAGAAGAGGTCAATTTTGTTTGAGTTGCCGTATTGGAAGTCGTTGTATGTAAGACATTTTCTTGATGTTATGCATATTAAAAAAAAATGTATTTGAAAGTGTTATTGGTACGTTTCTCAATATACAAGGAAAATCTAAGGATGACCTTAAAGCAATAAAGGACTTGGTGGCAATGGGAATAAGAAATGAATTAGGACCCTTGAAGAAAGGAAATCAAATACATCTACCACCTGCTGCTTATACTTTATCTAGAAAGGAGAAAAAGATATTATGTAAGTTTCTGAGTGAAGTTAAAGTTCCAGAAGGATACACTTCAGATATTAGAAGACTTGTTTCTATGAAAGACCTCAAGTTAAAGAGTTTAAAGACACATGATTTCCATGTTATAATGGAACACTTTCTACCAATAGGTATACGTTCTATTTTGCCAGAAAAGTGAGAAGCATAATAACTAAATTGTGTTTTTTCTTCAGGTCAATTTGTAGTAAGGTGATCGATCATGCGGTCTTACCAACATTGCAAAAAGAAATAGTTATTACTTTGTGTGAGCTTGAAATATATTTTCCTCCATCATTTTTTGACACAACGGTACATCTAGTTGTTCATCTTGTGAAAGAGACACAACTGTGTGAACCAGCTTATATGAGATGGATGTACCCTATTGAACGTTATATGAAAATATTGAAAGGGTATGTGAAAAACTGAAGTCGACCAGAGGGTTGTATTGTTGAACGATACATTGTTGAAGAAGCAATTGAGTTTTGTACTGAATATTTGCCCAATGTTCAATCCATTGGCCTCCCAAAATCTCATGTTGTTGAAAAAATAGTTAATTGGAAATAAAGTTGTGACAATTTCAAGGGATGAACGGGAGCAAGTGCATTTGTGTGTTCTGCACAAGGACATTGAGGTTGATTCGTATGTTGAAATGCACAAGGATGTTCTCTGAGGTTCAAATCTGAATACAAATGAAAATTGGATAGTACGTAAGCACAATCGAAGTTTTATAACATGGTTCAAGGATCATATTTTTTCAAAGTTTGATTCTAATCTCGCTTCAATAACAGAAAGGTTGAGATGTTTAGCATATGGTCCAAGTTTGCATGTGTTTTATTATAGCGCATACGCAATTAATGGATACACATTTTATACCAAAGAACAAGATGATAAAAGTATAATGCAAAATAGTGGCGTCACCATGCTTGCAGAAGCAATGCACATTTCAAATGTGAAGGACTTAAACCCCAAATATGCAAATCTATCGTATTTTGGGGTTATTGAGCGCATTTGGGTGTTTGATTATGAGAAGTTTCAGATTCCTATCTTTGGATGCAAGTGGGTTGAAAATAATAGTGGCATATGAATGGATAAGTCAGGATTTTTGCAAGTGGATCTTAATAAGGTGGGGTACAAAGATGAGCCTTTTATTCTAGCCACGCAAGCTAAACAAGTGTTTTATGTCACTGATCCGACAAGTACGAAATGGTCTATAGTTATTTTTTCCAACAAAGTAATCGATGATAACATTGGAGACAAGGGTGATGTTGATGTTGAGAAGGAATCTTATATTATAGATGATCCAGATGAGAATATTATAGCAGACGAATCATATATTAGAAATGATCATAACGAGGGAATTTGGATCAATCTATCCGTCTGTGTTGTTAAGAGACAAGTAAACCACGTTCCAACGAAGAAAAGAAAGAGATGTTAGTGACAAAGGTACTTGTAAAATTACATATTGTCTCATTCAATAAAATTACATATTATGTCATTCAATAAAATTATATATATGTTTTTCTTATTTATATATTTCTTATTTACATATTTGTCATTCATTTGATAATTTGGTTTTTCTGAATTACAGGTATTATGGCCACCAACGAGGAAAAATCACATGATGGAAACGAAACAACAAAAGACGTGGAAGGCGATATTAAAAGAGGAATAACGATTATGAAAAAAAATCATTCGTGTGAGAGATAAAGGTGTAAAGTATGATGTGCATTGGAATGAAAGAGATAAATTAATTGAGCCTAACGGTGCGATGCTGACAAGTTACATTGGAGTACTTGTTCGTTCGCAAATTCCAATTACTTGTGATAATTGGAGAATTTCTTCGTTACAACTGGCTAAAGACAAAATTTGGAGCGAGATATAGGTATGATATTTGATATTTTTTAATTATGTCAACGATTACATCTTTAAATTAATTATACTAACATGTTATATGTATGTTTATTTGTTTGCAGAGATCTTTTAATATTGAAAACTCAGATTCGTGAATTACAGAAGGACAAAGAGAGATACATGTCGGAAAGGCGCGGTCCAGAGGGTAAAGATACTAGTGACAAAGATAGAATCAATTGTCCGCAGAAGCTTCCAGAGGTAATTGTATATATTACATTGAAATTAATTTAGAACAATTTCCTTAATTGACACATTAATCATATTCATTATTTGTTTAGGGCATTTCACCTTGTCGGCTATATTTATCGTCACCGACTTATCGCATGGTTGGCAAGGGAAAAGTGCATAACACTCTGGGAGACTTACTTCACCACAAATCGCTCCCTGCTGGATTTTTGAAAGTATCGGTTGATATTGCGTTAGAGGGGGGTGCGTTGTTGCCTATACCAGATGATGTTTCGAACATAACAGTGGTGGGAGACGCAATAGGATCGTTTGTTGCATGGCCATCAAATCTTATTTTCATAGATGATGAGGTATATTGAACACCATTATGAAGTATTCAAATGTTTTATGACCCATACATGAAAGTTATTCTTACATTTACATTTACTTATTTACATGATGATCTTAGACTCCTACAAAATCCAAATCAAAAGAAAGGGAATTATTGTGCGGGAAATCAATTCAGCTGCATCAAAAAAACAAGTACTATTACCGTTACATGATGATCTTATTATACTTTAATTATTGAATTTATATGACTTTAGGTTCATGATCAACAGTTGCAACAAGTCAGCAAGGGTAAAATGTCTGAATCTAGCAAGGTGCCCAACAAAAA
This sequence comes from Lathyrus sativus, assembly GCA_963859935.3. NCBI lineage: Eukaryota > Viridiplantae > Streptophyta > Magnoliopsida > Fabales > Fabaceae > Lathyrus > Lathyrus sativus. Next base: position 22,465,035 of record OZ012740.1, on the reverse strand, counting down.
AAAGGTCGAGCCAAAAAAAGCATTTGTTCCTCGATTTAGGCTGTGCCTTGAAACATATGTAGGAACAACAGATGTGGCTGCGGGTGGCATCCGTCAAATACCTATGCAGGAAGGTATTTTTGGTTTTGAATATGCCGAAACAATTGCCAAGGAGGATTTGGACCAGATTTTCCAACATTCTGAATTGGGCATTGGTGTTATGCATTCCTACATCAGGTGGTACTCCGATCAATTTTAATTAAATACTTGAACAAATTATTTGCTCATTTAAATGAATATTCTAATGTTGATTATATTTTTATTTAAGGTTATTGTATGACAAGATGTTGGTCCCGCATGGTTTGACTTCAAGATTCACATTCTTATCTACTAGCTGTATCAACGCACGGTCAATCGAGCACACTCCATATGTGGTCAGAGATTACATAGTCAAATCATTTATGGCTGCAGATACAGAGAAGTTGTACTTGTTGCCATATAATACTGGCCATGGGTTAGATTTCATTCTAAATTCATTTATTATAATTATTCGTTTGTTGTCATTCTATATAACATTTCCGTCTAAACTTTTGTCTTATTTTACAGTGGACACTGGTTGTTGGTCGCAATTAATCCGATGAAAGAAATAGTATATTATCTAGATTCATTGGATGGTGATCAAACAAAATATCCTGATATGAAGACTATGGTTGATACGTAAGTGATGAGATATACTATTCTGAATAATTATCTTTATTTATTAGGTGAGATTGTTCTAAATATTCGTTTATATTATGTCAGAGCTATACAAATATTTCGATCGCAAAGAGAAGCAACAGTGCCAAAAAGGAAGGCTAACAACATTAGCTGGATAAGAGTGCAGGTATATTTTCACATTTTTTACTGTTATAGTGATTCTACTTGATAAAACTATTTAAACTATATATCCTCATAAATGATCGTTTTTTTTTCATTTACAGTGCCCTCGTCAGCGCAATGGGATTGATTGCGGATATTTTGTATTGCGCTTTATGAAGGAAATTATTCACTCGGGTGAAAAAGAAATTCCAATCATGATATGGATCAATTCATAAGTTATATGATTTATTTTAATAATTAACCGATATTTCATCTGAGTAATAAGTTTTAAAACTAAATCGTGCATGTTTTGTTATATTAAGTAGTACTTTGATGAATTCAAGTGTGGTACTTACTCGAAAGCAGGATTGAAAGAAATTAAGGAGGAATGGTGTCAATACATTCTTGAGTTGAGAATTGTATAAGGTATATGTATCGTCAAATATTGATGTGGGACAATAATATTTCTAGAAGTCGTATCTATTTGTAAAGTTATCGGTTTTGTAATTATATATAAATTGACTGTATTTGTGAAGTTGTTCTGAGGATCGGATTGTGTTGAATTATATATGAGCAGGTTTATGTGAATTAAAATGATTATGGCCAAAGTGTTGAATTACAATGTATATTTAAGGCCAAAGTGTTAATTACAATGTATATATAAGGCCAAAGTGTTGAATTAAAGGTCTGAATTATAAGTAGGGAATGTAATTTTTATAAGTAGGTTTATCGAAAATAATATTAAAAAAGTAATTATTTAAAAAAAAATTTAATATCGTGAAGAATAGACAACGCTTTTACTAAAAAACGCTGCTAAAGGGGGACATAGAGAGCGCTCAAAAAAGCGCTGCTATAGGAGGGGAAAGGGGGGAGAATAGGCAGCGCTTTGGAAAAGCGCTGCTAGGGGGGGGGGGGGGGGGGAGGGGGAATAGGCAGCGCTTCTGAAAAGCACTGCTAAATGGGGGGTTTGGGGGAATAGGAAGCGCTTCTGAAAAGCGCTGCTAAAGGGGGGGAAAAGCACTACTAAAAGTGCTGTTAAATGGGGCCTATAGCAGCGCTTTTTCCATAAAAGAAAGCGTTGCCTTTACCTTTAGCAGCGCTGCTAAAGGGCAAACAAAGTGCTGCTAAAGGTCTTATTTGGCTAGTGAAAGTTGCTGCGTGCAAATTTAAGACCTAAGAAATACTTTAATGGACCAAGATCTTTGATGTGGAAATGATGCTGAAGAATATCCTTGGTTTTGTTCATGTTGTTTCCTGCAAGCAGAACGTCATCAACACACATCAAGATGAAAGTGGAATTCTCGTGAGATGTGTGTATGAATAGAGAGTGACCAGATGAGCATTGCTTGAAGTCATTAGTGATTAAAACTTGAGATAACTTCTCAAACAATTGTCTACTCGATTATTTTATGCCATAGATGGATTTGAGGAGTTTGCAAATCTGATTTGGATAAGAGGGAGCAATACCTTTAGTAAAAGTCATATGAACTTCCTCATCTAAATCTCCATGTAAAATAGCATTATGCACATCAAGTTGATGAACGAATAAATTCGAAGATGTAGTAAGAGAAAGAAGTAATCATATAGTTATGAGTTTTGCAACAGGGGAAAAAGTGTCAAAGAAGTCAATACCTTGGATTTGTTTGAAACCTTGAGCTACTAACCTAGCTTTATGCCTTTCTAAAGTGCCATCAGAATTAATTTGGTCTTGTATACCCACTTACATCCTATTGATTTCTTGCCTGGAGGTAAGGAGGTAAAAGTCCATGTATGATTGGCTTGCAAAGCTTGAATTTCAGCTTCCATAGCCTTGACCCAATGAGGGTGAGCACTTGCTTGCTTATAAGAAATAGGGTCACAAGAAGTGGTAATAGCATAAATAAATGAAAAATATGCAGGTGAAAGAGGATCATATGAAATATATTTAAAGATGTCATAAATAATAGAGGAGTTAAATGCATTACAAACAAAATCTTTTAAAAAGGCAGGGGTAGATTTAAGTCTGGTAGAGTTTTTAATGGTGGTGGGCTCAGATAAACTATCAAGATCAGGTATGGGTGGTGTATCATGTTGGTGAGGATGTATTTGTGTGGAAGCAATTGATGTCAATTCCTCTAGATTCTTCAACCCAACCCACACTACCCTTGTTGATATTGTCAGTTCCTCTACCAACAATAATACCACACCTTTACCTCTTGCCACTCAACCTAACTTACCTTTTAATCCTGTTTTTCCCATATGCACTAAGTCAAAGCAATTAATGGAAACAAAATTACTATTAGGGAAAGAAAGTTTACATTGATTGGGTAAATGGCAAATGTTACAAATAGAAGTCTTATGATATTTGATAACATGAAATAATTTAGACATAGTATGTAAAACCTCATTTGAGGGATGGCCTAAACGATGGTGCCATAAGGAAGTATCTAAAGTGGCTGGATCCTTAATGCCAACATTGTTACAAGTATTGGCATATGTGAAAGTGTGCATTGAGTGTTTATGAAGAATGTAAAGATTGTTATGCAGAGTCACTTGTTCAATTACCCACTTGGTAGACACATCCTAAATATCGCAGGAGTTGTTTGAGAAGGAAATGTTATAACTGGAATTATGACATTGTCTAGAGATGGATATCAAGCTGAATTTAAATGCAGGAATGCAGAAAAAATTATGCAACTGCAGAAAATCATTAAGAATAACACTACCAGAATAATGAGTAATGATACAAGTGCCATTAGGAAGATAAATATGGACAGGATTAATAACAAAGATAAAGCATTTAATATAAGGGCAAACATTATGGAATACACCTGAATCATGGATCCACATAGAATAATTTTGAAGGGTACTACCTAGATTAACAATACCTGAGACTACTTCCTTTTCAGGATTGAAAGCCTTGTCATTCTTGAGATGATGATTATCCTTTATGGACTGTTGAAGAAGCAACAATAGATATTGGTAATCCTCCTTGGAGATAACTTGTTCTTTGTCAGCAGCAGCAGAAGGATTCTTGGACTCTGCTGAAGGCCTAGGGTTCTTGTTCCTATAGCCAGGTGGAAAATCATGCTTGAAATAGCATGCTTCCACTGTATGGTTGGTTTTGTGACAGTTGGTGCACAACATGAAGGTTTTGGAGTTGGCTTTACCTTTACTTCTAGGATTTGTATTGTTTGCAGAAAGGATGGTGGAGGTAGGTGCAGGGGCAACTGAAGGATTAACCTGTTGCTGAGCAATGAGAGAGTACACACAACAGATGCTTGGTAAAGGATCAAGGAGCGGTATCTTGGTGTGAATGTTGTGATAGTTGTCATTTAAACCTTTCAAGAAATAAGTGACATATTCCATATGTTTTAAATTATGCATAACCTTGGCAAAATTACAAGTAAAAGGAACATGGAAAGTGCAAGAAGAGGTAGGTCTTAAATTCTCTAATTCATCCTTGAGAATCTTAAGATCGGTAAAGTATATGGATAAAGACCTATCACCTTGTTAAACAAAATGCATATCACGGAAAAGATCAAAGAAGCGAAAATAGTTACCTTTAGTGAATATTTCTCGAAAATCTTCCTAGAGATCAAAAGCCAAACCAAAACATATAGTACTTTGTGCGATATGCGGGGAAAGTGTGCGATTAATCCAAGAAAGAACCATATTGTTTGCACGATCCCAAAGCTCATAGTTAGGATCAGATATAACAGGTTTGGGGAGATTAACATTAATGAAGGAAAGCTTGTTCTTGGAGGTCAAAGCTCGCAGCATGGATTTGCTCCAATTGTGATAATTGTTGTCATCCAAAGGCGGAGCAACGATGGTAGCGTCGGGGTTCTCACCGGGATGAAGGTAAAAGGGGTTGCGATGGTTCAAGATAGGATCTAGTGGATTGTTCTTGGAAGAATTAGGTTTTGTGGAGGGTTTCTTTAACAGAGGAATTGTCATCGTCAGAAGTCATGAAAGGAAAGATGATAACGGGTTAGAAGGTAGAACGGAAGAGGAAGATGATGATGGACAAAAAAAGGGTTTAGTCTACTGATATTGTATTAGAGCATATAAGGTTGAAGATGATGTGCAACCATGGCAGGAAGAAGAGAATTAAAAATGAAAAAGGAAATGAATATGAAAAATGAAATTATGAAAATCTGTATTACAAACCCAATGGGCCTAAAACACTGTATAAAGCAACAAAGCTCAATGACAATAACAAGACCCAAAATAGAAAATAAGAATCTCATCATCTATATCTCTAATACAATTTAACATTTGCATTATAAGAGTAATTTCGAATTCTTTACTTTTTGGAGTAATTTGAAATTCTTTAAATTTAACTTGAATAAAATATTTCATAAATTTACATCATTTTAACAATTTTTTATATTTTTTTATCTAAACAATAGATTTTGATCTAATCATTTAAATTCTCTCAAAAAATTACGCTCTTAAGATTTTTGTGCATATATAGTGTTGAGGTAGGTCTCTTAAATGTTGAATGTTCGACTCATAGATATTTTAGACGCTCCCGGAACTTGCACTTGTGAAAAAGATTTTTAAGATTAAGTGTCAGTAATTAAGTGTCACATTAACTAGAAATAAAATAAATGTTGCATATATATATATATATATATATATATATATATATATATATATATATATATATATATATATATATATATATATATATATATATATATATATATAAATAATAAATTAATGTCTTAAAATTTTAGATGAATGTGTAATATTAAGATCTCTTGAATTCTTAACATTAATTTATTCACACTTGAGACGCTTTATTCCTCATATTCTCCCAACGAACTCCCTGCTATATATTTCATTGTTGCTTCTTTTTCAATGTTTCTTTTTTTATTGATACCGTGCTCCACCCTTCCTCCCTTTTCAACCATAACTTATTTGCCCAAACAAACAGCCACCGTTTTGAATTCTTAAGTAATATGCTGGAAATGTCAAAACCTTATGTCATGGAAGACCTAATAATCTAGAAATTCCGATGCATCATAAACAAAAATAGCACAAATGCAATGAATTGATCAAAATCCCAACTAGCAATATTTTTGGTTTCACTTGGATTCATGTATCTATAACTTATAATAATAAGTATTATATCAATATAGCTAGTACAAGAAAATAATTCATATATATTCACACAATTATTCTAATCCATATATGATTATTATAATTGCATCATATTCATCAAACACCTATATATGCTTCTAGTGCATTTTCCTTAAGTGTTGAAACAAAGTACTCTAAGTAATCTCCATAAGTGAACGATCGATAACGTAGAGGATGCACTTCATCATCCACCAATTCATCTGGCACCTCAATTTTCACATCTTCTTTTGGAAGTGTAAACTCAGCAAATGAGTATCTTTCTTTGTCTCCACACATCATCACTTTGTGTGCAGGTGCATGAAGTCTTCCATTACTCCATGCCTACACATACTCAAATTTCAAACAAAAACATTTAAAACTTAAAATAAAATAAATAACATGTACTATGATATGCATGAAAGTACCTTGAGTATGTCACCAACTATGACAATGAAACCTTCTTGGGGAATGTTCAATTGAATCCATTTATTTGTTTTGGTTTGAACATGTAAACCTTGGACTTCGTTTTGGTACAACATGGTTAAGGTACTTTTGTCGGTATGTGGTAACAAAGCTGTTTCACAATCTTTGTTGGTTTTAGGAGTTTTGTATTTCATCAATCGTAAATGACCGGTATTCTTCAACACTTCAATATCTAAACAGCATTGTTTTGGAAGACCATAACTATCTTTAATCATCTTCAGAATAAGAAAACTCAGCTCATGCATCTTAGAGCTCAACGACTTCATTGTCTCACTAATCACACAAATCCACAAAAATTGTGACAAAATATTACTCTTCAAATCATTTGAATTTACTAAATGTTTCAAGAGTTTGTTGATAAGGATTGAAACACATCACTTTCATATAAACAATGAATTTAAAAAAAAAATATAAAGAAAAAATAAAACCTGAAAGTTGAATTTCCTTGAGGCCAGATGAGATTAGTAAAAGCAAGAGCATTATCCTCAAGAAAAACATCATCAATTCCCAACGTTTGTGTTAGAGGAGACTTGGGACAATCACTTTTGTAGCTGCTGTAAGGCCTAGTACTTATGTGCTTCCTCTTAACTTCTTCTGGTAAATCAAACAACTCTTTCATTCCTTCTAACATGTTCTCACACAAACTCTCTGGAATCTTATTCTTATCATACATTAAGATAAAACAGCCATAACTCTCTAAAGCTTCTCTCACTTTTTTACTCATTTTTTCCCATTCCTCACTCCCTTCATCATCATCACCAACTCCTGAAAAATCTAGACATGGGATCATTTCATTCTCACTTCCCATTTTTTTTCTCTTTCTCTTAACACTTTGATGTTATAATGATGTAGTTGAACTTGATGTTGATTTATATGTCGTGATAAAGACAAGATGTACTAAAACGGATAAGGTCCCATCATATATCTAAATAAATGTATATACAAATTGAGTTCAACCTATTATAAGAAATAAAGTAAATTTTTTTTAGGAAAATTAAAATATTATGTAAAAAATGAGTTCATTGATTTATAGCTGGATTATATATAATTATATTCATGCATGCAAGCCATTTGTAGTTTTAGAGGTTAGTTTTCATTGACAGTCGATGCTTGGTTGGCGATTGCTATTATCTCTAACCGCATCTTTTTCTTATACAAACAAGCCATGTAGTTAATCCATCCAAGTATTTCACTTTTCTCCATACACTGAAAATTACTGCATCATATCTTAAATATAGGGTCACATCAAGAATTAATAAAGTTAATGCAGTAAATTATATTATCTCTTGATTCTATTTATAAAAAAAAATTAATTTTAAATTAATTTAATAATTAATATATTTAGATTGTATTATGAATTAGATATATTAATTATTTAATAATTAAAAAATTAACTTTTTCTTATAAATAAGACCGAATTAATATTATTTAACTCTTTCGTTTTAAAATGACTGAAGTTTAAAGAATATAATATTATTCATATAAGACATTATATTTTTACTAAATTACTCTTAATATTATAGAAGTAATGTATAGAGTAATAAATTAAATAATATAATTATAAAAATAATAATTAATTCTACGTTAAAAAGTGAAAACCATATTTATTTTAAAATATTTTTTTTTTCTTAAAACGACGATCAAGTGCAAATTTATCTAACTTTATCAAAGAAAGAAATTTAGTGAGTAAGGCGATCATGGTGAATAAAATTATTGATTTGGCGGAGAAATTTAGGATTGAGATTTTATCTTTAAAATTGACTTCGAAAAAGCTTATAACTTAATGAGTTTCAGTAATTTCTTGGAACAATATATTGAAGATATTTGACTTTGATTATATGTCGGATGTTTGGATTTAGACATGTGTTTGTACAAGAATATCACTTTAGTTAATATAACTTTAAATAATAAGACAATCTATCAACGTTAGTTGATGGAAGCTCAACTTGTAACACCCTAAACCACGAGACTTATAAATAAAGCATTACACGATAATTTAAGGTGTCACCAACAACAATCCTTCGAAAACACATTAAATCATTTGAAACTACGCAGCAAAAAACATTTTTCAACAAACCATAAATAAGTTATAAGTTCCAAAATAACAAAAGCAACAACAACTTCGAATGCATAATAACTCTCGTCCCCGGTGTTGGACGGTCAGAGCAGTAAACCACTAATGTATTATAAAGTAAATAAAATAAAAGCGAATAATAGCTCCAACAAGTTGTCTTCCAACACACAGCTCTTTTGAGTATCTGTAAGATGTCCATGGTGGATAATTTGAAGGAAAAGAGGTGAGAAACAACATTCAATATAAACAGTGTAAAGAATGTTAAGGTAGATAATATACAAGAAACACACATTCATTATACAATCAACAACAACATTGTCTCACTCACATTCGTAACGACATACACATATTCACAACTAATCAACAACATTATGAACAATCAACTGCATATGCAAACATGTATGCAGTGTACTACACAATTGACTCATTATGCATGTGATACCATTTATGAACACTCAGATTCATCGTGCTCCTGAATCACCACCATAGGATTAAAGCACACCAAATCGTTATCATCACCATAGGCAACACTTCATTAATTCCCATATGGAACCAGCTAATCGCTCCTGAATTCCTACCATAGAACTAGATCAAACCAAGACTGGATCGAAGTTCGTACATTATGATGCATGACTTTCAACAACATGCATTATCACCAAAAGGTTCACCAAAATAATCACCATGTATTTATCATTGTTATGCATAACATCGTGCATCATACGCAATATAATTAATCAATGTTACAATATTCAACAAACAACAAAAACAGAAGCAACTCAATAAATGCATATTCACAAGCATTCAATCATGTTAATTCATTAAATCATCAACGAAATTATTAGGCAAACACAAGATTCACTAATCGATCATACATGTCATCACATATATTCCTACGGTAGACAAATGACTACAATTCAAATATTTCACCAAGCACTACCATGAGATAGTTCTACGTGTTAGTTTTCTAATGCTTCGAACAGCGTCTCATTTAGACTTATGGAATGAAAGCTACAACCAAAATCGTTGAATAGTACAAAGGGTAAAACAAATTTATTTACAAATTGGCCTATGACAATTGATTGTCATAGAGTGACAATCGATTGTTACCAAGAGAATTTTGCTACTGACTTCCAAAGACATATAATTAATCGATTGTACCCCCTATAATCGATTGTAATGTTAATTATTTTCAAATTTTGAAAGCATGCAATTGATTGACTACATGTTGCAATTGATTGACACCCTTATTTTTTTTTCACGATTTCAACTAGTGCAATTGATTTGCTCTGTAATGACAATTGATTGTTTACTAAATTTTTCAGAAGAAACTAATTTTCTTCATACGTTCATTATCTTCTTCCCCTTTAATCCTCCATACATGACCCCAATCAATTTCTCCAAAATCAAAAGACCCAAAACATGAATTTAACATTGAATCATATTATCACAACCATCATCATATTACAACACCTATTTTCATCATGATCCATAGTAATTCATAAATAATTCCAACATTAATTTCATCATCAATCATGAACGCAACTCAAGTATTCAAACATTCATCAATGACAGAATTTTATACATACATATTCATGATATTTCAAACATAGATTCAGTCATAGAAACACATGTAGACACAAAATAAACCAATAAATTCCAAATTTTCTATCACACAACATTTTTCAAAGCAAATCATGAAATCCTAGTGAGACTAAGGACCTCTCTTCTTTACCCCATCATGCAATACACACATATTGATATCTCTTTCTCCCCTCTTACCTTAGATTTCCAGCAACGATAGCGAACCAAACAACTTATGTGAATTTCCTCTTCAAAACCCTAGATTTCCTTCCAATTGCTTTTGTTTCACTAGCCTCTTATTTTCATGTATCGTAAAAAGTTCCCTCAAAACCTAATGTCTCCCCACTTTTAGAATATATAATAATCTCATTACTTTTATCTAATTATTATTATTACTCATCAATTTTAAAGTTTCTCTCCTTCCACTTCATTTTTTCCTCGATTCACCCAATTGGCTCAATTCCTTATTTTTACCAATTTTTTCATTTTATTTCTAATAATAATTAAAATGATAATTATTCTAATTAATTATTTTTCTAATTATTCTACCAAGCTACTACATTCTCTCCACACCTTACCATTGCTACTACACCCCAACAACACATATAATCACATGGTTTTATTTAAAGGCACATCAAACACCAAATAACTAAATAAAATTTTTAGATAATTCAATTCAATAAATTAATCTAATGCAGGGTATTACACAACTTTTGTTGAGAGGTTGAATGGGATGATTCCTAAAGTTTAATCTTTGAATAGGTTCAAGGATTTATCTGTGGAAAACTATGGACATGTTGTTCTCATCTTCACTATGTTGACAAGGTATCTCACTTTTCTCCATACACTGAAAATAACAAAACATCCTACAGTCAAGAAAACCACACATTTCAGGTGTCTGTGCGATACAGGTTATATGATTGAAATCAAATTGTATAAATTTAATATACACTGATTATATAACAATTATTTTGACTGAGATTACTTGTTAGAACTTCCATGGAATTACTAATTGGCTAAAGGGAATTCATTTTCTAAAATTACTACATAGCGGTTTAAATATTGGGTCACATCAATAATTACTAAAATTGATTGTGGTATTAATTAAGTCTATGACAATTTATATTGTTTTATAAGTTTGTTTTTGTAATTAATCTACTTTTAAAGAAAGAAATGTATTGAATAAGTTGATAGTATTTAATGAAATCATTGATTTAGCGAAGAAATTTAGGATTGAGATTTTATATTTAAAATTGACTTTGAAAAGACTTGAAACATGGTGAGTTTAAGTAATTTTTTTAACTAATATGTTAAGGAGATTTGACTTTGATGATATATGGAATGTTTGGATTCAGGCATGTGTTTGTACATGAAGTATCAATGCTAGTTAATTGAAATCTAACTAAGTTTATCAATGTTAGTTGATGGAAGTTCAACTAAGGAAGTTAGCATTCAAAAAGGTTTTAACCTATATGAAATTTTATTCTTCATAGGACAGATGTCGAACATGGTGTCCTAGATAACTGATTCGACAAGTTAAACCTGAATCACCATAATTAACACAAATTCAATTAAATAAGATGATGGAGCAGAAAAGAAATAAAGAACACAATAGTTGGTAATCGAGTTCGATGCAAAAACACCTACATCTAAAGGATTGACTTCCAGCCCAAGAAAGAAAATTCACTATTAGTAGTTTAGTTCATTCAGTCTTACAAGCAACAACAAACTCTATATTTTCCAATGCCTCTTTCTAACACTACCCAATGACTTTCTATTTAGGCCACCCCCTAAATATGAGAATCCCTCTCACTCTCTCTCAACCATTAAATCCTAGCGATTGATGTTTAACCAAATTATCAATGTTGTATATTACAACTTAACTAGACAAACCTTATATGTCAAGTTACTGAAACATAGAGGTGTACATAAAGCATAAACAAGGACTCTAAACATTAGCACTCTAAATCTTCAACAATTATTTCTTGCTTTTCAATGTAGGTCTTAGCTCCTTATATAGAAAAAGTATTATGGGTTTTTCTCCTTGTGAATCTGCATTTAATTTCATGCAGAATCTTTACATAATTAGTTGGATATTATTTTCTCCATAAATATCTCCAACAAAAAGATATTTGATCTTTACAATTGTTCAACAAATCATATAACCATATTGATAAATAAAAGCAATAAAATATAATTGAATCTTTAATAGAAGATTAGTCCAACACACAACAATCTGGATTGTTGAGCAAGACCTAGATGTCGTACCCATATATGGTGACATCGCGTCCACCATGGTTCCCTTATGCATAGAAAATCATCTTGAAGAAGCTTGGCAAACTTGAACACATATTCATGATGTTGTTTTAAAAAATGCAGCCAATCTAAAAGGAACGACACTATATGATCATTTTGGAATGTTCTTATCCCTATTTATGGATAAGAGGTTGACTGGGATGATTCTTAAAATTGAATCTTTTAATAGGTTCAAGGAATTATCTCTAGGAGAGTATGGGCTTGTTGTTTCTCATCTACAGAATGTTGATAATATGCTCCTCGGTGAAGCGTTTTTTAAAAATCTATAGAAGATTAAGACAATTCTTCAGAGATTCGAGTTTTCTTCTGCTCTATACATCAACTTCTCGAAGGGTATTTTTTTTAGTGTACATGTGAGAGAGGCATTTTTTAGGATGTTTTGGAATTTCCTCAAGTGCAAGATTGATTTTGTGCTTTTTAAGTATCTAAGGATTGTTGTGGAGGTGAACCTTCATAAGTTTAGTAAACTGAGCCTCAAGGTTTTTTATATTCGCAACAAACCGAGAGTGTGGAGTAATAAGTATGTCAACCTTGAATGTAGGGTTGTTTTTCTAAACTCGGTTCATAATAGAATCCTAATCTTCCACCTTTCCTTCATGATGATGGTTGTTTAAGTCTTGAATCTTATTATCCAAAGCCATAGAGACTTATTTTAAAGGGGTGAAATTTTAGGGAAATATTATGGATTTGATAAGTGGGGGTGATATTCAAAGTAGAATGGTGGGTCGAGGATTATGAATTTTCAAATTTTTCAGGAAATGGATGTGGCGTGACTAAGGGATGCTGGACCTTTTAGTGCAACATATAGAAGCCAATTATGTTTCCTCTCTAATTTAGGGGATGAGGTTAATTAGAATTGCTCAAGTTTGTGGTGATATGTCTCTCTATTAGATTGTATGTCGATTTAACTTCATACTAGTTTACTTGATGAGTGATTAAGGTTGGTGGTAATGGGTTGGAAATCTTTTTTTAGTTGGATATTTGAGTTAAGGATATTTATTTGAGAGATCGTTTTCCTATGTTGTTTAATGTGGAAAATTTTAGTCATTGGGTATGTTAAAGATTGGTTTAAGAGGTCATGTGGATGGGCACTATCTTTGTATGAAAAAATGGGCTAGTGATGGATTTGATTACTATGATTTGTATGACTTATGTATATCTCTAAAGTAGGACATATGGGTTTTAAGAATGATCCATTGGTCTAGAAAAAACAATACGAAGCATACTGAGGGTGGGTGAATACCACATGTCGTCTAAAGTTGGCATTTTAGTCGCCCATTAGTCGCATCATTCGCCCTCTATTGGCCTTGGGTAAGAATGTCCCTCATCCAATTATAAAACATGGGGAGCGACGTGTTCTTATGCACTAACAGTATGGAAAAATCACTCAAGTGGGAAAGTCACTTTCTCCTTAATAATAGAGGGAGTAGCGACTTCCACGTTCTACACTCTTGAGAGAAGAGTATGATAGTCACTATTTGAGTCCTATGACTCAGGCCTAAGAGATTTTTATAAATACCTCACTCATAAGATTGAGAAGGGAGTCGATTATTCACAAAAAACCTCAGATACAGAGTTTCTTACCACTATGTGTGAGCAAGCTCTGAACATCGTCAACAACTTTATACATCACACGTATCCCTCTAAATGCATGACTACGTTTATTGTGCATTTCTAGCAAGTACAAAATGTGATAGCTATTTAGTTAGTGTACCAAAATTATTGCAAATAAATAATAAGAGATTACTATCATTAGAAATTACGATTATTCTTTAATCAAAACAGTAATAGGTGACAAAAGAATAATTTAATATTTCTAAATTTGATTTAGAATCTAGTAGTAAAAATTACAAGTAACTAATAATGATTAGAAATTATTAGGATTTTGAATCTCTTATTTTATACCTCTTTATATTGTAACTCTCTATTTAAAATATATATATGCTAGATATTTAACTCTGATAGTTACGTACACTTCACATCTACCCAAATATGCAGAAAAAATAACATATTCTTTTCTGTGGACCAAAGGAACACATTTTGCAAAAAACAGCAAATTGGTGTATCATTTGTCTCAACCACTACATTACTTAATAAATATTAATAAATCATGCATGAAACATTCATATTTTTTTGTGATAAAGTGGTCCAAAATTAACAGAACTATATTGTAATTTTCTTCAATTCAATTCCATTAATAAGTCGCTATTGCTATCTTTGATAATATGTATTTATCTAGAGTTGAAGGGTCGTAATCATAATTATGGGGACCAGGATTATATATATTTGTGTAGTACTCTTTTTCCCTAAGTATCAATATTTATTTTTCATCTATTTTCTTTTCTTAGACATAGAGATACTTATTTCTATAAAATGTTGTAATATGGAAACCTATATAATTATTTCTTCTCCTAGTGAACGGCTAAAAGAAAGTGATAAGAATTGAACATACACGTCATTTTTATAGATTTGAGTTTCTTTATGACAAGAGAGTTTTGGTTGGATTTTTGTAGTTTTATATACTTTTAGAATTGATCATTTTTTTTGCATGCTAATAATCAATCAAATTGATTAGTGATCGATTAATGATCTATAAGTTAATTGGGATTATTAATCTTTCAATCATTAAACTTATAAGATCTTTTTGTTTTCTTGAATCATCAATCAAGTAATGAACTTGGATTGTTAACTTGTGAGTTAACTTGTGATATCTATGACAAAAGTTATATCATATTGAATGATATCACTACTAAGAGAAAAATTGCTTGTAAGCAGGTGTAATAAATTAGGTTTAAAGGAAAATTAAACTTAGTAAAGAATGACAACAAAAAGTAAAATACTTACAAACTCTACGATATTTTCAATTGTGCCTCTGTGATCGTTGTCCATTGTGAGAAGACATTGTGGGTTAAGTTTGTTGAGTGATAAGAAGATTTTGTAGAACGTCTGAGGAGTAGAGTTGGTAATAAGATGAGAAGAGTTTGTTCCTTAATGAACATGTATTTATAATGGTTAAATGTGATGAGAGGAGTCACATGAAAATGCATGCTAAAGTGTGCAAGTTTCTAAGTGTAGGAATCACATGAAAATGCATGTTGTAGTGTGCAAGTTTTTAAGTGTAGGAGTCACATGAAAATGCATGTTGTAGTGTTGTCATTCATGCAGAGTGTTGTATAGCAAGTGTAAGCCTGCTACGAAAATAGTGTAGGCATGTGAATACTAGCACTATTAATGCATGCTGAAACATGATGACAATGGTGTAGGGAAGCGTGCAAGTGTGGTTTTGTCATGCATGTGAAGCCATCGCATGAGTGTAGTGTTGTCATGCATGAAGAGTGTTGTGAAAATATAATTTCTGCTAGAGTGTAGTGTTTTCAAGCATGCATAGTAAAGTGTGGTCTTAAAAGTGAAGTCTTTGCATGTGAAATATAAATTCTGCTAAGGTATTAATGGATGCTGAATTTTTATGACAGTGGTGAAAGGAACCGTGCAAGTGTAGTCTTGTCTTACAAGATTCTTGGTCATTGGAATGCAGAGAATCTAACAGTCATTGATAGAATGTAGTCTTAAAGATATGATCACATATTTATTTTTTCCTTTAATACAAAGATATGATCACATATGTTTTCCTTTATTACAAGTATGCAGCGCATAATGTAGTCTTAAAGATATGAAGATGTGTTAAGTTGTCTGGATAACATTTTTATAAAACAAGATGATAAGGATATTTATTAGTAAGAAAGCATGCAAAACAATATCATGCGAGACTAATAGTGTAGACATTTATTAGTAAGAATCTTGTAGGCGTGCAGAGTGCAAAGTATAGAGTGTAGACATGCAGAGTGCAAGTGTAGCCATGCAGAGAACCTTGTAGGCATGCAGAGTGTAGAGTGTAGCCACGCAGAGAACCTTATAGGCATG
The DNA here is from genome assembly GCA_963859935.3 of Lathyrus sativus. Taxonomy (NCBI): domain Eukaryota; kingdom Viridiplantae; phylum Streptophyta; class Magnoliopsida; order Fabales; family Fabaceae; genus Lathyrus; species Lathyrus sativus. The sequence continues at coordinate 22,448,714 of OZ012740.1, read as the reverse complement.
CAGAGTGCATAGTGTAGCCATGCAAAGTTTAGTTTTGTCGTGCAGAGAACCTTGTAGGCACGCAGAGTTTTGTCTTGTCGTGCAGAGAATCTTGTAAGCACGCAGAGACATGTGATGAGTGCAGATTTAATTATAAAAAAACAACACTTTATTGCTATTAATACAATAGAGATAGTTGATTTATTAGCATATCAATTAGTAAAACAATCCTTTCAAACACAACTTTAGTAACATTTTAGTTATGGCTCAAACACCACAATACATTATCAGTGCACATTTAAACGGTGAGGTTTTTGAATATAACTCAGCCGGTTTCAATTTTCAAAATACTGATGTTACTAGGTTTTTGATTTACAGAAGATCAAGTTTTTTACACTTGAAATTGAGATTAGAAAAGAAATTACAGTGTGGTCCAGTTGGCCAAATAATCTACAAGAATCCTATTTTTTGGCAGGCACGAGCAATGCAAAATTTTCCAATTAAAGATTCAAGACGATGAAGATGTGCGTAACATGTTCCGAAGTCATAAGTATTCCAATTTCTCAGATATTTAGCTATATGTTACGTTACAACAACAACAACAACTGTCTCAATAACTTGATTTTTCTCAAGTTTTTTACGAATCTGATGACGAACACGTTGAAGTCGATGCCATTGATGAAGAAGAAGAAGCAGTTGAAGACATTGTTGATGACATGGTAAACAATGAGGAAGAGGGAGTGCCACCCAGTCATGTTTTATTGCCGACTTCAACACATTACAAGTCTCGACTTAGGTGACGATGAACCCTCAACAGATATTTTTTACAACCCAAATTACCCAATATAAGGACTATTAAAAGAGGGTGACAACTTTCATACAAAAGAAGGTTGTGTTCGAGCAATTAAATAATATCACATGGACTTATCAGCAGATTATAGATTTGATCGAACAAATTCAACTCTGTATAAGATCTATTGCCGTAATGAGGTGTGTCCGTTTTGATTAACAGCGTCTTTCCGGAAGAGAAATTATTCATGGAAGATATGGTCAATGGGTCCAGCGCACACTTGTATAATCACAAATCAGATGCAGGACCATCGCAAGCTCAACTCTCAATTAATTTGCGATGAGATTCTATCGGTCATTAGCGGTAATCCTTCTTTGAAGGTGAGTACCACAATTTCACATATGATTCAAAGGTACAATTACACTCCTTCGTACAGGAAAGCATGGATAGCTAGGACTAAAGCAGTTGAAAGGGTGTTTGAAAATTGGGAGGAGTCTTACCAAGAACTTCTAAAATTCTTGGTGGCACTTAAACAATACTCTCCAGGGATTGTTGCCATCTTGGAGACAATATAGGCGTATACACTAGACAGGACCTGTGTTAGTGGAAATGGCATTTTTCACAGACCCTTTTGGGTGTTTGAACCATGTATCAAAGGTTTTGCTTATTGTAAATCTATTATTCAAGTTGATGGCATATGGTTGTACGGAAAATATAAGGGCACGCTACTCATGGTTGTGGCACAGAACAGGAACAACAACATTTTTCCAATAGCCTTCGCTCTAGTTGAAGGGGAGACTGCTGGGGGTTGGAGTTTTTTCCTAAAACATATCCGCTTATATGTTTCTCCCCAACCTAACTTATGTTTGATCTTTGATAGACACCCATCAATCGAGAGTGCATACAAGAACCTTGATAACGATTGGCAGGACCTTCCCTCAACCTATGTGTATTGCATAAGACATATCCCCCAAAATTTCATGCGGGAAATCAAAGACAAAACACTAAGTAAGAAGGTTGTGAACGCAGGGTATGCACTAATAGAGCCCACATTCAAACACTACCGTGGCGATATCAGACTGACAAACACAAACGAATTAAGATGGACTGATAATATTCATAAAGAGAAATGGACAAGGGCATACGGCAATGGGGTGCGATGGGGCCACATGACAACTAACCTCGTTGAATCAATGAATTTTATTTTCAAGGGAATCTGAAACCTACTGATAATTGTCTTGGTAAAGGAAACATATCTTAGGCTCGGGGCACTCTTTGATAACAGACGTACAAAATGGGGTTCAGTATTACAATCTGGTCAACTGTACAGTAATAGTTCAACAAAAATCATGAAAGACGAAGCTGCCAAAGCCAACACACATGTGGTCACAATCTTTGACCGTAATAAAGGTTGGTTCAATGTTGTCGAGTAAATTGATCCCAATGAAGGAAGGCCTAGGGGATGTTACCGAGTGGAACTGGATAGGAGTTGGTGTGACTGTAGAAAGTTTCAGGCATTTTATATGCCTTGCTCCCATTTTATAGCAGCACGTTCAAAGGCGCGCCAGGACCCAACCAACTGTCTTTCTGTTGTTCATCAAATGATAAGTCTATGCAATGTCTACACATGTAGCTTTCAAGTGGTGGCAAAGGAGGACTATTGGTCTCCATACGAAGGAAAAATTGTCTGGCATTATGATTTAAGGCGAAATTTTCCTAATCTTTTCACCTGCAACAATATCTCCTTCTACCCAGCGGTTCAGTTCCCTATGCAAATGCTCAAAAGTATGCGTGTTCCACAGTAGCACCTTCATCGGAGGCTTTGTTGCTGAAAAATAAATTACGGCATTTCTTTTCATTAAAGAAAATGTTGGAAACGGTTCCTCCGATGATGATGACGACGACGATGAACGTTGATTTAAAAATGCAGACATTCTAGATTGATTTGAAAATTATGAAGAGTTGAGTCTATTGGTGAAAATTGTTGTGAAAAAAGAGATGAGTGTGCAGTCTTATTTATAGAAAAATGAAATAGTACGGACCACATATGATATGTTGCAAATACCCTTACAAAATTTATTATTTTTTTAATTATATTATTTTTTACAAAATATTAAAAAATAAATATTATATGTTTTTTTAAACAAAAATTAAATATTATATATAAAAAAGACCCTACAACTGAGGCGCCATATGGTATGGCGACTCAGTGTAGGGTAGGGTAACAACTTTATAACTCATACGCCATATGAAATGGCGACTCAGGTTTGGGAGACCTTGATCATCCATTTTATATAGTGACTCCTTTTAAAAAGGTAGTCATTTCTGTAATTTTTTTAAATTTTGATTTTATTTAAAAAATCATGTTATCTTAAAAAAAAATTTTATCCGTGATACTCTCATCTAAATCAATTGTTGCTTATAAAAAAACAGAATTTTTATTTTAAAAATTATATATTTAACTCTTAAATTGTGTCCTTATGATACATATTAACATTACTATAAAGTAAATTATTCTAACTAAATAAAAAACTTTCTAAAAAAATTAAAAATAATAAAAACTACATTGCACTTTAGTATAACAACCTATAATTCCTAAGTGTCTGATAACCCAGTATGCTATCTTCCTATTTGTTGAGCATAAACAGCCTATAGAACTTACACACCCTAACTAACTAAGAGCATCTTTAGTGGGAGTATCTTAAGTGGGTAAACTAAGATGTTTTTTGTGGACCCAAAATGATTTGTAGGGTTTAAAAAATTTATAGTTGATTTGAGTTGTTTTTGCTTTAATGATAGTTGCTTATAAAAAAACTACAACTTGATCCTATATTTTATATTATATGTGGGCCCAAAGTGTTTTTACTTTAATATTATATGTTTCAAAATAAATAGCATACGTTAGCTATGTAATTTCTGGAAACTAAAAGTTAGTGAATTAAATGTCATGTCATAGTCATTCCAATGCAAATTCTTTATAATCATCGTTAAATATAAAAAAATTTAACTATTAAAAATCTGTATTAAAGATGCTCTAATTAATACAATGTAACTGACAGAAAGATGAAATAGTAACGGCTAATAAAATAACTGCATGGTAGAATAGAAATGGTTCCTAGTAATTTTGAAGGTCTAATACATTTTTGTACCTAGTAACATGACAAGATTTAACGTGCGGCGAAATCTTGTTATAAAAATGATTTTAGTTAAATTGCTTCAATTTGATTTGTTGAATAATGCAGACAGATTATGCATATAATTGTAGGGATAAAATAGAGCTACTAATATATATTCAAACCTAAAATTTTAGAAAGTCGAAAAAAACTCAAACACTTCAAAAAAAATTCAGACTATAGTATAAATCTAAAGTTTCCAACATTAAAATAGAAATAGGTAATTTTCAGCTCTAAGATGCAGTTTATTATTGACCACATACTTTGATTTTCAAAAGGGTTCATAGCTTATTTTTAGAATGCCATGAAAAATATCTTATGTGCTTAGATCGATATATTTATTTGATTCCTACTTCACCGATGAAACGAGAAATGTTATAGAAAATAAAGAAATGTTACACTCAACCCCGGGCAAACTCGGTCCAGGAAGTCGACCCATATACCGTCCGACAAGAACTGTCCACTGCAAAGAGAAGCAAAATCCAGATGTCAAAGACTATTCGAAAGGCGGAAAGCAAAATTCTCCTCCTCGAAGTCTAGGCGAAGACTGGGGTAGTCACACTCCATCCCCGGATAGTGGTGAACACCAACCAAAAAGGATACAGCTTAAGCACCCCTTATGTGCCCAGATTTTAGAAGAGTACAATGGAAAGGGAGACTCCGACGAAGACGTCCAACTCGTCAATGACCGACTCAATTACTTCAGTGTTGAAGATGCTTCCAAGTGTAAGTTTCTAGTATTAACCTTAGATGAACCAGCTAGGTTGTAGTTCAACGGTCTTCCTAGTGGTTGTATATAATCATGGATGGATTTCTACAATCGTCTCACTGCCAACTTCACTGCCCGAAAAAGGTAATATGTTACTATAGCATCCTTAAGTTACATCATGCAAAGAGAAAAAGATAGTCTACAGTCATACATTGATCGGTTAACTAATGTTGTATTGGAGGTAGAAGGGGCTGAAGAAGTACTCAAATGTCAAATCTTCGAGAATGACCTCCTCTGCGACCATTTTTCCGCATCTAACTGGGAAAAAAGAAGGTAAAAACAACTCAGAAGATGCTAAACTTCACCCAAACATACATGAAGTTAGAAGAAAAGATGAGTATTCCCTTCGATAACCCTACCTCAGTTACCGATGCAAGTTCCGATTTCCTGATAGGAAAATAATTTCGTAGGTAAGAAGAAGAAGCAGATAGAGGAACGTACAACCGATATGACAAATATACGCCTTTTAACACTTCCTGGGAAAATATTTATCAAGAGTGCATTAATACTGAGTTTTTGGAAGGTTGGAATACTGAGTTACTATAGCAGCCTTAAGTAGCATAGATAGTTGCTACATAACAGATAATATTCAATCATCCAATGGTTAGTAGTCAGTAGTCAAAAGTCAAAAGCTACTACTAACACAAAAAAATCAACATACACACTAACTCAGTAGGTGAGGGTCAAATGCATCTTGAGAAGACCTTTTGCACCCATGTTGAACGTCATCGCCTCGTCGATGCACCTAAAGCTGAAGGATCAATGAGAAGGTGTGGCCATGGAGATGAATGTAGCTTCCCTCATCAAGAAACTCAATTAGACGGGCATCTGTCCCCCAAAAAGTGGCTAGATTGGCCATCGAAAACAACGACAATAAATGACAGTTGACCCGTCGGGTTATGTTGTCCTTTTTCCCATTCATGATTAAATGTTATGATTATATCATAATATTCTATATGTATGGAAATATCATGCAATGATTAATGAAATTTGGTATTTTCTAAAATCTTTGTTTCTTTATGATTGTGCTAGTAATGGCAAACCTTATGTATGACCGACGTGACTGATACCTGATACATCTTAAGTTATGGGTGCTACCGGAGACGCTTTGTACGTCTGACTACAGTAATCAATTCCCCGCCTAAAGACATGGGTGTTATCAGAGACACTTTGTACTTTCGTCTACAGCAATTAATTCCCCACCAAAAGACAGGGGTGCTACTAGAGACACTTTGTACGGCTGACTACATCAATTAATTCCCCACATACAATCACGACTCACCCATATCTAGTAGCTCGCCACTTCATATATAGTGATGGGTCAGCCAAACGTCTACCTCTGACTAGGTTTTCATCTGGTAGAGAAAAGGAGAACCAAAATTTGGTCGGGAATGCCCCAGTGACGTCTAATTAACTTTGAGGAAAGACCTCATAAGTTCGCAAAGATCTAATGATATGTATTAACGATCCGAAAACCATATCTCAAACAAGTAAAAAAGTAAAGCAAAAATATTCCATTCAAAAAATGATTGTATCTTTATACATATGCTTCCATTATATGGTGCTCTCCTCGTAGTACGCAAAAATTAAAAAATTAAAAAGGGACTGACATGGCTACTTCCGCAGAAAAAATATCTCTCCATCTTTGAGTATATGATACGGCCAAATTTTCTACCTCGAGAAACGATGATGAAAATGATCCACTTACTACAAAGTATTCTCAAATGACAGTGAAACTCCCTCGAGGGTAGCACTCGTACAGTCAGCCATCTGATGAGTCAGAGAAGCATTCTAAAGGCGCAAAAACTCTAATTCCCCATGAGCAGATGACAAAACTGCTCCGAATAGAAGTCAAAGCTTAGTTCTTCTTTGCAAAGATGTGCACCAGATGAGTCACCTAGTCAAAGAGAGTACCAACGAGATTTAGAGAAAGCAAAGCATTCTTTGATCACCCAGTAAGAGAGGCAGAAACCTTCTTTATTTCTAGTAGGTATTTATGACGTTGAAGCTTCGGTTTGTAAACGTTCCCCTTCAGTCATTACTTCTCAGCACGGTGTTGGTTGGACCAAAGAGCTCCCCAATGGCTGACTCCACCAAGGACCAAAGCATCAGAAGCACACCGACTATATCGGTGTTAGGACTGTTGGGAGCGAAGTGCTCACTGAGCAATATTTAGTGGTTTTGAGTGAATATGACTTGATCTCATCATCCCTTTGAGGGATGGAATGTTTATAGGGATTCGTCATGGCTATGGTTTATGGCTTCTTCCACGTAATCTCGTTTGCTCACTCTTTTTAACCACTACTACAAAAAAGTTTTTTAATAGCGCTTTTTTTGCTTTTTAATAGCGCTTTAAAGCGCTATTAATCAAGGCGCTATTGTAAAACAAAATTTTTAATAGCGCTTTAAAAGCGCTATTAAATACACGTACTATAATAGCGCTTTTGAAAAATCGCTATTATAGTACCTGTATTTAATAGCGCTTTTGAAAAAGCGCTATTATAAGTCACATATTTGATAGCGCTTTCAAATAAAGCGCTATTATAGCACCGTTAATTTGCTTTAATTTTGATAGCACTTTCAAACAAAGCACTATTATAATACACATATTTAATAGCGCTTTCAAATAAAGCGATATTATAAGACAAATATTTAATAGCACTTTCAAAGAAAGCGCTATTATAATTCACATATTCGATAGCACTTTCAAACAAAGCGCTATTATAAGATGGTGTTTTATGGGATATATATATATATATATATATATATATATATATATATATATATATATATATATATATATATATATATATATATATATATATATATATATATATATATATATATATATATATATATATATATATATATATATATATATATATATATATATATATGGCTGGACAATAAAACTACTGATACTACAATAACGTCATTTTGTAAAATAAAATTACTGATACTGTGTAAGAATTGTATGGTTATGTTTGTAAAATAATACCACACATAGTATCTATTTTTAATGCAATGTAATCAGTACAATATGTATGCGTTAATAATTCAAGTTGATTTTACACATATATAACGCCATTTTGTTATTTAGACATTTGTATAAATATTTTTAAGAAAATACATTTTTATATAATTTTTAAATTATTATTTCACATCTTAATAATATAAATATTATAAAACCAAATTTGATAGGACACTTGTGTCTATCCATCTATCCATGAAAACTAGTTTCATAAACAAAATTACAACACCAAAGAGAAAAAATGTATTGTATCTTTGGCATACAAACAAGAACCAGTGCCCAAGCTTAAAATGTCCTTAAGATCTGATATCGGTAGAACACAACGTAAACTGGTCTAACAACTGTTATATCAGTACTCAGTTTATAAAAACTCAAAAAATACTACTACTACATCCGAGAAGACTTGACCTTCCAAAGAGAATATATATAGAAAAAAGTATCACCTCTGTGTAACCTATTGAAAGCTCCGTAGCGAAAGTTCCGTAGCGCACCCCACGACCCTGGATAATAAAATTAGAAGTCGGCGAACTGTCGAACTCCCACAGTTGTTGCACAGTGTTGTTTACTTCATAGACGGTTGGAGCGATGAGTGTCAAATACACGAACTGCAATGATAAAAACCATGTCAAAGACTCATAATGCATTTAAAAACGGGAGGCCGTTGGCGGCGAGAAAACTTGACACAAGAATTACACAACAATTGCCAGGAAATAACATACCAAAGTTGCTGAAATAGCAACTCATAATTGATTCCAACACCAATCTTCTCGCCAAAGCAATTCCAAGGCTATGTCGAATCCGCGGACTTTATTCGAGGTTTTCAGAACACTTGGACGTCTTCATTGATGTCGCAAGAGGAACTAACAGTCCGGCAAGTTCTTCTTTGCTGTCATAGAATCAACAAAATTATTTAGCATAAGTGTCATCACTTGCTAATTCTTCATACAAACTTACTGAAGTTGGTGATATGCCATGAAAAAAACCTACAACCGACAAAAAACCAAGCCGAGATAGAAAGAAGCATGAAAGACGGAATTGCAGCAGCATGTCCACTCAACCTGCATTTCAACAAAGGGATTTGACTTATCATTTAGGTTTAGAATGTGCTTTTGAGCAATCTTAATGTAGAACGGAATTCAAACCGTACTACCTTCTTCATGCACGTAAACCTCAACGACAACTCCGAGCAGGTTTTCTTTGTCAAGCTTTATCACTCTCAATTAGTTATGTTTCCATTTGTTTTCCGTGAGAGCCACAATCCAGTACGAGACTCCTCCACACCAGCATTCATCAAAACCTCCTAAAACCAGCTTCTGCACAGCAGTGGTTCGTTTGAACTTAAGTAACAACTTCAGCCCTTTAGCAGAAGGTTATGAAATCAAAACAATATGAAAACTAGTACTTACTTGGGGTTACGGTGATAACAGATATAAGAGGTCCATATGCACCTCTCATAGAAATTGCATTAGTTCCTTTTCCTGCCCATGATAAGTGGATTTGAAAGGTGCTATCATTAACATCAACCTTAAAGTCCCGAGCAATTCCCTTGCCGACTTCACCAGCTTCTTCCATAATGTTAAAGTCTTTTAAATATATATGACCCTGTTATTATATAGTTTTGAAATTCAGAACTTTTGATTTATTAGAAACCAGATACAAAATATGAGCAACATTTTGGTAAAAACTAGACACTAAGCGTCGGTCTGGATTGGTTTGCTTGAGTTTATCTACTGACATAAGTACAAGTAGAACTGTTTGTAAGAGCTTATAGGAATAGCTTAAGACATGTCCATAAGTTGTTTTCAACTAAATTCCATAAACTCTATAAGATAGTTTATGAAAATAGCATATTGAAGATAGCTTATGAAAATAGCTTATAGAAGATACCTAATGAAAATAGTTTTCAACTAAATTTCATAAGCTCTCTATAGGATAACTTATGAATATAACTTACAAAAGATAGCTTATGAGAATAGTTTGACTTTATGGTATCTTTTGTTATAGAAATAGAATATACATAAGCACTTATATGGTAAACATTAAAGCTATAAGTGCTTAATTAAGTCCATAGCAAACAGTTGAAGAAAGAGGTAGTTGTGGATTCAATACTTACTTGAATTGAAACATCGAATATGTGCCTTCCAATACTGCTAAAAGTCGTGTCATTAGAAAACATTATCTCAACGAAATGAAGTTTCACATTATAGATTTTTGACAATGAGGATGACCCACGGACTGCAATTCCACCTTCTGTTCATGTGTGTTTATTAGTCCTAATCTAGTCTTGTGGTGATTCAAGATGCAGATCATAGTGACCAAATCAATCCCTGTAGCAGAATATCAAGCATTGCTTCAAGTGCAGCTGAAAAACTTTTGATTGAGACGCGACTATGTGAGCTTCATAGTATAGGTATACAGTAGAGAAGTTAGTTATTAGTTAGAATGTTAATCATAAATTAGCAAAGTTGTTAAACATATACATAGATAAGATACTAATACTGAACTGTGATGCAAATCAATCAATACATAAAATCATTTTCGGATTAAATTTTTCCACTCTTTTCTCATCGTAGATTTTACCAGAATCGTATTTTGTGGTTTTTGAGTTTCTAAACTTGGTTACAATTAAGAAACCGGAATTGGGCTGTTAGAAGAAGCAATGTAATTCATAACAAACAAACAAACTAATTTTAATTATTGCAGAGTATATTAAATAACATACTACATAAATAACTAAAATATCAAGATTTAAACTAGAAAATAAATCTAGTAAGAAATCAGTAAACATCACACAAACTGTTCGAGATTATTATACAAACAAGTTTACTCACATCTGCTACAAATGGCCACAATTTGGACAGCAACTTGTTTAGCCATTTCACCTGAAAAAGACCATCAACAAGAGTCATACACTGCTTTTGCAGTCCATATTTTGCTTTAAAATATAGAAAGGATCATACATAGAGAACATACATAGTGTAGAAACCAAGAAACAATAAATGAAGTTTCTAAACTTAAAGTTTGCAGCTTCATTTGATGCATTGCTAATGCCTAATAATATGATAGAACCATTTGCAATATCATTTCAGTGCAAAGCTAAGTATCACAACAACAGATGATAGTCATACCTGCTCATATACAAGGAAAGATATCCATTCGAGTAAATTTTCACTGCAAATTTTCTTTAAGTCGTCTCTATTAAGGGATCCAAGGAGTTTAATGTCATCTTCCTGTAGAGAAAAAATGAATAATGTTAAGATGACAAGAAAAAATATATCCACAAATTAATACAGACTTTTTTGTATTCAATATAATGGCAACAACTCATATGGAATATGTCAACATAGATTACACACCTCTTCAACAGCATGTCTCACTAATAATAAGTTAAATTGCACTATGTTTGGAACTGCGTCAAATAAATTTCATTCTCACATCTAGCAAAAGCTAGGAATCCTAGCTTCTTAAATTCACGCAAAACTTGGGAGCAAATGCATCTGGATTACGGGATTCAATATGGTGCTTTGTCTCAACAATTGTCTCCTGAAATTCTACTCTATTACCACAGCTATCACAAGCACAACTGTCGCCACAGAAGAGGCCGGCGCCAAAACAATCACAGTAACTACAAAATCATTAGTGAAAGGATAACTGCAACGTTAGATAATGGCAAAGCAACCAGTGGTAATCTGACACTGCTGAATTAGATAATGGCTCTAAAAACTCACACCTTTCTAAAATGTTAGGTGGTGGTGCTCCATCAATGAGATTGTAAGGATAACTGCAACGTTAGACATACGTTTAGCAACAGGAATAATATCGCTACTCCATCCAACAACTACCCACACATCTCCCACTCCAAAAGCCTTTAGATAGTTTTCACTATCAAAGAGTCGAACCTAGAAATACATAAGAGTATAGTAACTTATATTTATAACTTGGAAAAACAGAATGGACAATACTATTTTTTGTCAATTAAACTTTTATGTGTTTTCCCCTCTACTCCAATTAAAAGCGACATCAACAGTTGAGAGATCATTGAGTAACAGTACCTGTTTTGCAAGCAATGCTAAATTATGTTTAACTGCATCTCTCCCACCATTAACTTCCAAATTGATGTCATTTGCATTATAGGAAGCCCCCATATACTTTAATACTGCACCAACAACTTCTCTAGGAGAATCTACCATGGAAATCCTCCCTGAAAGATCAGGACGCCACAGATCAGCCCAGTCCTACAATTCCATTTTTTAAATATCTAATTTAATCAAAATATCCAATAAATGCTTTACCATAGTTTTACAGGGTTTAATAGAAAACAACATACCTCTATAGGAGCCAACTTATACTTTTGAAAATTATTTGTCTTGTATGCTATTACCATGCAACCCCACCGATATGGGGCATCCCATACATCACCTTCAGGATCCATTTCTCCCTCACGGTTCCTGCGTAGATATACCTGGAACTTTGTCAGGCAATGTAATATTATACTATCAACAACATACTGAATTACTGATAGAACTGGTACCTATAGTGAGTGAATTATGGAAAAGAAAACATAAATGATAGAACAGTCCTCTGCAGAATCTGTCTAGAACAGCAGTTTATATTGTTAATACAGAATTAACATAACAGTACATAAAACGAAGTTTAGAGAGACAATGAAAGAATAGATATAAAGCAATTCCTACCCAAGAAATTCGAGAGTCTTGGTTTCTCCCACCCAAAACCACTCAATAACTATCCCATAATTTTTCAAGATTATCGGGTTCTAATAATGTTGGAGCTGTACGAGTTTCTGTCATAGATCACAAAGTGATTACTCAAACTGTCAACCTAGGGAGCTAATTGTGCAGTACCATTACTATGTTAAAACAATACATGAAAGTAACAATCAAATTTCAATTTAAAATGCCAACAGCCATGCACTCAATGCATACCACATCAAACCACATCAAAAGAGTCAAGCCTGCAGTGAGCTCCTAGAGGTATTAAAACAAACTGATGAGGATCCAAACTAAACAACCTAAGAGCAATGTGAACAGCAGGCACAACAAGAGTACAGCAGGTCCACTAATTGAAAATGAATTTGTTCTAATAAATCCAACAGTGACAGCCCTCAACCATCAAAATCCAAGTTACATACTAAAATGGAAGCCACTATTCTAAAAGTAATCACAAGCTTTTGATGAAATGCAGGATCAAAACCTAGTGGTATGAGTAGTATAGATAAGATCACATCAGATCAGTCATGTCACCAAGACAAAGTTCAGTCCAACCGGTTTACTTAAGTAACAGCTTCCAACTTCACAAGCAGAACACTACTGATGAAATAATCCATCTTCATTTAGAGTAACTGCTAGTTGTCAGTCTTGATTCTTATCAATTAATGGAAGTGTATAGGAAACTCCTGTAGACAGTGTATCATTCCCCACTTGATTGATTGTAATTGAAATACCAAGTTTGGTATCTGCTTGCATAATCTATGAAGATGAAAAACTTAGGGCCAAACAGGGGAAATGAATTAAATTAGCCAGTGCCCAATCATATTTGATGAAAATATAGGATTAGCCAAATAGAGTATTAACATAACATTCAATTTAAATGAAAATATAGTATATCTGGACTCAATTCATATTTGAATCCACACAAATCAACACAAAATCATCCAAAAACAAAACAAAATCATCCAATCATATTTGATGTTGAGTCTCTAACTTCAGCTATTTTGGTGAAGTTCACAAATAATGAAAATCATTTGCGAACCTATTATAAAGAATCTAACTTCATTACAGTAATATATCAAGAATCTTAAATAACAAATATAATAGAATTGCACCTTGGAGAAAAAGGACCCGCACAACTCGGGAGCTATTTGCAACATCCTGTTAGAAAACAAACCAAATTAATAAAGATGAATTGATATCAATACAGTAGGTTGATGGTTACTGGGAAAAATTCATGTTTATCATCGCCATGGTGTTCTTTTCTTCCTCTCATCGTTATTATCGCCATGGTGTTCTTTTCTTCCTCTCATCGTTATTATCGCCATGTTTAAGCTTTGAACCAAATGAAATTTGATTAGAAGAACCTTGTTCAGAAAATCAACCACCACAAAATTTAAGTAGCTCGGGATCTCAACCTGAATGGAACTGCAATGTTGCATTAGGTGGAACTGCAACCTCACCCCCTTGAGCTGGCTTACCCTTCTCACCAAATCCATCTGTAACACAATTAATAAAAGCATACACATCAAGAGTAAGTACTAGCAAGATTCTCAATAGAGAAAAGTGGTGTTACATCCCATAAAGAAAAAATGACCAAGACTACGATAAAATTAGTTTGCCCTTACCCTTCTTCACAGTGAATTCCACTCCATCAGATTTTCCTATAAGCGTTCCATCATCAAGATGTGCTTCATACTTAACTACAACACAATGAGAACAATTTAAGTTAACATAGAATCCACATTCCATCTCTCACCATTAACAGAACCACACGCAAAACGCCGGAAAACTCCTTCAAAACCTCCATCGGAACCCCTTCCAGAAACCTTCACCTCCGACCGTTAATCCATCCCTCACTTCAAACTGGCTTCAAACCCATTTCATCCGTAAATCCAACTTCAAAACACCCCCAAAACCAGAACCGAAAGTGGAAGAGAGATTCAAAGTGAAACAACCGAACACCCAATCATAACCCCTAACCCATATTTCAGTAATCCAAATCTCCATTCCTTCCGCCGTAAACCTCAAACTTCAATTGATTTCCATCATCAAAACCAAACCGTTCAGAATAATCATCATCAACAAACGTAAACCAGATTCAGAAATAGAATAAGAGGAGATGGAGAGAGTTTGAAAGAGAGAGCCAGTGAAACGAGATTGAGAGAGAGGGGAATCCGAGTCATGATACGAAGAAGAAGGAATTTTGCGGCAAAACGAAAAACATTTGGGCCAAGAAAGGTTTTCATATTTTTAATTAATTTAATTTAGTAGAATATTTTAATAGCGCTTTTTAAAAAAGCGCTATCTTAAAACATAATTATAGAAACGATAGCGGTTCCATAGAAAGCGCTATTGTAGTTACATATTTTAATAGCGTTTTTTAAAAAGCGCTATCGTAGTGCTTTTAATAATAGCGCTTTTATAAAAGTGCTATTGTAATACAACATTTTAATAGTGCTTTTTAGAAAAGCGCTATCTTAGTGAATATCTATAATAGCGCTTTTTTTACAAAGTGCTATCAAAATCATATTCTTTGTACTCTTTAATAACGCTTTACTATAAAGCGCTATTATAAATATGTTTGTTTCCTTTTTAATAGCGCTTATTTAAAAAGCGCTATTAAAGTAGGCGATACAAAAAACCAATTTTGGCGTAGTGAACGGGGGTTGTTAACCAGCTATATCTACGGAGTCAACAAAGACTTTTTCTCATTGAACCTCCATGTTGGATGAACTGCAATGGCGGCCCCACAAGATTTCGCCTGAGTAGTCCAATATTTAGGCGAGGGGTGCTCCAATCTACAACTTTGCTAAATAGAATACTACAATTATAATGTAGAACGGGACACTGAACCTCCTCTATTCATTCAATATCTCAATCAAAACTATTGGGTTGCTCCTTCAAAAATTTGATTCTATACGTTTTTATTAATTGAAATAACCAAGAATACTCCATTTGACCTTTGTAACATGTGTAGAAACCATTTGGTTTTTCAAATTGACTCTTTTCTAAATAGTTTTTCCAAACGCCATTGAAATGAAATAAAATATGATCCTTTAAAATTTGATTAAAAATCAAAATATTAGAGAACTTTAAATTTTTCAATATTTTCAAATTTGAAAATTAAAAATTATAAAATAAAGAAAGATTGTTAACTATATGCACAAACTATCAGAAAGAAATTAATAAGTATGAAAGGTCCATCATTCAAGATCCGGTTGGTTCGACAGAGACTGCAAAATGCATTAGAGTGTAAAATGTTGTACTGCTGGATCATCATACTAACCATGAGTGAAAGGAGAGAGAAAAAGAAACCCAATAATATTACAATGTCCAGTTTGATGATACAAGAGCAGAAATCTCCAAGCAAACAATAATGAAACATGCAACAAGAATGGTGATAATGTTACAAAAGGTTGTCACTAGTAACTATTGTTACATAGGAAAAAGAGGGATGAAGCACATGCATGTTATGAATAGACAACACTGATAAATATAAACAACCTTGTATTGTACATCATAGTACACAGGCCGGTTCATGTTAGGCCTCACTTCCAGAGCTTGACAAACTTGTCATGACTAGCCGAAGCAACCAAACCGTTTACAGTGGAAACGGCCAGAGCAGCAATAAGACCGTCGTGAGCAGACAGAGTCATCGTCTTGTTCTCTGCTATGTTCCACAGCTCCAGCGACTGCAAATTATTGTATAAGAGTTGTTATGGATCGATCAGATAGCCTTTAAATTCATGCAGAGGATATGCAACAGGTAAAACAATATAATAATCAGATGTAGACTTGCCTGGTAACAGCCAATGACCAGCAATGACGAGCACGTTGGATGGAAAACGCACGAGTGAAACTTATTGCCGTTACAGCTAAGCTCGTGAACACATTCCCCTTCACTTCCAGTTCCGAGAGATGTTTTCCTCTGAACTCAACTGAACAGATAAAGCACTAAGTAAGAGATGTTTTCCCAGCGTGCGTGATGACCTGACTAACCTTTTTGTCATGGCCGCCAGTTGCAAGCAAATTGCCGTCGGATGAGAAATGAGAAGAAACAACTTTGGTTGTGCTTGCACGGACACAATTTACTTCACAAAATGTGAAACCTGAAAATAGGACAACTCGTACACTTAATTTAATAGAAAAAACCTAAAGGTTTTGTGAACATGTGCATTCTATGTGCTACAGAAGGTAATTTGCAATAAGATTAGGTGCTGGGTATTTACTGTACCTTTGCTTACATCCATGGGAAGTTGGTTTTTCTTTAAAGTTGTTGCTATTCAAAGATGAAGTTTATGGGTTCTGGGATGATGAAGAATCTTGATGTGACTATGAAGGTTTTCTTAGTGGGTTTGCCAAACTGTGGAGAGCACCACTTTAAATTGAAGAACGAGTGTAGTTTGCTGCTACTGTGGAAAACCATTGCTTCACTAGTAAGCAACTTAATATTCTTTGACTTTAAGTTGGATATTGATATTTAGTGCAAATTATTTAAAAGTTCATCTTATCGGAATTAGAAATTCAATTAGCAGCCAGCAACACGTTGTGAGTTTCGAATTCGTTGGTGATGAAGAAGAGGTGAGGGATGTACATGCAAGACACTCATGACAAAAAGTGAGGTGCAGAGTGAAAGAGAGAAAAAACAAGTACAGAGTGAAGGAATTTAAAATATCTGACCCTCCAGTGGAGGAGGATATTTATAATATGCCCTCAGCACCGGGTCCACCGTCATCTGCTGTGGGTTGTATCATAAGGTCCACAACAGCTATAACACCTTAATTTTTAGTAATTATTTATTTAATTAAATTAATTGATTAATTGTGTGATTTTGTGCCTAATTGAATTAACTAATTTATGTTATTTATTTGAATTAATTGAATTAACTTGATATATTTGAATTAGTTGATTTATTGAATTTATATGAAATATTTGATTTATATTAATTAATTGATTTATTAGATTTATATAAATTATTTAAATTATTTGAGTTGTTGGATTAATTGATTTATTGGACATATTTGAACTAATTGATTTAATTTGATTATTTAACTTATATGATATATTCTATTTGGTAGAATAATATAGAATTGTTAGAATTGGTCCAATGGAAGGTGTGAATAGAAATTGTGATAAGCCCAATTGTTTAAAGACAATTGTTAAGGTTGATAAGAATAGAAAATTAGTAAAAAATTGGGAGAATAGAGATAAGAAGAATGGAGTGGAGAAGAAGAAGAAGAATCAAGAGAGGATTCAAGGATATCAAAAAATCAAGGTAATGGTGGATTTTTGTATGATTATTGGGTTATATGATAGTATATAAATGTATAGAAACATGTTTAAAATTGAACCCCTAAAATTTTTATGATTTTATAGTTATTAGGTTTTGATGATAATCTTTAGTTTGTGATAAATAATTGTGTTTGAAATTGATATTTTGGTATACTTTAAAGACTCATTCCAGTAGCACAAACATAGTATGTGACACACCACTATATACATTTGAAGACTTTAGACATTAATTAATGTTGATTTGTGGCATATGTATTACTAAAAGCAATTAAAATAGGATGAATTTTATTGATTAGGAATAGAATTACTTGTTCTTAATAACCACACACACTTGTAGTAAAATGTGATGAATTCAAGACACAATTAATTGTCAGAAACAATATCACATGTATTTTGTGACTCAATAGAATTATGACTTTTTAGTAAATTAACTATTGTAGCCTTATCCACTTTACTTGGTAGTACCACAAACATGGGTAGCCAATTGAGAATGTGATCCTTGGATGACTTTAGATCCTAATTAATATAAAACTTATTAATTGAACAAATTGAGAAAAGTGATTATATAATATCTACTTAATTATTATATAATCTTTATTATATGATTTTGATTATCAGTTAAGAGATAGATTAGTATTTAATTATTATATAATTTTGAGTGATTATATAAAGAAGCCAAGGAAGTGTGATGATCTAGTTATTAATATGTTGTTTTTAGTTATCTTATGGATAATAAATTTAATTATTGATGATGAATTAATTTTCTATGTTTAATCGGTATCGTGTGTTTTGTGAATTAAGATTGAATTATATTGATAATTGTGTATTACTTGCTAAGTGTGGTGATTATGCTTAGAGTAATGAATATTATGATTTGGAAATGTGTTGTATGTGTAATTGTGTGGTAATTCAAGTGTGATGAATTATTGAAGATATGCATGAATATTAAGATTAGGGAATGGTCTTAGTTTTATATGGTTGTTGAAATTGCACATTCATCATTTGTGTCAAGAGGCAATGCTTGTTAGTTCCGCGAGAACTAGTGACTTGTCACAAACCTAGATCGGGGTTTGAAAGCTTAGGGAATGAGCTTTTTTTGTGTTATTGGTCTAGGGAATGGACCCAATTTAATGTAAAAATTAAAAAAATAATAACAAGTGTTTGGTACCACATTGCATGAGTTGTATTGAGTCTTATATTGAGTTTTGCATTGAGTCTCATTGTGTATATGTTTGTGCTATGAGATTATGTGTAACTATGTGAATTGTTGAATTGGTGAAACTGTGGATTATGAGTATATACTTGTGAATGATATGGTTACTTGAGTGACATTTTTTTTTATGAAACTTTGAAGTGGGAGAATGATTGTGATTATACTTGTATTCCTTAAATTTAATTATTATCTTATAATTTCAATGATTATGTGAATACTCACCCCTTCTGTTGGAATGATGTTTTATACGACATCGCTCGGGTACCGAAGAGTAAAGTTGCTTCTAGCGCGAGGTAGCCGTTGGAGTAGCTTGATTTGTGTTTTTATTTATGTTGGGTCGAGTCACACTCTGATCATGTAACACTAGGATCGTTTCGATTTATGTTTGAGAGATACACTATGCACTCTACTTATGTTTATTTGAACTTTATGTGGAGTATTGACTTTTATGCCTAAGTATTGATTATGAATGAGATGAGTATGAGTCTTTCATTATGTCAATTATGATTGAATTCAATCCGCTGCTATATGCTAATGTGAAAGTGTATGAAAGACATGAATTTATTTTAAGTGTTATTGAACATGACAGGTTTATGTGATGTTGTTGAAAATTTATGTGACACCTGTTGGAGCGGTAAAGCAGCAAGCAAAAATATTATTTTCGGAAGAATTTCCTTGCGATTTATATCGTCTCCACAGGGATTAATGTGAGGGAAAGAATGTCGTTCGACAATCTCTACGTATCTAAGCTTGGGTTTGAATGGTTTGGGATAAAAATGAAAAAGGAAAAACACATAAAACAAGAAAATAAATACATTCTTAAGAAATGAGAAAACTCATCAGGAGTTGTATTTCGTTTTACCCATCATGCATAAAAAAAAATATGGATCAAATGCACGTAACCTAATTTGTAACACGTACTTTTAATTATTTAGTCTTTTTGGTGTTATTTTAATTGGCGTGTCCTTATGTGGGGGTGTGTCTGAGCGCGTTGGTGGGTGTCCTTAATATATAGGAATTATTTAATAAAATATAGAATTTGATAGTAATATAATATAATTAATAGTGGTGATAATTTAATAATTAATAATAATATTATTATTATTGTTATTATTATTATTATTGTTATTATTATTATTATTATTATTATTATTATTATTATTAATATTATTATTAGAGTAAGTGAATAAATAGGGAGTAAGGGGTATTAGGGAGTTTTTGGAGAAAAGGGAGAAAGAAACACGATAAACAGTTTTAGAACGTTAAGGAGGAAGAACAAAGAGGAGGAGGAAGAAGGCTAGGGCTGTCAGATTCTTGGAGATTCTTCAACAATCTGAGCAATTAATCAAGCTAAGGGGGAGAAACTGGTTATAATTGGTATTTTTACATGAATTGGGTAGAGGGGATTCCTTAACCCCGTAGAGACTTTACGAATATGAATTGTATGATGTTATGCATGTTGTTGTTGTTGATAGTGATGAAATTCGTACACACATTGTTGTGATTTCTGGTGAAACTATGTATGATGATTTGTGGTTCTGGTGATGAACATAGGTGTGGGTTTCTGGAGATAAAATTGGTAGAATGATAATTAGAGTAGTGTAGAATAGTTGTAGAAATCATAAGATAGAAGATAGATGAAGAATGATAGGCTTGGAATTAATTGAGGAATGTTAGATTAAGACTATGGTATCTGGTCGGAATTGAATCGGAAGATTTGGTGAAGTTTTGACATTTGGACAGTGAGGGTTTTGAGAGATCGCAGACACTCGCTAGCACCTTCGCTAGGCGAGCTAGTAGCGAGCATTTGCTAGCAGGTTCGCTAGGCGAGTTTGGTAGCGAACACTTCCAGTAGCCACTGTCTGCCTTCGCTAGGCGAGCTAGTAGCGAGCGTTCGCTGATGCTTCGCTAGGCGAGTGAGCCAGCGAGCATGACAGCAGATTTTGATTTTGTACTGTTTGGTTTTGTTCTGTCGTTTCGTAAGACCCTTTTGGTCATGATGAGTATAGGGATGGTGTTGAATGGTGAAGAGTGTATACTTGGTGTTAGGATGTGAATTTCCCTAATATTTAATTCAATTAACATAATTGATTGGTGTGTGATATATGTATGAGGTATGGTGATGTGATCAGGAGGATCGTGTGGCTTTAATTAAAATAATGGATTGGTGTGTAATGTATATATATGATGTATGGTGATGTGATCAAGAGGATCGTGTGCACTTAGTGTGCTTGGATTTATTTGTTGTGCATTTGGTGTCGTGCATATCATGGTGTTTTGGTGGGATGAATCATTGCTCAGGAGGAGTGTATGTGATTCATTCGTACTCCTTTGTGGAGAATGGTGGGGATAGATCATTGCCAAGGAAGGGTGTATGTGATCTATTTGGGGTTCGATTGAATGAACCAATGAGTCGGTACCGCATGAATGGTGTTGAGTTGCATATTTGCATTGTTGTTTATTGTGTTGGTGTTTGGACAGTAAGTCGTGATTGATGTTGGTTGGGTGATGATTTGTATATTTACTACCTTTATTTCATGTATATTATTACCGATAATTTTGATCATGTTTTCTCACCCCTTTGTTATTGTTGTGGTCTGTGCTTCTTCGGAAGTACAGATAATCCAGGTACTTAGCTAGCTTGGATAATGGTGTGCGAGTTGAGTCTTAGGATGCTCTGATACGTAGCACTAGACTTGGGTGTTTATTTGTTTTTATGTTGATTTTGTTTTATTCCTGTGACATATCATACTTTGGTGAATCTTCTTGATGAATGTTTTTATGTAATTTGGCGGAAGGCCGAGAATGATGAACTAATGAATATTTCCGCTGTTTTATTTTGAAAAACTTTTGGTGAAGAGTTATGTTGAATCATTTGATTTGATATCCCACTTTGGTGGAGGAACTCTGATATTTACTTGATTTAGTCGTAATTTATTTTAATTCGGGAAAGTGGGGTGTTACATAATTCACTCGTCAATATCATCACGTATCACTCACAATAGAGGTTATGTCTAACGCAAAGTCGAGAGATCAACCGTATCGTCTCATCATTGATGTCTCATACAACTCGACAACACGGAGCATTAAGAATTGATACCCACGTGAATGTTAGTCCTAAATCTATCTCTAGCATTTAGAATCTAACAGATGTTCATCTTAGATCGAGTTTGAACCGTATATGTCTATAGCAATCCAAACCCATTAAGTAAAAAATCAAGATAACCATCGATAAAGAGTTGTAAAAGAGATTTTATACAAAGATCCATAAATATACATACAATCAAGATAAACTTACATATAAAACCCCAACAAATGAAAAATACATAGAGAGGAAGGAAGAAGAACACAAATCTCACGGTCTGTCAACTCCAATTGAAGTGGATTCGACTCCGAATCGTCAAGATGCACCCTCAAATGTTGTTTCTAAGCTAAATCTACTCAAGAATGTGTTTGATGAAGTTGAGGTAAAAAGTTCCCAAACAACATAACCTAAAAAATGCTGAAAAATCACTTAAATAGACAAAAATGGGTCCTAATGTTCGCCTAGCGAAGTCCCGTTCGCTTAGCGAAGCTATACCTCTTTCGCTACTGCCAAAACAGTGTTTTTCACGTGTTTTAGAAATTTCTGTTTGCCTAGCGAACATGACAGCAAAACTAGCACTTGTTTTGACCATAACTTTTGAACCGTAAGTCTGTTTTATGCGCGGTCAGAAGCGTTGGAAAGCTTATTCAGTGCTCTATAAGACAATGACAAAATATCATTTCTTAGATACCTTCAAAAATGATAGAAAAACAATTAAACTCAATCATATTTACATGATACACAATATATACACTAATAATGTAAACTATACAACATATGCACAAAAGTTGAGGTTTATTGGTTGAATTAAGCCAATAAGTGCCAATTATTTACACTCAAAATCAGTACATTTTAGCACTTATCAACTCTCCCCAACTTAAACTTGTTTGTCCTCAAACAAGAATCGATCAACTCAAGCAAACAAAAGTAATAACCAAGCAATCACAATTCAACAAGTTTTGAAAAACAAAAACAAATGTATGGTTCAACACAAAAACGTACATGCAAAGAAAAACATACCACTAAACTACAACGATAACATGAAAACGAAACAACTCCTAAATACAAAACACATGTCAAAAATTCTAAGACAATACAATGTTCAAAAATGAATCACACCTAGCACACACTTCATCGGTAGATGAATAAAAAAAACGAAGGACTTAACTCTCACCCAACACTCAAGCTAACAACAAGTTAAATTATGCATTCATCAAGAAAAAACTCATATTGAACAGTATAAAAGAAAAAATCACAAGGGCTTTAAGGGTTGTAATGTGGCTTGGGTAACAAATAATTGTTTTTCTCAAGGTAAAAGAAACAAAAACTTGCCTAATCAAATGAGAGTGATCATTTCTCACAATCTCAAGCACTCACAAATTCCAATCACCTTTTTCTCTTTTCCAAATTATTACACCATTCCACACAACTTATTAGCATAACATTATTCAATTTTTCTTTCTTTTTTTCAATTCTTTTCCTTTTTTTTTCTTTTTATTTTTCATCTTTTTCCTTTCTTTCTTTTTCAAACCTTTTCTTTTTCTCAACCTCTTAGCAACCAACCTCTTCTCCCTAACTTGAATACAACCACAGATAGTGACATGAATGCTCCCAAACTTATTAGGTAAGGGTAAAAACTCAAATAACAAGTTATGGTTATAGTTCTAGAAAAAGTATTAGAATCCATACAAAAATAAACTTAACACCAACATGGATTCTAACAAAGGCTCAAAGGGGGTAAGCAAATTCTCACTCACTCACAAGGTAGATTGACTATTTGGTCAAGTGGATATGCTTAAAATCGAACAAAATGCCTTGATCATTTTAGTGCTATCATACAAATCAACACAAATACAAGATTAAACATAATAAAACCGAGTTAAACAAGAATGTTGGTCTCCTGCATATAGCAAACAATGGAAAGCTCCTCACAAAAAGGTTTTGTTCTAAAGTGATTCAAAATTGAACAAGTATGACAAAAGAATGAATGACATGAAAATTGTACAAATGAAAAGTCTCCTAGTCATGCTATGTTCTAGAAAGCGATAAACGAGTACCTTGCAAAGTACCAACTTCAAACAATATCAAAACCATACATTCGCAAATTGAAACGATCAAACTTGAAAAAACACAAAATGCATCCTCAAGCTAATCAAAAACAAACTTGAGAGCAAACACAAACATTATTCTAACAACCTAACAAAATTGAATTAAACTAACTAAACATAAAGCTATACAAACTCAAAAACCATTGGGTTTCCTTCTAGCAAGCGCTTGTTTCATGTCGTTATCTCGACACCTTTAGTGTTCTTTGCTAGTAACTTCCTCACATACACACTGATGCTTTGTCAAAGCGCCAACCTAAAGAAAGTGTCATAACTAAACACTTGAACAAATTTTACGAGAACAAAATATATACAACACTTAAACAAACATAATGGAAGACAAAAGCAAAACAAGTATCTATACAAGCACATATATATATACAATTATGTGCAAAGCTTAGAAATATAGAAACTATCGCAATGCGACTCAATATCAAAACCAATCCCCGGAAACGGCGCCATTTTGTTGGAGCGGTAAAGCAGCAAGCAAAAATATTATTTTCGGAAAAATTTCCTCCGGGATTTATATCGACTCCACAGGGATTAGTGTGAGGGAAAGAATGGTGTTCGACAATCTCTACGTATCTAAGCTTGGGTTTGATTGGTTTGGGATAAAAATAAAAAAGGAAAAACACATAAAACAAGAAAATAAATACATTCTTAAGAAATGAGAAAACTCATCAGGAGTTGTATTTCGTTTTACCCATCATGAAAAAAAAATATAGATTAAATGCACGCAACCAAATTCACTCGTCAATATCATCACGTATCGCTCACAACAGAGGTTATGTCTAATGCAAAGTCGAGAGATCAACAATATCATCTCATCATTGATGTCTCATACAACTCAACAACACGAAGCATTAAGAATCGATACCCACATGAATATTAGTCCTAAATCTATCTCTAGCATTTAGAATCTAACAGATGTTCATCTTAGATCGAGTTTGAACCGTATATGTCTATAGCAATCCAAACCCATTAAGTAAAAAATTAAGATAACCATCGATAAAGAGTTGTAAAAGAGATTTTATACAAAGATCCATAAATATACATACAATCAAGATAAACTTACATACAAAATCCCAACAAATGAAAAATACATAGAGAGAAAGGAAGAAGAACACAAATCTCACGGTCTGTCAACTTCGATTGAAGTGGATTCGACTTCGGATCGTCAAGATGCACCCTCCAATGTTGTTTCTAATCTAAATCTACTCAAGAATGTGTTTGATGAAGTTGGGGTAAAAAGTTCCCAAACAACATAACCTAAAAAATGCTGAAAAAACACTTAAATAGACAAAAATGGGTCCCAGTGTTCGTCTAGCGAAATCCCGTTCACTTAGCGAAGCTATGCCTCTTTCGCTACTGCCAAAACAGTTTTTTTCACGCATTTTAGAAATTTCTGTTCGCCTAGCAAACTTTTGTTCGCTTAGCGAACATGACAGCAAAACCAACACTTGTTTTGACCATAACTTTTGAACCGTAATTCCGTTTTACGCGCGGTCGGAAGCGTTGGAAAGCTTATTCAATGCTCTATAAGACAATGACAAAATATCATTGCTTATATACCTATAAAAATGAGAGAAAAACAATTAAACTCAATCATACTTACATGATACATAATATATACACTAATAATGTAAACTATACAACATATGCACAAAAGTTGAGGTTTATTGGTTGAATTAAGCCAATAAGTGCCAATTATTTACACTCAAAATCAGTACATTTTAGCACTTATCAACACCCTTTTGTGATATGTATGATAACTACTCTGATTTATATTTATATATTTCGCGGGGTTTAGATGGGTGTTACACCAGCACATGGTCTTCGTCCTAGGTCAACTGCCCCATGAACTCTGAAAAGTGGATGACTTGTTCTCAAGGGTATGGGTTCAGTTGGTGATGTGTTCCCACGTGAGGAGTACCTGGAGAACGTATGGAGAACGTAGCCTCCAATGGCTATGGAGGATTGGACTTGTGTTGGGTCCTCATCGACGCGGAGCTGGACTGGCCTGTGCCCGACAGTGGGCCAGCCCCAGGCCCAGTCCATAATAGGATTCCCCTAATTCGTTTTTTGGATTCGTGGTTGTGAGCTCACGGGGATATGCTTGCAAGAAAGCGGGATACTCGTTCCTTGTGTCCGACAGCGCGATCACATAGAAAATATTTTCGCCGTGTTAGTGCCTGTGAGGTTCATATGTGCTCAAAGGTAAAATTCAGCTTCGCGTTTATCTCGAGGTCATGTGTTTGCGATGGGGAAAAGTTGTTCTCTGTGTTCGATGACATAACCTATTTCAAACCTTTCCACGAGGATGTGCTCGTGATGCAATGCGGGAGTGGAAGGAGTGCACATGTTATTCCGTCGAGCCGTGAGATGAGTCTTGAAAAGACATGTGTGGCGTCTCTTTGAGTCATGTGTCAAAAGTAATAAATGTCTCTGACGGCCTACGAGTTGGGCACTCGAAGGTTTAGGTGACAATTTATTTCCCGTGCTAGAGGATATAAGTAGGAGAAGACGAGATTCATTTGATACGCTCGCACTATTCAAGTTCTTCAAGAATCCCTTAAGTTTCTCTGCTCTCTCTCTTACACACACACACACACACACACACACACTCGTTCGCTGCCATCGTCGCCTTCGTCTGCCTTCTTTCATCACCGTAGATCTTCAACATCTTATTCAACCATGTAAGTCCTTGCTTCCTTTCTTAGTTTGTATGATAGAGGTTAGCCTTATATCGTAGCTTTAGGATCTGGTTCCGGTGAGTGTTAACGTTTTACGGTGGTTCAGCCATCCACAATCACCGTCTGCCGTCAGATCTCGAGTAGAAAGAAAACGAAATGCGTGTTTCCTAGCAACGCTCATGAACTTCGCGATGAATTTATGCTTTTTCGGCGATTTCTATGAGTGCTCTGATGGTGTCCTTGAGCGTTCGATGAATTTCATGGAGTTTTGATGAAGCTTTCGAGGAACTCATGAAGTTTCTAGGGAACTTATGAAGTTTCCGATGAAGCTTCTGGGGGAGCTCATGAAGTTTTTGGGGAAATCATGAAGTTTTTGGTGAAGCTCGAAGTTCTTGAACTTTCGTCGGGCTTATTATCGGGGAGACTTCCTCCTCGCGGGGGAATAGAGACTCTGAAAAAGTCTCGTGTCGATGAGGATTCTTCCATTTGAAGTTTCTGATAAGGAATCTTCGTGTTGAGGAGTCTCCTCATTATGGAGTAGGCTTCGATGTCTGATGTCGAGGAGAAGTTCCTCCTGATTACGTGCTTGTCAGAAAGGGCTTTGGTCGAAGATGTATCTTTGAGCTTTTCCTCGCTCTTTCACTTGATTTGCATTGGAAGGATGGATTTGATCTTGACTTCGAATTCACTGTTTTCCTTTGCTTTTCAGGTTAAATGAATCGACACTCCGGGACATCGATATGGTAGATGTAAATTCCGAAGCCAACTTGGCTGACACAAATACTGAACCCTAGTCGGATTGGTTCAGGCAAGAACCCTGAGAAATTGCTTCACGTTTTGTTTTTGACAACTCAGATGCCTTCACGTCCGTCAAGGATCTAGAGGAAAGGGCTTCTGAGAACTAGGAGGTTTACAAGCCCAAAGAAATGGATCGGATCTGCTCGACATACGAGGAAATACGCTTCCCTATGTATGAGTTTGCCTTCTGGAAGGCAGGGCTTTGTTTGCCCTTTAGTGACTATCAGATGGGGATATTCCAATGGTTGGAGTTTGCACCTTCTCAACTCCACCTGAATGCGGTCACGTTTGTGCAGGCGTTTGAGCTCGTGTGCCAGCATCTTCACATCGGCGCCACACTCCCACTGTTCTTTCATCTTTTCCATATTCAGCAGCAGTCTTCACATGGGCAACACAATTGGGTGTCTTTCAAACAACCGAGGAAGTTGTTTAGAACGTACCTGGACTCCGTTTGTGCCTTTAAAGATAGATACTTCTTTGTAAAGCATGTATCACATGCCACCATCAGTTCTTTTTTCGAACTTATGGTTAGGCTCATGGATAGGCATGAGGTGGAGAGGCTAGATGCGAAGTTTCCCCTCAAGTGGCAGAGGGTCCACTTCGACAAAGGGACGTACCACTACATCATGAAGCCCAATGAGCTGGACAACTAGGATCAGCTTTCCTGTGAGAAGATAGTGGCGTTCGTTGATATCTTCATCCCTGACAAGTGCATGAACAAGAAAGAGAGCTTCATCTTTAACAAGGATGTGGAGGTTGCCTTCGAGGCCCGGATAATCAACACCAAGGCACTCCTCGAGTGCAAGTTCGACGGGGAAGCCTTAGGGCTCTTAGGTAGCGAGCATGTTCCTAACCTTTGTGTCTGATTATTCTTCCTTGTTATATTAACTCGTGTTCTTTCCTTTGTTGTAGGTCAAATGTCGAGCCTTCAGGAGTGCATGCTCAAGATTGTGGCGGTCAGGGGTACCAAGAAATCCCTCAAAGGCCGAGTTTCCCAAGTCCAACAGTTGTTAGAGATTTATCAACACCCTGGGGGTTCTTCCTCCTCGCCCTAGGGCAGTCAGTCTCCTGCTTCTTAGGAGAATCCAACCAAGAGGCATCGTGGTGAAAACTCTGGGACAATTGACCTCACGGAGGGCGTTGTCGGGGAGAAGTTTGAGCGACGCCCTTGTTATCTTCACAGGGGGCTCTTTGGCAGGGAAACTCTCTGGTTGTGCCCGAGAAGGACTCCAAGGCAATCCTGGCTGTCGACTAAGAGACCAAAATAAAAGTGTTATTTCAGGATGCGCTTGATGTTATAAGGGTTATAGAGACTTCCCTAACCCTCAACTACAAGGACACATGCCCCCTTATCGAGTTGGGGAGGGTGCAAGTTGCTAAAGGACTCTTTATGAGAATAAAATCAAGATGGATAACGAATTCCTCAACTATCGAGCGAAGTATGAGATCAGAGTCGGGCTTTACCACGAGATGGATGAGATGTGATAAAAGTTAACCAAGGCCGCTGAGGAGAACAGACGCCTACAAGACATAGTCACCGAGTTGGATATTGTTGCAACGCCCGCCGAGGATGTGTCTGACGAGGAGAAAAACTTGTCAGCTTGAGATGGGCTGATTTCCCAAATCCGGGAGCTCGAGCAGGACTGCTTGGGAACCCTCGAGTTGGGTTTCAATAGCGCGGTGGAGAAACTTCAAGTTGCCAACTCTGGGATTCAGCTGGTCACCGAGGGGATCGGGCCTTTTCACCAGGTGGTTAACGGTCAGATAGTTGCTCCAGCAGGTCTCGGCGGGGAGTCCCAGCATGAAGAGGAAGGAGATATTTAGTTTTTACATAGTCGTTTGGCATGTGCGGCACATTTTATATTTGCTTGGCCTGTGTGCCATGATTTTTAATATTTGAATAGTGGGTTTTTACCGCCTATTGTACTTGAATATTTGATTCATAATTCAAATATAATTTCCTTTTTGCCATGTGTGCATGCCATTGTATGTTTTGCTTGTCGAGTATTTATTGTCCTTATTGATATGTATGCTTGTAGTATTCTGTACTTGTGTTTTACTAAGTGTTTGGGGCCTTTTCTCGATATAGTTGGTCCTCGACTGTGTAGGGAATTGGTCGAGTGATCGGAGTTGACTTCTGATCGACAACATAACTAAGATCTCGACCGAGGTCTTTGCTTCATGGTATGAACTTCCCATCGCGGGCTGGGTGTTTTGCCTTATTGGTACGACATCAGTGAAACTCGATTGAGGTGTCCCCGTCGGGTCAAGAATCTTTTCGCACACACAAGACGAAATATTGCCTTTACGTTTCAAGTTTGGAAGCCTTGCTTGTACATTAGCATGCCTTTATGTTTGGGACACACTTCATTGTCGTCGAACCAAGTACACTGAATGTGATGTCTAACAGTAATATTATTTGAGCTTTTCAGCATTCATGTTCGAGCAAGTTCTTCCCTGTGAAGGTTTTCGAGGTAATAGGCCTCGTTGTTCGTTTTCGCTCGAACACGATACAGGCCTTCCCAGTTTGCGGCAAGTTTGCCCTCGCGTGAATCTTTTTGATTTCTCTGCAGGACTAGGCTACCAATTTGGAATTCGCATTTTATGACTTGGCGTCATGTCGCATGGTTATTTTTTATTTCAACGAGGCTTCGTAGAGGATTTCCCCCGGCCGAATTTTTCGACCAGATCGAGTTCCTCCTTTAGTGCCTCGTTGTTCATCTCCTCGTCGAGGGGAGATTTGTTCCTCCCAGAGGGCTCCCTGATTTCCACCAGAATAACTGCCTCGGTTCTGTAGGTTAGTCAGAATGAAGTCTCCTCGGTGGTCGAGTGTGGTGTCGTTCTGTAGGCCCAGAGTATGCTATGTATCTCTTCAACCCACCTCTTTTTAGCTTCGCATAATCTTCATTTATGCCTCGCAGGATCACTCTGTTCGTGGCTTCGGCCTACCCGTTGGTTTGTGGGTGCTTGACAGACATGAAATTTGCTTGGTGCCCAGTTTGGGGATGAACTCTTGGAAGCTTTTATTAGTGAATTACATCTCGTTTTCGATGACGAGTGCTTGTGGTACACCAAAACGGACGAGTATATTACTCTTGTAGAATGAAGTATGTTATATGTTGTGATTTTGGTAAGGGCCTCAGCCTCTATCCACTTCGTGAAATAGTCGACGCCGACTATCAAGTATTTTTTCTGGTACTACCCCATGGTGAAGGGGCCGAGGATATTCATCCCCCACCAGGTGAAAGGCCACGGGGACGAGAGCGTTTTGAGCTCGTTGGGCAGTGCTAAGTGCATTTATCCATGATGTTGGCACATGTTTCACTTTTTGACATGTCCCTTCGTGTCATGATGTATAGTGGGCCAATAGTATCCTGCTCGCAGGCCTTCCCTGGAAATGGATCGTCCTATAAGGTGTTGGGTGTTGATTCCTTCGTGGATCTCTTGAAGTATGTGGGTGACTTTGGACTCCTCGACGCACTTGAGAAGAGATATTGAGAATCCTCGTTTGTATAACATGTCTCCGATCAAGACGTGAGAGCCAGCTCTATGCCTGATCAGGTTAGCCTCTTTCGGGTCAAGGGGAAGTCTCCCGAGGTGAGGTATCTGTACACCAGGGTCATCCAACAGTCTTTGTTGCTGATGGCATTCACGTCGATGGTCACGTTGGGGTTTTCGATGCTTGGTCGAGAAAGTACCTTCTGGATGACAGACTTGTTTCGTCCCTTCTTCTTTGTACCCGCGAGCTTCGATAGGATGTTCTTCCATGGAATCTAATTTTTCATCTTTTCTTTGACCAAGTTTAAGTACTCAATGAGGCTGTCGTTTTTGGCTTGGTACTCTCCCCGTGCTTGAAAGGCGATGAGCTGAGAATCAGTAAAGATCTTTACCTCTTTCGTGCCTAGGTCATCAGCTAACCGTAGCCCTGTGAGGAAGGCTTCATACTCTGCTTGGTTTTTCGAGGTCAGGAAGGATAAAGTGGGGGAAATTTTGATCATGATGCCTTCTTCGTTCTCAAGAATGATTCTCGTGCCGCTTCCTATCGAGATGGATGCCCGGTTCACGTAGATGGTCCACCTGTGGGCTTCGCTAGTTGGGGAGACCAGTGCGGTCATTTCTGCCACGAAGTTGGCTAATACTTGAAATTTGAGGGCCTTCTTACTCTTGTACTAGACGTCGAACTCAAAGAGTTCCAGAGCAGAGACCACTTTACCATTCTACTGGCCATGTCGGGACACCTGAGTAGTTGCTTGACGGGCTGGTCAGTCCGTACCACGATCATGTGAGTCAGGAAGTAATGTTGTAACCTTCTGGTCTCATTAATGAGGGTCATAGCCACTTTTTCGATCTACTGGTATTTAAGCTCTGGGCCTTGCAAGGCTTTACTGGTGAAGTATATAAGTTTCTTCCCTTCAGGGGTTTTGCGAATGAGGGTCGCGCTTATAGCCTCGGCTGCGACGGCGGGGTAGAGGTATAAAGTCTCCTCATTATCTGGTCGTGAGAGGAATGTAGGTTGCAAAAGGACTTGTTTTAGATGAAGGAGGGCTTGATCTAACTCCTCGGTCCATTCGAATGTCACTTCCTTGTGCAGAAGTTTGAAAAATGGAAGTGTGTGCTAGGCAGATTTAGCCACGAAGCGAGACAGCAAGGTGAGCATCCTATTTAGGGATTGGATCGAATTTTTTCAGCTCGGTGTTGGAAACTCGGAGAAAGCCCATATTTTTTGGGGTTCGTCTCGATTCCTCATTCTATCAGATAGAACCCGAGGAATTTGCCTGCTCAGACGTCGAAGGTGCATTTTTCTGGGTTGAACCTTATTGTGCACCTTTTTGCCGTGTCGAAGACCCTTTTTAGATGGAGGGTGTGGTTGGTTTCTTCTTGGGATTTCAAGATCATGTCGTCCATGTAGACCTCGAGCATGTCCACGATCTCACCTTGGAAGAGTTTTTTCATCATCTGCTGGTAAGTAGCGTCGGTGTTTTTCAAGCCGAAGGGCATTACATTGTAGTAATAATTGTCTGACTTGGTCATGAAAGCCATGTATTGCTTGTCTATTTTTGCCATGGGTGTCACGGTGAGAATTGGATGTCAAATTATTAATTAATTTGAATCTTAATTCATTTAGTTCACCACCGGTCTTTTATTTGTCCAAAGGAAGGGAAAAAGATCGAATTTACCCACAATGCAATGCAAATGCAAAAGCTGGAGAGTTATAGGTTCGGGGGTTGGTTAAACTTAGGGAAGGTGATAGCATCCTAAGTTTCTGTAGTACTTTACAGGAACCTCTTGTTTTAATGTTGTTTATTGCTATGGGTTATCTGCTTAAGGATAAAAGACCTAATGGTTTAATTCTAAGTGTACTCGCCAAGACGTCGCATCTTGTGCCTACATATCCTGACGGGGATGAAATCAGAGTATTTGTAGTTCCCCAAAAGGGTTTGAGAAACTTTGTGACTGTTAGTCGAAGTTCCTAAGGGATAAGGTATGTTGATTGATTGATTCTAGGAGAAAAGACGAGTTGTCATCTTAAGGGAGAACACTCGACTTAACCACCACAACTTGTAGGATATGGTCTTTGCATCGTCTTAAGAGAAGGGCTCAAACACTCGGAATTATCGACGAGTATGCCACTATCTCTCTTAAGCAGAAAAGATCCTACATATTGATTATATTTTTATGAGGCACGAGAATTACATCTCGACGGTCAAGATGACTCACGTCTAATTCTCTAATGTGTTTGAATAGTAGTTGATCAAGTTGTTGAATTGTTTATTCTAAGTTGAAAGATAAAAGAAAAAGGTCCTCCGTAAAGGGTAGGGACTAAACTTAAGAGATCAACTTGAATGGGATCAAGGATCATATGAGGATTATGATGCAAATGGAATGCATATGCACAAGTTTTATGTCATGCGCAGATTCCTCCTTTGGACGTTTATGCAATGCGATACAAATAAATTGCGGAAAATAAAGGCATACACGCAGATAAAAGTGCTAAAATGTTATAAGTGAGTGAATATTGAATATTCGAGCGGAAACGTGCACGCTTGATTGAATTATGGGATATTGATTTTAAGCAAATTGATTTTAAGGGATAGGTTGAGTTAATTAAATTAGTAGAATTCCAAGGTTTTAAGATATAAGTTAATTGTGGGATTCTGGATTATTGTGAATCCTCCTCTCCTCATCTCAAATTCTCCTCTTATATAGGTTGTTTCGATTTCAAAACTTTAAAGCTTTCTTATTCCGTCAAATGGTGTTTTGAAAGAATTATGAATACCAGGATTTTATCGTAAATGATGTTTCCTAATTGATTTGAACGTGTCTGCAACGTTTTGTGTTTTAAACAAACTTTCCCTTTTTGGATTTTTTCCTTTTTCACCTTCTATCCAAAGGACAATAAATGTTGTAGGAAGCTCACGATATTCAGATGGTGACTTGTGCTGAAGTTAATGTGTTTGTATTTGTTGATCTTGCAGGTAATTATGCAACTGCAGATATGGTTCTTCACGTCCAGATCAAAACCTCTACGTGACCAAAAGAGGTGATGGGGAATTAGGTTCAGAAGCTAGACCGTGGCGTTGGGAGCCGGTGAGTCGAGTTACCGGGGCTTCAAAGTATCTCGTAAGTTGTTCCAAGGGTCTTCACGAGTTTGATATTTGGGTGGCTTCCACAATACTTGTTTCTCCTGAAACTCGTATTGAGCTTCCATCACTTCCTCATTTGAAAGCTTATGAATGTGACCAAAAGCTTCGGTGTATCCGAGCTCAGAGAAACGTTCCATGGTATTATTAGATAGAAGTGCAAAGTTACATGAATTACCATTACTTCCGTTTTTCCCTGTAGCATTGTTCATATGTCTGGCATTTATTTTGGAAATTTTGATGGTAATTAACATAAGGTTTAATTATGATTCTGGCAGGGCAAAAATGGCATACGCTTGATGATCACTTTCAAAAGCGTGTTGTCAAGTTGGGTTGGAAGCCAACATTCGTCCGAACAATTGTACGATCCAAGTTGAGCAGGCCATTTCTTCATCAGTTCTTATTTGATATCAGTGGCAAGGATTGCGCACTTTCACAAGACCGGTCGTGAACAAAGGGATCCAACTTGCCCATAATCTCACCAATTTTGACAACAACGTGAAGGAAAAATGCTCACTTTCATTCTCGAGATCCAACTTAAATACTCACACAGAAGTGGAACGACAGCCGAGTCCGTCATGTTTATGCATTAATATCAAATTGCATCCTCAAAGTCTGCTTTTGGA
This sequence comes from Lathyrus sativus, assembly GCA_963859935.3. Taxonomy (NCBI): domain Eukaryota; kingdom Viridiplantae; phylum Streptophyta; class Magnoliopsida; order Fabales; family Fabaceae; genus Lathyrus; species Lathyrus sativus. Next base: position 22,413,789 of record OZ012740.1, on the reverse strand, counting down.
GGTAATAAATACTTGCATTCGCCGATCTTATCTCGATTCCTCTCGCACGAGGTCCGACCTCAAATGGGGATGTGCTTTTTCGTATGTTGATCCATTCTTATTTACTGTGATATCATCCCCGTGTAGGAAAGTAGGTCACAAGAAATGTTGTGCTTGAGAATGCATTTTGTTGCCGTACGACATCTCCTTTTTGTCGGTAAGAAAGCTATTACTTCTTGCTGGAATATGTCTAAGAATGAGTGGCTATTGGTGTCAGTACTGATCTTGTTTTAACAATTGTCTGCAGCAGCTGGATATCTTTGAGAGGCTTATCTCCGGTAGACTGTTCGTAATCCTCCCCATCTTGGTAAACCATAATTTAATTTAAATGCCTTTGCGACATATGCGAAGTGTATTTTTCCATGTTTCCATCACTTCGAATTTTTGAAACACCACATAGTTTTTTGCAGGAACCAACACCAGTATGGACAGATCCTGTTGGAGTAACGACTTGTTTTTCGTGATTGGAAGACAATTTAGATCATGCTCAATGACCGGGTGCATAAACTAGGGCAGAGTAAAAAATACAAGGTCCTACTTGGATATTCTGGGTTCTGTACGCATCCGCCTGATCAAAAATACATGATTTTCCTATTGCTGTCATAATCAAATTGCCCAACAAATACAAAGTCCATGCTACGCACCGCAACAAGATTCTTGAAAGTTTGTCTCTGGTTGGCTTGTGGTTTTACTTGGAAGTGTTAGTTTACTTTAAGAAAACCATTTGTAGCCAAATTTTACTTTGTATTGTGACCTACTTACTTGTGAACTTTAAATTGGTCTTAGTAACAAAGGTGTGTACATTGTATATATACATGTGTATGTAACGTTAAAGTCATCCTTATGCTCTTAATCTTTGGAATTTGTCTTAAAGTTGACATTACCATATTTTCTTGGCTTGAGCAAAATGAATCAAGAAAGTATATGCCTTTGAATTTCATAGTGGACTTTCAAACTATTCGTACGAGAAATCATGAGGGGCATTTTAATTGTTAAGATTCCCAAGTTTCACCTTGAAACTTTGACCTTTGCAAGTAACATAGTTTGGTTTTGAAATCGTATTTTGGATGGTCTTTGAACCCGTTGCTCGTACTCTACGCCAAAAGCATGAATCTCTTATCTTAAATGCGAAGGTGAACTCCTCCTTAATAACACTTCTTGCACTTTCTTTCAGTTGTAAAAAAAACGATAACAACGTTACCTCCAAATGTGATCACAACTTGATTCCTTCAAGAACACTCGATGTTAATACATAGTTGGTCTTAACCCACTGAGTTGGATTTTGAATTGGAAACCAGAGGTCATGTCTCGAAATTTTTGGCTGTGAAAACGGACACCTTCTATTTAGAATTTAAGACAACTGCACAAAATTGTTAGTCGCAATAAATCTGAATATGAAATTATAAAGCCAAAAGCAACAAAAGAAAATGCACAAAGAGGTGGGATCTTACGGTCAAAAATTAGGGTGCGACAATGGGGATTTGGTTATACCCCGAGTATGCATCAATGAACGATAATAATTTGAAAACTGCAGAGTTGTCAACCAATTTGTCGATGTTAGGAAAAGGATATGCATCTTTGAGGAATACCCTATTAAGATCGGTATAGTCAACAGACATTCTTCATTTTCCATTAGATTTTTTAACTAATACAATGTTAGACAGTCAGGTTGTGTACTGGGCTTCAGAAATGAAAATTTCCGCGAAGAGGTCTTTTACAGCTAATTCAACAGCCTCTGCTTTTTCAAGAGACTCCCTACGCCTACATTGTACTACGACCATATCAACAGGATCTATGGTCATCTGATGATAGGAAACATCGGGGTCCATCCCGATCATCTATGCAGCGCTCCATGCAAACAAGTGAGCATTCTCCCTTAGACAGACCTTCAATTGCTTCCTTGCCAAGTCAGGGAGTCTCGTGCCGATCTTCACGCCTTTATTTGGGTCTTTTCCAAGGAGAATGAGCTCGAAGTCTCCATCGGGAATTGGACATGTAGGAAGGAGAGGTTCCCCGTCGTTCCCCAATGTTGGAGATGTGTTTGATGTTTCTCCGCTCTGCTCCCGCTCGTTGGTGAAGCGGTTGTCGAGGTCGACTGAATTGACGCGAGGCAACGACTTCTACTCCTCGGATCGGGCTGGCTTGCTGGCATTCTTGGGCGTCATATTGATTTAGTTCAACCTCTTTATGGTTGCTTCAAAGCATCTTCTCGTGGCCTCAATGTCCCCATGAAGAGTGATGATGTGACCCTTGGTCGTATAGTACTTCATCTTTAAGTGGACAGTGGATGGCACGGCGGTCAACTCGGACAAAGTTGGTCTTCCTAGAATGCACTGGTACAGAGATGGGCACTCTATAACCAGGAAACAGACTGACAGGTCTGGCAGTTTCCTCTTCCCAGAAGGTGACAAGCAGCTCGACATAGCCCTATGGCTTAATGGTCGTGTCATTGAAGCCCTACAGGTCGAAGCCTATATACGACATCAAATGCCTCTCATCAAGTTGGAGAGTGGTGAATAGATGAGCTTACATATATCAAAGGAGATCCCTTGTTCGACCAGAATGCGGTGGGCGTCGAAGTTCGTCATTTGTGCTCTCACAAGCATAGCAGCTCCTCGAAGTAGAAAGTGATGAGGTTTAATTTTCCCTAGAGCCTGTCGAGGGTTGCGTTCTGGTTCGAGCTTGCATCAATTAGCTCATCGAGTTTCCTTTTCACCAAACCCACGGTGAGCTTGTTGAATGCTTCGCCGAATATGACCATGGCGGAGGGGAAGTTCTCCCAAGTACTGTGGGAAGACAAAGGCGTGTCTGCCTCGTCGGGGACGTAGAAGTCCTTAGGATGAGAGACACAGAGGGTGACCTGTAAGCCGGTGTTGTCAGAGAATGGTATTTCCTCCTCGACCTTCTTTGTCTCACATACGTCTTATCGAGGAGCCTCACTTCTCTTGGTGTACTGTTACAGGCGTCCCTCCTTGATGAGGATCTCGATTGCACCCTTGAGGTGGATATATTCTTTTGTGACGTGCCTATGGATAATGTGAAACTGGAAGCACTTGGATTTGTTAACATTTGTCTTAGGGGTGTTGGCCTAGGAAAACGAACCCCACCATATTGGAATTCCGAGTTTATGCATCTCTTCTTTTCTCATCGCCTCTCCGAGGAGCCACAGGGTCATCATACTTCGCGACTTTAGTACTCTCCTGGTTCCATGAGTCGCGGGAATTGTTGGCGGCCTCTCTCTCCTAGTACTGGATGTAGGCATGGGCTTTAAGGAGAAAGTCATCCAGCGAATGGGGCATCTCAATGCCAACTGCTTTAGCAAAGTCGTTGCAAGGGCGCAACCCTTGCTGGAGTAGGTATCTCTTCACCTGGTCATCCGTGGGGATTTAGACGGCCTCTCGGAGAGATTCGTCTTTCCCCTGTATGATGGCCTCGAGCGACGCCTCAGATTTTGGATGTCATCATGAGGCGGTGAAGTGCCTGGTGAACTATGTTTTCAAATCCTTCCAGGAGATGATGGACTCCAAGGAGAGACTTTTGTACCACACCATGGCACCCTTCCTCAGAGTTGTGGGGAAGAGTCTACATTTGGTGGCACCTCTGACATTTCGGTAGTCGAGCATCGCATCGATGTTTTCGATCTGATTGTCTAGGTCCGTCGTGCCATCACAGGTTGCCAGGCTTGGCGATTTTTTCATCCCGACAGGGAGAGGAGTCTCCATAATTGCTCGGGACAGTAGACCGCAGGGGTCATCTTCATCGCTTCGGACCGGTGAGCGCAACGGGGAGAGGTTGTGCTACAAACTTATGTCGTGGCGCGACGAGTTCTTTGGTAGACCCCTCGACTTGTCTAGTTGCCCGCCAACTTTGCTCCTCTTGGGAACTGGGGAGCAGCACTCCCTGCGGGGAGGAGTTCGATCACGCTTCTGGGTAATCTCAGGTTGTAACCTTTCTAGCTGCGGGAAACGTATGAGTTTTCACAGGGAGAGGCTTTGGGATTCATCTTGTTAGGTTCTCCGCGGAGGAGAGTATGGACGGGTGTCTCATCGTCGCAGGGACTGGCTACCAGAATCAGGTCGTTGGTGTCTCCGCAGGGGAGATCACGATTGATAGTCTTTCTCTAGCATTCTAATCTATTCACTCTGCTGGAAAATCATGAAGTTGGTATGTTTGATTTCCGTAAACAAGGCCATAGTGGTAGGATCAACATTGGGTGGCACAAGAGTTGGTTGAAAAACTCCCAGAGTCTTAAAATGTTAGATGGAGCTATAGTTTGCATTGTCGGATGAGGGAGAGGCAGTGCGTCCATCCCTAGGGTCACCCTCCTTAGTAGCGGCCGTCACATCGTTGTCGTGATCATCATCGACAATGAAGGTGGTGAAGGTAGCTTTGTGAACGTTATTGTCGGTTGATTGGCCATGATCAAAGGTTTTTAAAGGTTTGATTTGGTCTTCAGGTTTCAGAGAAAGAAAAGACAGGGGAGCAAAAGGTTCCCAAAGACGGCAAACTGATCTTACCGATATTAAAAGTTCAATCAGCAGCCAGCAACACGTCGTGAGCTCCAAATTTGTTGGTGATGGAGAAGATAAGGGGGTGTACCTACAAGACATTCTGATGCCAAAGTGAGGTTCAGAGTGAAAGAGAGAAAGAGTAAATACAGAGTGAAGGAATTTAGAATACCTGGCCCTCTAATGGAGGAGGGTATTTATAATGTACCCTCAGTGTTGTGCCAACGGTCATCTGTTGTGGGCTGGATCGTAAGGCCCATAACAGATGACTGCCAGGATCCTACATGGAAGTATGGAAGACCAGCACATGGTCTTCGTCCTAGGTTAACTGCGTCACGAACTTCGGGAAGTGGATGACTTATTCTCAAGGGTGTGAGTTCAGTTGATGACGTGTTCCCGCGTGAGGAGCACGTGGAGAATATGTAGAGAATGTGGCCTCCAATGGCTATGGAGGATTGAGCATGTGTTGGACCATCCTTGATGCAGAGCTGGGCTGGGTTGTTCCCGATGGTGGGCCAGCCCCAGGCCCAGTCCAGAGCAAAAGTGAATTATACTCTTTGATTGATTGAGGATATCATATCCAGCTGAATTTAAAGTGTCTTTATTTCATAGTGTCATACCCCAAATTTTACCCTCAGATTATTAGGTTCATTTCACATTTCATTTTGTTCATTATTGTGTTTTAACTAATCGCTAACCGGTTTGCTCAGTCTGTTTGTTTTTGCAGGAAAATAACAACGTGTGCGCTTTAATTTAGGAAGTGCAAAAGGGTCATTAATTTACAGTCTGTTGACGATTATGAAGCAAAGTCTTTATTAGAGATTACTCAAACAATTAGGGTTCCTATCTCCGAATCATGTGATTTTTATTTGAGAATGAGTTGAATTTTATGACAATATTGACGCCAGATTCCTCTTGACGCAGTACATCTTTATTCGAGAACCGGGATTTAGTCATCAGTTGGATTTTAGAATGCCGTTTGATATGTATACCATGTTGATTTAAGGTCGTTGAAATATAAATGAATTTGGGTTGAATTGGTGCGAGAATCTGTTCCAAGGAATTTATCCTAACAAGCGCACATTTTTCTGTTTTTTTTCTACTGGTTACGAGTTAATTTTTGAAGGCACAGTGGAATTATGGTTTGCATTGAGTTTATAATAAATATCAGTTGGTTTAATCGCGAGTATCAGTTGATTCGATTCAGGTTACAATGTCAGGTTTACTCAAGATACAACTTGGAATTTAAGTGCGGAATAAAATTCATTTTGATACGGAATTGGGTTTATCTGTTTATTTATTCAGGGCCATATTCGTAGATTTTTATTATCGAGTACGAATTAATTTTCAAGGGATTCGTTTGAACTCAAAAGTTACGTTGGATGTAATTTAATTTCAAGTATTGTGCAAAGTCGTTAATTTCCGAATTCGGATTGTGAAATGTCAAGTTTATTCGAAGGAACACAAATTGAATTTAGTCAAAAAAATCAAAGTTTTATTGAAGATTGAATTTATTTTTCAATTTTTGTACAATTTTCGATTACAACATGTTCAGAAATACAAATTACATCCTAAATCCTAAATTTATCCTAAAAGCTTAACTCCAAAGTTCTTCACTTCCGATTCTTCATCATCGCTGAATCTCCAGACCTGCATAATTAGACATGTCAGACAAAAATGGTTAAGAGTCAGTTAATCAAAAAAATGGTTTTTTATTTTTCAGAACCTCAAAGTATATTCATCATTGGGTCCGGGAGGGGCAACAAATGAATGTCGCCACACCCCCCGATTCCGATTTCCAACCTCGACAAAAATCCGGTAATTTCTGTTCTTTGAGAGAGAGAAAAAGAGCTTATTTGGAAAAGTGATTTTGCAAGCCAAACGGGTCCTTAAGGAAAATCAACATTTCAAATCCAGATCCAGACACAAAAAATCCCGCAAGCCAAATCTGGATATCCAAAAAAATCCAGCAAGCATAATCCATCTCCAAATCTGGATTTCACAAAATCCGGATATCCAAAAATCCAGCAAATCAAACCCAATTCATATAATAAATAAACGGAAAATCTGAAAAATCAGTGAAAAATATCAGATTATATTGCCATCACCAACAAATTTGTAGTTACAAAACAAAACCAAAACAGAAAAATAATGTAAGACATCATAATTCAGGCCCAGAAGAAGGAAGAACCAATTAAAAAACCATAATATAAAACCAACAGCGCAAGCATCATAAGGGAGGACAAATTCCTTTGAACCCTAACAAATTATCAAAACGGCGACCATAAACCACAAGAAACAACAACCGCGGACAGGCCAAACTTAGAGGATTCCTCATCATCGTCAACTCACAACCAACAACATCACAGCGAACAACATCGTCAAACTTCACCATCACCATCAGCGGACCAAACGAAACGCCCAGCAACAACCTCAGATTTTCATCATCATCGACTACACCAACACCGTCTTCCTTTCCAACTGTGGCCGGAAAACGCGAACGAAAACTCACGACTCACCATCATCATCACCCGTTGCCAAACCGCTCCGAACCTAAAGAAGGGTGAGCAATTTGTTTAATTGGATTTTGTTCTTTTTAACAGGGTCCATAAATGGAAGAAGAGAAGCCATGAAAAGAAAATGCATGAGCATAAGAGAGAACGAATGAGACAGAGAAGAGAAAAGATAAAAAAAACGCAGCAAAACCCTCTCTATGAGGTTGCCGCCGGCTAAGGAAATAAAGGTTCAACCTTAATTTTTTTGTTGGCCTCCTTTTATATCCTGTGACCGGGTCGGGTCTGGGTTGGTGACCAGCCCGACCCGTTTTGATTTATATTGTTTATTTTATGTTTTAGTTTATTTTTTATTATTATTTAATTACTATTTTATATTTTCTTTATTAATTAAAACATAAATTAAAAATAAATAAAACATTTTTTAAATTAAAACTTTTACCCATAATTTAACCCAAAAACTCTTTTTAATAAAAACTAAGGAAATTAATTTAGGAACAAAGTTTTCTTTAATTAATCCTTTTTTAAAAATTAAACCTAAGATATTATTAATAAAAATTAACTTTTAAAACTAAAACCCTTTTTTAAGAAATTACTAACTTTTTTTTAAATATAGATTTTCCAATACATTTTAATTAAAATTAACTTTCTAGTGTGTTTTCTATTTCAAAATCAAAATTAATTTTTTCTTTAAAATTAAAATCAATCCATTTTTATAAATAAATTAACTCTTTTTTTTACCTACTAAAGCTTTTTAAAATAATTGCTAACGGTTTTTAAACATTAAGATTAATTTATTTTCAATTAATTACAAAACTTTTTCTTAAAAATATTTCTAACCTAAATTTCTAACACTTTCACTTTTAATTTCTAATTGAACCCTAACCTAAAAATTCTAAAATTAATAGCCAAAATTCCTAAGATTTCTGTCTAATTTTCGTCTAACTTTTACACAACAAATAAACACAAGCACACTAAGTGCACACGATCCTACTGATCACATCATCATACAACATTCATATGTTACACGCATCACCATGTGTCAAACACTTATTACGCACCATTCAATTATATTAATTAAGTTCCATATCATATAGTTACACCCTTTAACACTAACTACACTCTAATCATCGCCAAACATCATCTCCATACCTATCATAGCCACAGAGGTCTCTCAGAATAAGAGCACAACACTAAAACAGCAAAATCCCCATTTTTGGCACCTCAGACTGTCCATACGCGTATTGGCCTGTGCCATACGCGTATGACTTTCTCATACGCCAAGGCCATATGCGTATCTCCTCCTCATACGCGTATGCCCAGAGGAAAATTCCCCCTCAATATGCATATCACCATGCCATACGCTTATTGCCTAGTCCTATACGCGTACCATACGCGTTTGGGCAGAGAGCCGTGTCACAAATCCCTCCCCTGCCACCCATACACGTATTGCCTCCCATTTCTATGTTACTCTAATCACCATTTCATCAGTTTTTCTCTCTAGAAATCTACCCCTGTGTTCATCACCATTATCACAAATAGACACATAAAATTTTCACCAAAATCACACCAATGTGTGCACGAATTTCATCATCAACAACAACAACAATCAACACATCATCATATAGTTCATGTTCATACAATTTCCTACGGGGTTAAGGAATCCCCACTACCCAATTCATGCATACGATCAATTAAAACCCGTTTCTCTCCCCTTACCTCGATTATGAACGGATTGCTGAAGAATTCCTGCGAATTAGACAGCTCTAGCCTTGTTCTTGATCTTCCTTGTTCTTCCTCCTTAACCTTTCTCTAAAACCGTTTTTTATCGTGTAATTCCGTCTTTGTTTTATCTAAAACCCTAAATATCTCTTAATCCTAATTTTAATTACTAATCTAATAATAATACAAATAATCATAATAATAATAATAAAATAAAAATATTACTTTTAATTATTAAATTATTATCATTATTAATTATATAATATTAATATTAAACTCTATATTTCATTAAACAAATCTTATAGTCTAAGGGCACTCACTAACGCACTCAGACACACTCCCACATAAGGACACCCAACACAAAATAACACCAAAAAGATTAAATAATTAAAATGGGTGTTACATCCATCACCAAATTTCCCCTTTCATCGTCACTAAGCCACAAAGTTAAAAGACTATAAATGATTGACAAATAAATTATATATATATATATATATATATATATATATATATATATATATATATATATATATATATATATATATATATATATATATATATATATATATATATATATATATATATATATATATATATATATATATATATATATATATATATATATATATATATATATATATATATATATATATATATATATATATATATATATATATATATATATATATATATATATATATATATATATATATATATATATATATATATATATATATATATATATATATATATATATATATATATATATATATATATATATATATATATATATATATATATATATATATATATATATATATATATATATATATATATATATATATATATATATATATATATATATATATATATATGTAATCACAAAGTTAAATAATGAAGCTCAATGTTATTTGTATTCACCATATTCACATTGTATTATAGTATAATAGACGTAAAATATTTCAATATTTTATTTCTTCTCCGTCACCAAATTTTATGTTTCTTCACCACCAATGCAACAAAGTTAAAGACTATAAATGAATGCACCATATTTTATATATACAAATATTAATTAAGTAAATAGGAAAGCTCAATATTATGTATATTTATCACATTCACATTGAGTTATAATATATTAAATGTTAAAAAATTTAATATTTTTCTTCTTCATTACCACATTGAGCTTCAAAAAGTTAACAGAAAAATATTAAAATTTTTAACATTTAATATGCCATAACTCAATGTGAATGTGGTACATATACATATTATTGAGCTTTACTATTTAATTAAATTTAATTATTATCCGTATATTTAAAATATGGTGCATTCATTTATTGTCTTTTGACTTTGTTGCTTTGGTGGTGAAGAAACATAAAATTTGGTGATGGAGAAGAAGTAAAATATTGAAATATATAACATCTATTATACAATAATACAATGTGAATATGGTGAATACAAATAACATTGAGCTTCATTATATATATAAAATTTATTTGTCAATCATTTATAGTCTTTAAACTTTGTGGCTTAGTGACGACGAAAGAGGAAATTAGGTGGTGGAGAAGAAATATATTGAATATATTTGCATCTAATATACCATAATTCAATGTTAGAATGGTAAATATAAATAAATTTTAGATTTATTATTTAATTAAAATTATTACCTATATTATATGAAATATATGTCATGGATTATAGTATTTGAAGTTTGTTTCTTATTGGGGAAGAAACCTAAAATTTTGTGAAGAAGAAGAAGAAAAAAATATAATTATTATTACATCTATTACAGTCTATTATGTTTGTTTCTTAGTGATGAAAAACCTAAAAATTTATCATCGTGAAGAAAAATATTGAATATTTTTAGATGAAGTATTCCATAAGTCAATGTGAATACGATGAATATAAATAATACCGGGCTTTATTATTTAATTTTAATTGTTACCCATATGTATAAATTATGGGTCATTTATTTATTGTCTTTTAACTTAGTTTCTTAGAGATGAAGAAACCTAAATTTTGGTGATGGAGAAGAAGAAAAATACAAATTTTTTTTTACATATATTATACCATAATACAATATAATTATGGTGAATACAAATAACACTGAACTCATTATTTAGTTTTAATTATTACCCATATATATATATATATATATATATATATATATATATATATATATATATATATATATATATATATATATATATATATATATATATATATATATATATATATATATATATATATATATATATATATATATATATATATATATATATATATATATATATAGTTTACGGGTCTTTCATTTATAGTCTTTTAACTTTGTGTTTTAATGATCGAGAAACCTAAAATATGGTAATGAAGAAGAAAAAAATTAAATTTTTTAACATTTTATATGCCATAACTCAATGTGAATGTGGTACATATACATCATGTTGAGCATTACTATTTAATTTATTTATTATCTGTATATTCAAAATATGGTGCATTCATTTATTGCCTTTTGACTTTGTTGCTTTGGGGGTGAAGAAACATAAAATTTTGTGACGGAGAAGAAGTAAAATATTGAAATATTTCACATATATTATAGAATAATACAATGTGAATATGGTGAATACAAATAACATTGAGCTTTATTATTTAACTTTTGTGATTACACATATATATAAAATTTATTTGTCATCATTTATAGTCTTTTAACTTTGTGGCATAGTGACGACGAAAGAGGAAATTAGGTGATGGAGAAGAAATATATTCAATATATTTGCATCTAATATACCATAACTCAATGTTTTTAAATAAATTTGAGCTTGATTATTTAATTAAAATTATTACCTATATTATATTAAATATATGTCATGGATTATAGTCTTTGAAGTTTGTTTCTTATTGGGGAAGAAACCTAAAAGTCTGTGAAGAAAAAGAAGAATAAAATATAATTACTATTACATTTATTACAGTCTATTATATTTGTTTCTTAGTGATGAAAAACCTACAAATTTATCATCGTGAAGAAAAATATTAAATATTTTTAGATGTAGTATTCCATAAGTCAATGTGAATACGATGAATAAAAATAATACCGAGCTTTATTATTTAATTTTAATTGTTACCCATATGTATAAATTATGGGTCATTTATTTATTGTCTTTTAACTTAGTTTCTTAGAGATGAAGAAACCTAAATTTTGGTGATGGAGAAGAAGAAAAATACATGAATTTTTTTTTACATATATTATACCATAATACAATATAATTATGGTGAATAGAAATAACATTGAACTCATTATTTAGTTTTAATTATTACCCATATATATATATATATATATATATATATATATATATATATATATATATATATATATATATATATATATATATATATATATATATATATATATATATATATATATATATATATATATATATATATATATATATATATATATATATATATATATATATATATATATATATATATATATATATATATATATATATATATATATATATATATATATATATATATATATATATATATATATATATATATATATATATATATATATATATATATATATATATATATATATATATATATATATATATATATATATATATATATATATATATATATATATATATATATATATATATATATATATATATATATATATATATATATATATATATATATCTGTGTGTGTGTGTGTGTGTGTGTGTGTGTCAATATATATTTATATATATATATATATATATATATATATATATATATATATATATATATATATATATATATATATATATATATATATATATATATATATATATATATATATATATATATATATATATATATATATATATATATATATATATATATATATATATATATATATATATATATATATATATATATATATATATATATATATATATATATATATATATATATATATATATATATATATATATAGTTTACGGGTCATTCATTTATATTCTTTTAACTGTATCTTTTAATAATCGAGAAACCTAAAATATGGTAAGGAAGAAGAAAAATATTAAAATTTTTAACATTTAATATGCCATAACTCAATGCGAATGTGATAAATATACATAATATTGAGCTTTACTATTTAATTTATTTATAATCTGTATATTCAAAATATGGTGCATTCATTTATTGTCTTTTGACTTCGTTGCTTTGGTGGTGATGAAACATAAAATTTTATGACGGAGAAGAAGTGAAATATTGAAATATTTCACATCTATTATACACAAATACAATGTGAATATGGTGAATACAAATAACATTGAGCTTTATTATTTAACTTTTGTGATTACACATATATATAAAATTTATTTGTCGATCATTTATAGTCTTTTAACTTTGTGGCTTAGTGACGACGAAAGAGGAAGTTAGGTGATGGAGAAGAAATATATTGAATATATTTGCATACAATATACCATAATTCAATGTTATAAATAAATTTGAACTTTATTATTTAATTAAAATTATTACCTATATTATATGAAATATATGTCATGGATTATAGTCTTTGAAGTTTGTTTCTTATTGGGGAAGAAACCTAAAATTTTGTGAAGAAGAATAAGAATAAAATATAATTATTCTTACATCTATTACAGTCTATTATGTTTGTTTCTTAGTGATGAAAAATCTAAAAATGTATCATCGTGAAGAAAAATATTGAATATTTTTAGATGTAGTATTCCATAAGTCAATGTGAATACGATGAATATAAATAATACCGAGGTTTATTATTTAATTTTAATTGTTACCCATATGTATAAATGACGGCTCATTTGTTTATTGTCTTTTAACTTAGTTTCTTAGAGGTGAGGAAACCTAAATTTTGGTAATGGAGAAGAAGAAAAATACATAAATGTTTAACATATATTATACCATATTACAGAGTAATTATGGTGAATACAAATAACATTGAACTCATTATTTAATTTTAATTATTACCCATATATATATATATATATATATATATATATATATATATATATATATATATATATATATATATATATATATATATATATATATATATATATATATATATATATATATAGTTTACGGGTCATTCATTTATAGTCTCTTAACTTTGTCTCTTAATGATCGAGAAACCTAAAATATGGTAATGAAGAAGAAAAATATTAAATGTTTTAACATTTAATATGCCATAACTCAATGTGAATGTGGTAAATATAAATAATATTGAGCTTTACTATTTAATTTTATTATTATCCGTATAATTAAAATATGGTGCATTCATTCATTGTCTTTTGACTTTGTTGCTTTAGTGGTGAAGAAACATAAAATTTGGTGACGGAGAAAAAGTAAAATATTGAAAAATTTCACATCTATTATACAATAATACAATGTGAATGTGGTGAATACAAATAACATTGAGCTTCATTATTTAACTTTTGTGATTGCACATATATATAAAATTTATTTGTCAATGATTTATAGTCTTTTAACTTTGTGGCTTAGTGACGACGAAAGAGGAAATTAGGCGATGGAGAAGAAATATATTGAATATATTTGCATCTAATATACAATAATTCAATTTGAAAATGGTAAATATAAATAAAATTGAGCTTGATTATTTAATTAAAATTATTACCTATATTATATGAAATACATGTCATGGATTATAGTCTTCGAAGTTTGTTTCTTATTGGGGAAGAAACCTAAATTTTTTTTTTGAAGAAGAATAAAATTTAATTATTATTACATCTATTACAATCTATTATGTTTGTTTCTTAGTGATGAAAAAACTAAAAATTTATCATGGTGAAGAAAAATTTTGAATATTTTTACATGTAGTATTCCATAAGACAATGTAAATATGATGAATATAAATAATACCGAGCTTAATTATTTAATTTTAATTATTACCCATATGTATAAATTATGGGTCATTTATTTATTGTCTTTTAACTTAGTTTCTTAGAGGTGAAAAAAACTAAATTTTGGTGATAGAGAAGAAGAAAAATATAGAAACTTTTTTACATCTATTATACTATAATACAATGTGATTATGGTGAGTAAACATAATATTGAACTTGATTTTTTAATTTTAATTAATACCGATATATATATATATATATATATATATATATATATATATATATATATATATATATATATATATATATATATATATATATATATATATATATATATATATATATATATATATATATATATATATATATATATATATATATATATATATATATATATATATATATATATATATATATATATATATATATATATATATATATATATATATATATATATATATATATATATATATATATATATATATATATATAATTTACGGGTCATTCATTTATAGTCTTTTAAGTTTGTCTCTTAATGATCGAGAAACCTAATATATGGTAATGAATAAGAAAAATATTAAATTTTTTAACGTTTAACATACCATAAATCAATGTGAATGTGGTAAATATGCATAATATTGAGCTTTAATATTTAATTTAATTAATATCTGTATATATAATGTATGGTGCATTCATTTATAGTATTTTAACTTTGTTGCTTTGGTCGTGAAGAAACATAAAATTTGGTGACAGATAAAAATTAAAATATTGAAATATTTTACATCTATTATACTATAATACAATGTGAATATGGTGAATACAAATAACATTAAGCGTCATTATTTAACTTTTGTGATAACACACACACACACACACACACAGCGTCATTATTTAACTTTTGTGATAACACACACACACACACACACACACACACACACACACACACACACACACACACACACACACACACACACACACACACACACACACACACATATATATATATATATATATATATATATATATATATATATATATATATATATATATATATATATATATATATATATATATAATTTATTTGTCAATCATTTATAGTGTTTTAACTTTGTGGCTTAGTGACGACGAAAGATGCAATTTGGTGACGGAGAAGAAACATATTGAATATATTTGCATCTAATATACCGTAATTCAAGGTGAAAATTTAAATATAAATAAATTTGAGCATGATTATTTAAGAAAAATTATTACCTTTATTATAAGAAATATATGTCATGTATTATAGTCTTTGAAGTTTGTTTTTTATTGGGGAAAAAACCTAAACTTTTTTGAAGATGAAGAAGAATAAAATATTATAATTTTTTACATCTATTTCAATCTATTATGTTTGTCGCTTAGTGATGAAAAAACTAAAACTTTATTATGATGAAGAAAAATTTAGAATATTTTTAGATGTAGTATACCATAAGTCAATGTGACTACGATGAATATAAATGATATTAAGCCTGATTATATAATTTTAATTGTTACCCATATGTATAAATTATGGGTCATTTATTTATTGTCTTTTAACTTAGTTTCTTAGAGGTGAAGAAACCTAGTTTTTGGTGATAGAGAAGAACAAAAATATATAATTTTTTGACATCTGTTATACCATTATACAATGTGATTATGGTGAATAAACATAATGTTGAACTTGATTATTTAATTTTAATATATATATATATATATATATATATATATATATATATATATATATATATATATATATATATATATATATATATATATATATATATATATATATATATATATATAATTAACGGGTCATTCATTTATAACCTTTTAACTTTGTCTCTTAATGATCCAGAAGCCTAAAATACAGTAATGAAGAAGAAAAATATTAAATATTTTAATATTTAACATACCATAAATCAATGTGAATGTGGTATACCATAAGTCAATGTGAATACGAGGAATATAAATAATATTGAGATTGATTATATAATTTTAATTGTTACCCATATTTATATAAATTATGGGTCATTTATTTATTGTCTTTTAACTTAGTTTTTAAAGGTGAAAAAACCTAATTTTTGGTGATAGAGAATAAGAAAAATAAAAATATTTTTTACATCTATTATACCATAACACAATCTGATTATGGGTCATTCATTCATTTATAGTCGTTTAACTTTGTCTCTTAAAGGTTGAGAACCCTAAAATATGGTAATAAAGAAGAAAAATATTAAATTTTTTTTATATTTAATAAACCATACCTCAATGTGAATGTGGTAAATATAGATATTATTGAGATTTAATATTTAATATAATTATTATCCGTATATACAAAATATGGTGCATTCATTTATTGTCTTTTAACTTTGTTGCTTTGGTGGTGAACAAACATAAAATTTGGTGACGGAGAAGAAATAAATATTGAAACATTTTACATCTATTATACTATAATACAATGTGAATATGGTGAATACAAATGACATTGAGCGTCCTTATTTACTTTTGTGATTACACACACACACACACACACACACAGATATATATATATATATATATATATATATATATATATATATATATATATATATATATATATATATATATATATATATATATATATATATATATATATATATATATATATATATATATATATATATATATATATATATATATATATATATATATATATATATATATAAAATTTATTTGTAAATCATTCATAGTCTTTTAACATATAAAAATTTATTTGTCAATCATTTGGTGATGGAGAAGAAACATATTGAATATATTTGCATCTAATATACCATAATTCAAATTGAAAATGGAAAATTTAAATAAATTTGAGCTTGATTATTTAATTAAAATTATTACCTATATAAAAATTATTACTTAGAAAAATAAAATATAATTTTTTACATCTACAATAGTCTATTATGTTTGTTGCTTATTAATAAAAAAACATAAAACTTTTGGATGGTGAAGAAAAATATTGAATATTTTTAGATTTAATATACCATATGTTAATGTGAATATGATGAATATAAAAAATATTGAGCTTTATTATTTAATTCTAATTAATATTCATATGTATAAATTATGGGTCATTCATTTGTAGTCTCTTAACTTATATTCTTAGAGGTGAAGAAACCAAAATTTGGGTGATGGAGAAGTAGAAAAATATATAAATGTTTTACATATATTACACCATAATACAATGTGATTATGGTGAATACAAATAAAATTGAGCTTAACTATTTACTTTTAGTGATAACTCATGTTGATATAAGTTATTTGTCATTCATTTATACTCCTTTAACTCTTTGGCTTAGTAACGAAGAAACATGAAATTTGGCGATGGAGAAGAAACATATTGAATATATTTACCTCTAATTTACACTAATTCAATTTGAAAATGGTAAATATCAATAAATTTTAACTTGATTATTTATTTTAAGTATTACCCATTTTATATAAAATATATGTCATGGGTTATAGTCTGTTAACTTTGTTTTTTGTGATGGAGTAGAAAAATAAAATATAATTAATTTTTTACATCTACTACAGTCTATCATGTTTGTTGCTAATTGATAAAAAACCAAAAACTTTTAGACGGTGAAGAAAAATATAGAATATTTTTAGATGTAATATATCGTATGTCAATGTGAATACGATGAATATAAATAATGTTGAGCTTGATTATTTAAGTATGTCAATGTGAATACGATGAATATAAATAATGTTGAGCTTGATCTCTTAACTTATATTCTTAGAGGTGAAAAAACCAAAATTTTGGTGAGGGAGAATAAGAAAAATATAAAAATGTTTTGCATATATTGTACCACAATACAATATGATTATGGTGAATACAAATAACATTGAGCTTAACTATTTACTTTCAGTGATAACTCATGTAGATATAAGTTATTTGTCATTCATTTATACTTTTTTTAACTCTGTGGCTTAGTGACGAAAAAACATGAAATTTGGTGATGGAGAAGAAACATATTGAATATATTTACATCTAATTTACCATAATTCAATGTGAACATGGTAAATATTAATAAATTTTAGCTTGATTATATATTTTAATTATTACCTATTTTATATAAAATATATGTCATGGATTATATAGTCCTTTAACTTTGTTTTTTAGTGGAGAAAAACCTAAAATTTTGTGATGGAGTATAAAATAAAATATAATTAATTTTTTACATATACTATAATCTATTATGTTTGTTGCTTAGTGATAAAAAAAACCTAAAACTTTTGGATGATGAAGAAAAACATTTAATATTTTTAGATGTAATATAGCATAAATCAATGTGAATATGTTGAATATAAACAATATTGAGATTGATTATTTAATTCTAATTGTTATTCATATGTATAAATTATGGGTCATTCATTTGTAGTCTCTTAATTTAGTTTCTTAGAGGAGAAGAAAACAAAATTTGGGTGACGGAGAAATAGAAAAATATAGAAATTATTTACACCTATTAGATCATAGTACAATGTGATAATAGTGAATACAAATAACATTGAGCTTAACTATTTACTTTTAATGATAACCCATGTAGATATAAGTTATTTGTCATTGATTTATAGTCTTTTAACTCTGTGGCTTAATGACAAAGAAACATGAAATTTGGTGATGGAGAAGAAACATATTGAATATATTTACATCTAATTTACCATAATTGAATTTGAAAATGGTAAATATCAATAACTTTTAGCTTGATTATTTATTTTAATTATTACCTATTTTATATAAAATATATGTCATTGATTATAGTCTTTTAATTTGTTTTTTAGTGGGGAAAAACCAAAAATTGTGTGATGGAGTAAAAAAAATAAAATATAATTAATTTTTTACATCTACTATAGTCTATTATGTCTTTTTCTTAGTGATAACAAATCCTAAAACTTTTGGATGGTGAAAAAAAATATTTAATATTTTTAGATGTAATATACCATATGTCAATGTTAATACGATGAATATAAACAATATTGATCTTGATAATTTAATTTTAATTGTTATGCATATGTATAAATTATGGGTCATTCATTTGCAGTCTCTTAACTTATATTCTTAGAAGTGAAGAAACCAAAATATTGGTGATGGAGAAGAAGAAAAATATAGAAATGTTTTACATATATTATACCATAATACAATGTGATTATGGTGAATACAAATAACATTGAGCTTAACTATTTACTTTTAGTGATAACTCATGTAGATATATGTTACTTGTCATTCATTTATAGTCTTTTCCCTTTGTTGCTTAGTGACGAAGAAACAACAAAATTTGGTGATGGAGAAGAAACATATTGAATATATTTACATCTAATTTACCATAATCCAATGTGAAAATAGTAAATATCAATAAATTTTAGCTTTATTATTTATATAAATTATTACCTATTTTATATAAAACATATGTCATGGATTATAGTCTTTTAACTTTGTTTTTTTTAAGTTTTAGTGATAACTCATGTAGATATAAGTTATTTGTCATTCATTTATATTCTTTTAACTCTGTACCTTAGTAACGAAGAAACATGAAATTTGGTGAAGGAGAAGAAACATGTTGAACATATTTACATCTAATTTACCATAATTCAATGTGAAAATGGTAGATATCAATAAATTTTAGCTTGATTATTTATTTTAATAATTACCTATTTTATATAAAATATATGTCATAGATTATAGTCTTTTGACTTTGTTTTTTAGTGGGGAAAAACCTAAAATTTTGTGCTGGAGTAGAAAAATAAAATACGATTAATTTCTTACATCTACTGTAGTCTATTTTGTTTCTTGGTTAGTGATAAAAAAACATATTGAGCTTGATTATTTAATTTTAATTTTTATGCTTATGTATAAATTATGGGTCATTCATTTTTAGTTTCTTAACTTATATTCTTAGAGGTGAAGAAACCAAAATTTTGGTGATGGAGAAGAAGAAAAATATAGAAATGTTTTACATATATTATACCATAATACAATGTGATTATGGTGAATACAAATAACATTGAGCCTAACTATTTACTTTTAGTGATAACTCATGTAGATATAAATTATTTGTTATTTGTTTATAGTCTTTTAACTCTGTGGCTTAGTGACGAAGAAACATGAAATTTGTTGATGGAGAACAAACATATTGAATATATTTACATCTAATTTACCATAATTCAATGTGAAAATGGTAAATATCAATAAATTTTAGCTTGATTATTTATTTTATTTATTACCTATTTTATATAAAATATATGTCATGGATTATAGTCTTTTAACTTTCTTTTTTCAGAGGGGAAAAACCTAAAATTTTGTGGTGGAGTAGAAAAATAAAATACAATAAATTTTTTACATCTACTGTAGTCTATTATGTTTGTTGCTTATTAATAGAAAAACCTAAAACTTTTGGAAGGTGAAGAAAAATATTGATTATTTTTAGATGTAATATACCATATGTCAATGTGAATACAATGAATATAAACAATATTGAGCTTGATTATTTAATTTTAACTGTTATGCATATGTATAGATTATGGGTCATTCATTTGTAATTTCTTAACTTATATTCTTAGAGGTGAAGAAACCAAATTTTGGTGAGAGAGAAGAAGAAAAATATAGAAATGTTTTACATATATTATACCATAATACAATAAGATTATGGTGAATACGAATAACATTGAGCTTAACTATTTACTTTTAGTGATAACTCATGTAGATATAAGTTATTTGTCATTCGTTTATAGTCTTTTGACTCTGTGGCTTAGTGACGAAGAAACATGAAATTTGTTGATGGAGAAGAAACGTATTGAATATATTTACATCTAATTTACCATAATTCAATGTGAAAATGGTAAATATAAATAAATTTTAGCTTGATTATTTATTTTAATTATTACCTATTTTATATAAAATATATGTCATGGATTATAGTGTTTTAACTTTCTTTTTTAGAGGAGAAAAACCTAAAATTTTGTGCTAGAGTAGAAAAATAAGATACAATTAAATTTTTACATCTACTGTAGTCTATTATGTTTGTTGCTTAGTGATAAAAAAACCTAAAACTTTTGGATGGTGAAGAAAAATGTTGAATATTTTTAGATGTAATATACCATATGTCAATGTGAATACAATGAATATAAACAATATTGACCTTGATTACTTAATTTTAACTATTATGCATATGTATAAATTATGGGTTATTCATTTGTAGTCTCTTAACTTATATTCTAAGAGCTGAAGAAAATAAAATTTTGGTTATGGAGAAGAAGAAAAATATAGAAATGTTTTACATATATTATACCATAATACAATGTGATTATGGTGAATAAAAATAACATTGAGCTTAACGATTTACTTTTAGTGATAACTCATGTAGATATAAGTTATTTGTCATTCATTTATAGTCTTTTAACTCTGTACCTTAGTGACGAAGAAACATGAAATTTGGTGATGGAGAAGAAACATATTGAACATATTTACATCTAATTTACCATAATTCAATGCGAAAATTGTAAATATCATTAGATTTTAGCTTGATTATTTATTTTAATTATTACCTATTTTATATAAAATATATGTCAATGATTATAGTCTTTTAACTTTGTTTTTTAGTGGGGAAAAACCTAAAATTTTGTGCTGGAGTAGAAAAATGAAATACAATTAATTTTTTACATCTACTGTAGTCTATTATGTTTCTTGCTTAGTGATAAAAAAACCTAAAACTTTCGGATAGTGAAGAAAAATTCTGATTATTTTTAGATGTAATATACCATATGTCAATGTGAATACAATGAATATAAATAATATTGAGCTTGATTATTTAATTTTAATTTTTATGCTTATGTATAAATTATGGGTCATTCATTTTTAGTCTCTTAACTTATATTCTTAGAGGTGAAGAAACCAAAATATTGGTGATGGAGAAGAAGAAAAATATAGAAATGTTTTACATATATAATACCATAATGCAATGTGATTATGGTGAATACAAATAAAATTGAGCTTAACTATTTACTTTTAGTGATAACTCATGTAGATATAAGTTATTTGTCATTCGTTTATAGTCTTTTAACTCTGTGGCTTAGTGACGAAGAAACATGAAATTTTTTGATGGAGAAGAAACATATTGAATATATTTACAGCTAATTTACCTTAATTCAATGTGAAAATGGTAAATATCAATAAATGTTAGCTTGATTATTTATTTTAATTATTACCTATTTTATATAAAATATATGTCATGGATTATAGTCTTTTAACTTTCTTTTTTAGAGGAGAAAAACCTAAAATTTTGTGCTGGAGTAGAAAAATAAAATACAATTAAATTTTTACATCTACTATATTTATTATGTTTGTTGCTTATTAATAGAAAAACCTAAAATTTTTGGATGGTGAAGAAAAATGTTGAATATTTTTAGATGTAATATACCATATGTCAACGTGAGTACAATGAATATAAATAATATTGACCTTGATTACTTAATTTTAACTGTTATGCATATGTATAAATTACGGGTTATTCATTTGTAGTCTCTTAACTTATATTCTAAGAACTGAAGAAAACAAAATTTTGGTTATGGAAAAGAAGAAAAATATAGAAATGTTTTACATATATTATACCATAATACAATGTTATTATGGTGAATACAAATAACATTGAGCTTAACGATTTACATTTAGTGATAACTCATGTAGATATAAGTTATTTGTCATTCATTTATAGTCTTTTAACTCTGTACCTTAGTGACGAAGAAACATGAAATTTGGTGATGGAGAAGAAACATATTGAACATATTTACATCTAATTTACCATAATTCAATGTGAAAATTGTAAATATCAATAGATTTTAGCTTGATTATTTATTTTAATTATTACCTATTTTATATAAAATATATGTCATAGATTATAGTCTTTTAACTATATTTTTAGTGGGGAAAAACCTAAAATTTTGTGCTGGAGTAGAAAAATAAAATACAATTAATTTTTTACATCTACTGTAGTCTATTATGTTTCTTGCTTAGTGATGAAAAACCTAAAACTTTCGGATAGTGAAGAAAAATACTGATTATTTTTAGATGTAATATACCATATATCAATGTTAATACAATGAATATAAACAATATTGAGCTTGATTATTTAATTTTAATTTTTATGCTTATGTATAAATTATGGGTCATTCATTTTTAGTCTCTTAACTTATATTCTTAGAGGTGAAGAAACCGAAATATTGGTGATGGAGAAGAAGAAAAATATAGAAATGTTTTACATATATAATACCATAATGCAATGTGATTATGGTGAATACAAATAAAATTGAGCTTAACTGTTTACTTTTAGTGATAACTCATGTAGATATAAGTTATTTGTCATTCATTTATAGTCTTTTAACACTGTGGCTTATTGACGAAGAAACATGAAATTTGGTGATGGAGAAGAAACATATTGAATATATTTACATCTAATATACCATAATTCAATGTGAAAATGGTAAATATCAATAAATTTTAGCTTGATTATTTATTTTAATTATTACCTATTTTATATAAAATATATGTCATGGATAATAGTCTTTTAACTTTCTTTTTTAGTGGGAAAAACCTAAAATTTTGTGGTGGAGTAGAAAAATAAAATACTATTAAACTTTTACATCTACCATAGTCTATTATGTTTGTTGCTTATTAATAGAAAACCTAATACTTTTGGAAGGTGAAGAAAAATATTGATTAGTTTTAGATGTAATATACTGTATATCAATGTGAATACAATGAATATAAACAATATTTAGCTTGATTATTTAATTTTAACTATTATGCATATGTATAGATTATGGGTCATTCATTTGTTGTTTCTTAACTTATATTCTTAGAGGTGAAGAAACCAAAATTTTGGTGATGGAGAAAAAGAAAAATATAGAAATGTTTTACATATATTATACCATAATACAATGTGATTATGGTGAATACAAATAACATTGAGTTTAACTATTTACTTTTAGTGATAACTCATGTAGATATAAGTTATTTTTCATTCATTTATAGTCTTTTAACTCTGTGGCTTAGTGACGAAGAAACATGAAATTTGTTGATGGAGAAGAAACGTATTGAATATATTTACATCTAATTTACCATAATTCAATGTGAAAATGGTAAATATTAATAAATTTTAGCTTGATTATTTAATTTAATTATTACCTATTTTATATAAAATATATGTCATGGATTATAGTCTTTTAACTTTCTTTTTTAGAGGGGATAAACCTAAAATTTTGTGGTGGAGTAGAAAAATAAAATACAATTAATTTTTTACATGTACTGTAGTCTATTATGTTTGTTGCTTAGTGATAAAAAAACCTAAAACTTTTGGATGGTGAAGAAAAATGTTGAATATTTTTAGATGTAATATACCACATGTCAACTTGAATACAATGCATATAAATAATATTGACCTTGATTACTTAATTTTAACTGTTATGCATATGTATAAATTACGGGTTATTCATTTGTAGTCTCTTAACTTATATTCTAAGAGCTGAAGAAAACAAAATTTTGGTTATGGAGAAGAAGAAAAATATAGAAATGTTTTACATATATTATACCATAATACAATGTTATTATGGTGAATACAAATAACATTGAGCTTAACGATTTACATTTAGTGATAACTCATGTAGATATAAGTTATTTGTCATTCATTTATAGTCTTTTAACTCTGTACCTTAGTGACGAAGAAACATGAAATTTGGTGATGGAGAAGAAACATATTGAACATATTTACATCTAATTTACCATAATTCAATGTGAAAATTGTAAATATCAATAGATTTTAGCTTGATTATTTATTTTAATTATTACCTATTTTATATAAAATATATGTCATAGATTATAGTCTTTTAACTATATTTTTAGTGGGGAAAAACCTAAAATTTTGTGCTGGAGTAGAAAAATAAAATACAATTAATTTTTTACATCTACTGTAGTCTATTATGTTTCTTGCTTAGTGATGAAAAACCTAAAACTTTCGGATAGTGAAGAAAAATACTGATTATTTTTAGATGTAATATACCATATATCAATGTTAATACAATGAATATAAACAATATTGAGCTTGATTATTTAATTTTAATTTTTATGCTTATGTATAAATTATGGGTCATTCATTTTTAGTCTCTTAACTTATATTCTTAGAGGTGAAGAAACCGAAATATTGGTGATGGAGAAGAAGAAACATATAGAAATGTTTTACATATATAATACCATAATGCAATGTGATTATGGTGAATACAAATAAAATTGAGCTTAACTGTTTACTTTTAGTGATAACTCATGTAGATATAAGTTATTTGTCATTCATTTATAGTCTTTTAACACTGTGGCTTATTGACGAAGAAACATGAAATTTGGTGATGGAGAAGAAACATATTGAATATATTTACATCTAATATACCATAATTCAATGTGAAAATGGTAAATATCAATAAATTTTAGCTTGATTATTTATTTTAATTATTACCTATTTTATATAAAATATATGTCATGGATTATAGTCTTTTAACTTTCTTTTTTAGTGGGAAAAACCTAAAATTTTGTGGTGGAGTAGAAAAATAAAATACTATTAAACTTTTACATCTACTATAGTCTATTATGTTTGTTGCTTATTAATAGAAAACCTAATACTTTTGGAAGGTGAAGAAAAATATTGATTATTTTTAGATGTAATATACCGTATGTCAATGTGAATACAATGAATATAAACAATATTTATCTTGATTATTTAATTTTAACTATTATGCATATGTATAGATTATGGGTCATTCATTTGTTGTTTCTTAACGTATATTCTTAGAGGTGAAGAAACCAAAATTTTGGTGATGGAGAAAAAGAAAAATATAGAAATGTTTTACATATATTATACCATAATACAATGTGATTATGGTGAATACAAATAACATTGAGCTTAACTATTTACTTTTAGTGATAACTCATGTAGATATAAGTTATTTTTCATTCATTTATAGTCTTTTAACTCTGTGGCTTAGTGACGAAGAAACATGAAATTTGTTGATGGAGAAGAAACGTATTGAATATATTTACATCTAATTTACCATAATTCAATGTGAAAATGGTAAATATCAATAAATTTTAGCTTGATTATTTAATTTAATTATTACCTATTTTATATAAAATATATGTCATGGATTATAGTCTTTTAACTTTCTTTTTTAGAGGGGATAAACCTAAAATTTTGTGGTGGAGTAGAAAAATAAAATACAATTAATTTTTTACATGTACTGTAGTCTATTATGTTTGTTGCTTAGTGATAAAAAAACCTAAAACTTTTAGATGGTGAAGAAAAATGTTGAATATTTTTAGATGTAATATACCACATGTCAACGTGAATACAATGAATATAAATAATATTGACCTTGATTACTTAATTTTAACTGTTATGCATATGTATAAATTACGGGTTATTCATTTGTAGTCTCTTAACTTATATTCTAAGAGCTGAAGAAAACAAAATTTTGGTTATGGAGAAGAAGAAAAATATAGAAATGTTTTACATATATTATACCATAATACAATGTTATTATGGTGAATACAAATAAATTTGAGCTTAACGATTTACTTTTAGTGATAACTCATGTAGATATAAGTTATTTGTCATTCATTTATAGTCTTTTAACTCTGTACCTTAGTGACGAAGAAACATGAAATTTGGTGATGGAGAAGAAACATATTGAACATATTTACATCTAATTTACCATAATTCAATGTGAAAATTGTAAATATCAATAGATTTTAGCTTGATTATTTATTTTAATTATTACCTATTTTATATAAAATATATGTCATAGATTATAGTCTTTTAACTTTGTTTTTTAGTGGGGAAAAACCTAAAATTTTGTGCTGGTGTAGAAAAATAAAATACAATTAATTTTTTACATCTACTGTAGTCTATTATGTTTCTTGCTTAGTGATGAAAAACCTAAAATTTCGGATAGTGAAGAAAAATACTGATTATTTTTAGATGTAATATACCATATGTCAATGTTAATACAATGAATATAAACATTATTGAGCTTGAATAATTAATTTTCATTTTTATGCTTATGTATAAATTATGGGTCATTCATTTTTAGTCTCTTAACTTATATTCTTAGAGCTGAAGAAACCGAAATATTAGTGATGGAGAAGAAGAAAAATATAGAAATGTTTTACATATATAATACCATAATGCAATGTGATTATGGTGAATACAAATAAAATTGAGCTTAACTATTTACTTTTAGTGATAACTCATGTAGATATAAGTTATTTGTCATTCATTTATAGTCTTTTAACACTTTGGCTTATTGACGAAGAAACATGAAATTTGGTGATGGAGAAGAAACATATTGAATATATTTACATCTAATTTACCATAATTCAATGTGAAAATGGTAAATATCAATAAATTTTAGCTTGATTATTTATTTTAATTATTACCTATTTTATATAAAATATATGTCATGGATTATAGTCTTTTAACTTTCTTTTTTAGTGGGAAAAACCTAAAATTTTGTGGTGGAGTAGAAAAATAAAATACTATTAAACTTTTACATCTACTATAGTCTATTATGTTTGTTGCTTATTAATAGAAAACCTAATACTTTTGGAAGGTGAAGAAAAATATTGATTATTTTTAGATGTAATATACCGTATGTCAATGTGAATACAATGAATATAAATAATATTTAGCTTGATTATTTAATTTTAACTGTTATGCATATGTATAGATTATGGGTCATTCATTTGTTGTTTCTTAACTTATATTGTTAGAGGTGAAGAAACCAAAATTTTGGTGATGGAGAAAAAGAAAAATATAGAAATGTTTTACATATATTATACCATAATACAATGTGATTATGGTGAATACAAATAACATTGAGCTTAACTATTTACTTTTAGTGATAACTCATGTAGATATAAGTTATTTTTCATTCATTTATAGTCTTTTAACTCTGTGGCTTAATGACAAAGAAACATGAAATTTGTTGATGGAGAAGAAACGTATTGAATATATTTACATCTAATTTACCATAATTCAATGTGAAAATGGTAAATATCAATAAATTTTAGCTTGATTATTTAATTTAATTATTACCTATTTTATATAAAATATATGTCATGGATTATAGTCTTTTAACTTTCTTTTTTAGAGGGGATAAACCTAAAATTTTGTGGTGGAGTAGAAAAATAAAATACAATTAATTTTTTACATGTACTGTAGTCTATTATGTTTGTTGCTTAGTGATAAAAAAACCTAAAACTTTTGGATGGTGAAGAAAAATGTTGAATATTTTTAGATGTAATATACCACATGTCAACGTGAATACAATGAATATAAATAATATTGACCTTGATTACTTAATTTTAACTGTTATGCATATGTATAAATTACGGGTTATTCATTTGTAGTCTCTTAACTTATATTCTAAGAGCTGAAGAAAACAAAATTTTGGTTATGGAGAAGAAGAAAAATATAGAAATGTTTTACATATATTATACCATAATACAATGTTATTATGGTGAATACAAATATATTTGAGCTTAACGATTTACTTTTAGTGATAACTCATGTAGATATAAGTTATTTGTCATTCATTTATAGTCTTTTAACTCTGTACCTTAGTGACGAAGAAACATGAAATTTGGTGATGGAGAAGAAACATATTGAACATATTTACATCTAATTTACCATAATTCAATGTGAAAATTGTAAATATCAATAGATTTTAGCTTGATTATTTATTTTAATTATTACCTATTTTATATAAAATATATGTCATAGATTATAGTCTTTTAACTTTGTTTTTTAGTGGGGAAAAACCTAAAATTTTATGCTGGAGTAGAAAAATAAAATACAATTAATTTTTTACATCTTTTGTAGTCTATTATGTTTCTTGCTTAGTGATAAAAAAACCTAAAACTTTCGGATAGTGAAGAAAAATACTGATTATTTTTAGATGTAATATACCATATGTCAATGTGAATACAATGAATATAAACAATATTGAGCTTGATTATTTAATTTTAATTTTTATGCTTATGTATCAATTATGGGTCATTCATTTTTAGTCTCTTAACTTATATTCTTAGAGGTGAAGAAACCGAAATATTGGTGATGGAGAAGACGAAAAATATAGAAATGTTTTACATATATAATACCATAATGCAATGTGATTACGGTGAATACAAATAAAATTGAGCTTAACTATTTACTTTTAGTGATAACTCATGTAGATATAAGTTGTTTGTCATTCATTTATAGTGTTTTAACTCTGTGACTTATTGACGAAGAAACATGAAATTTGGTGATAGAGAAGAAACATATTAAATAGATTTACCTCTAATTTACCATAGTTCAATGTGAAAATGGTAAATATCAATAAATTTTAGCTTGATTATTTATTTTAATTATTACCTATTTTATATAAAATATATGTCATGGATTATAGTCTTTTAACTTTCTTTTTTAGTGGGGAAAAACCTAAAATTTTGTGGTGGAGTAGAAAAATAAAATACTATTAAACTTTTACATCTACTATAGTTTATTATGTTTGTTGCTTATTAATAGAAAAACCTAAAACTTTTGGAAGGTGAAGAAAAATATTGATTATTTTTAGATGTAATATACCATATATCAATGTGAATACAATGAATATAAACAATATATAGCTTGATTATTTAATTTTAATTGTTATGCATATGTATAGATTATGGGTCATTCATTTGTAGTTTCTTAACTTATATTCTTAGAGGTGAAGAAACCAAAATTTTGGTGATGGAGAAGAAGAAAAATATAGAAATGTTTTACATATATTATACCATAATACAATGTGATTATGGTGAATACAAATAACATTGAGCTTAACTATTTACTTTTAGTGATAACTCATGTAGATATAAGTTATTTGTCATTCGTTTATAGTCTTTTAACTCTGTGGCTTAGTGACGAAGAAACATGAAATTTTTTGATGGAGAAGAAACATATTGAATATATTTACAGCTAATTTACCTTAATTCAATGTGAAAATGGTAAATATCAATAAATTTTAGCTTGATTATTTATTTTAAGTATTACCTATTTTATATAAAATATATGTCATGGATTATAGTTTTTTAACTTTCTTTTTTAGAGGAGAAAAACCTAAAATTTTGTGCTGGAGTAGAAAAATAAAATACAATTAAATTTTTACATCTACTGTAGTCTATTATGTTTGTTGCTTAGTGATAAAAAAACCTAAAATTTTTGGATGGTGAAGAAAAATGTTGAATATTTTTAGATGTAATATACCATATGTCAACGTGAATACAATGAATATAAATAATATTGACCTTGATTACTTAATTTTAACTGTTATGCATATGTATAAATTATGGGTTATTCATTTGTAGTCTCTTAACTTATATTCTAAGAGCT
The DNA here is from genome assembly GCA_963859935.3 of Lathyrus sativus. Taxonomy (NCBI): domain Eukaryota; kingdom Viridiplantae; phylum Streptophyta; class Magnoliopsida; order Fabales; family Fabaceae; genus Lathyrus; species Lathyrus sativus. Next base: position 22,382,623 of record OZ012740.1, on the reverse strand, counting down.
GAAGAAAACAAAATTTTGGTTATGGAGAAGAAGAAAAATATAGAAATGTTTTACATATATTATACCGTAATACAATGTTATTATGGTGAATACAAATAAATTTGAGCTTAACGATTTACTTTTAGTGATAACTCATGTAGATATAAGTTATTTGTCATTCATTTATAGTCTTTTAACTCTGTACCTTAGTGACGAAGAAACATGAAATTTGGTGATGGAGAAGAAACATATTGAACATATTTACATCTAATTTACCATAATTCAATGTGAAAATTGTAAATATCAATAGATTTTAGCTTGATTATTTATTTTAATTATTACCTATTTTATATAAAATATATGTCATAGATTATAGTCTTTTAACTTTGTTTTTTAGTGGGGAAAAACCTAAAATTTTGTGCTGGAGTAGAAAAATAAAATACTATTAATTTTTTACATCTACTGTACTCTATTATGTTTCTTGCTTAGTGATGAAAAACCTAAAACTTTCGGATAGTGAAGAAAAATACTGATTATTTTTAGATGTAATATACCATATGTCAATGTTAATACAATGAATATAAACATTATTGAGCTTGATTAATTAATTTTCATTTTTATGCTTATGTATAAATTATGGGTCATTCATTTTTAGTCTCTTAACTTATATTCTTAGAGCTGAAGAAACCGAAATATTAGTGATGGAGAAGAAGAAAAATGTAGAAATGTTTTACATATATAATACCATAATGCAATGTGATTATGGTGAATACAAATAAAATTGAGCTTAACTATTTACTTTTAGTGATAACTCATGTAGATATAAGTTATTTGTCATTCATTTATAGTCTTTTAACACTGTGGCTTATTGACGAAGAAACATGAAATTTGGTGATGGAGAAGAAACATATTGAATATATTTACATCTAATTTACCATAATTCAATGTGAAAATGGTAAATATCAATAAATTTTAGCTTGATTATTTATTTTAATTATTACCTATTTTATATAAAATATATGTCATGGATTATAGTCTTTTAATTTTCTTTTTTAGTGGGAAAAACCTAAAATTTTGTGGTGGAGTAGAAAAATAAAATACTATTAAACTTTTACATCTACTATAGTCTATTATGTTTGTTGCTTATTAATAGAAAACCTAATACTTTTGGAAGGTGAAGAAAAATATTGATTATTTTTAGATGTAATATACCGTATGTCAATGTGAATACAATGAATATAAATAATATTTAGCTTGATTATTTAATTTTAACTGTTATGCATATGTATAGATTATGGGTCATTCATTTGTTGTTTCTTAACTTATATTCTTAGAGGTTAAGAAACCAAAATTTTGGTGATGGAGAAAAAGAAAAATATAGAAATGTTTTACATATATTATACCATAATACAATGTGATTATGGTGAATACAAATAACATTGAGCTTAACTATTTACTTTTAGTGATAACTCATGTAGATATAAGTTATTTTTCATTCATTTATAGTCTTTTAACTCTGTGGCTTAGTGACGAAGAAACATGAAATTTGTTGATGGAGAAGAAACGTATTGAATATATTTACATCTAATTTATCATAATTCAATGTGAAAATGGTAAATATCAATAAATTTTAGCTTGATTATTTAATTTAACTATTACCTATTTTATATAAAATATATGTCATGGATTATAGTCTTTTAACTTTCTTTTTTAGAGGGGATAAACCTAAAATTTTGTGGTGGAGTAGAAAAATAAAATACAATTAATTTTTTACATGTATTGTAGTCTATTATGTTTGTTGCTTAGTGATAAAAAAACCTAAAACTTTTGGAAGGTGAAGAAAAATGTTGAATATTTTTAGATGTAATATACCATATGTCAATGTGAATACAATGAATATAAACAATATTGAGCTTGATTACTTAATTTTAACTGTTATGCATATGTATAAATTATGGTTTATTCATTTGTAGTCTCTTAACTTATCTTCTTAGAGCTGAAGAAAACAAAATTTTGGTGATGGAGAAGAAGAAAAATATAGAAATGTTTTACATATATTATACCATAATGCAATGTTATTATGGTGAATACAAATAACATTGAGCTTACCGATTTACTTTTAGTGATAACTCATGTAGATATAAGTTATTTGTCATTCATTTATTGTCTTTTAATTCTGTACCTTAGTGACGAAGAAACATGAAATTTGGTGATGGAGAAGAAACATATTGAACATATTTACATCTAATTTACCATAATATAATGTGAAAATGGTAAATATCAATAAATTTTAGCTTGATTATTTATTTTAATTATTACCTATTTTATATAAAATATATGTCATAGATTATAGTCTTTTAACTTTGTTTTTTAGTGGGGAAAAACCTAAAATTTTATGCTGGAGTAGAAAAATAAAATAAAATTAATTTTTTACATCTTTTGTAGTCTATTATGTTTCTTGCTTAGTGATAAAAAAACCTAAAACTTTCGGATAGTGAAGAAAAATACTGATTAGTTTTAGATGTAATATACCATATGTCAATGTGAATACAATGAATATAAACAATATTGAGCTTGATTACTTAATTTTAATTTTTATGCTTATGTATCAATTATGGGTCATTCATTTTTAGTCTCTTAACTTATATTCTTAGAGGTGAAGAAACCGAAATATTGGTGATGGAGAAGAAGAAAAATATAGAAATGTTTTACATATATAATACCATAATGCAATGTGATTACGGTGAATACAAATAAAATTGAGCATAACTATTTACTTTTAGTGATAACTCATGTAGATATAAGTTGTTTGTCATTCATTTATAGTGTTTTAACTCTGTGACTTATTGACGAAGAAACATGAAATTTGGTGATAGAGAAGAAACATATTAAATAGATTTACCTCTAATTTACCATAGTTCAATGTGAAAATGGTAAATATCAATAAATTTTAGCTTGATTATTTATTTTAATTATTACCTATTTTATATAAAATATATGTCATGGATTATAGTCTTTTAACTTTCTTTTTTAGTGGGGAAAAATCTAAAATTTTGTGGTGGAGTAGAAAAATAAAATACTATTAAACTTTTACATCTACTATAGTTTATTATGTTTGTTGCTTATTAATAGAAAAACCTAAAACTTTTGGAAGGTGAAGAAAAATATTGATTATTTTTAGATGTAATATACCATATATCAATGTGAATACAATGAATATAAACAATATATAGCTTGATTATTTAATTTTAATTGTTATGCATATGTATAGATTATGGGTCATTCATTTGTAGTTTCTTAACTTATATTCTTAGAGGTGAAGAAACCAAAATTTTGGTGATGGAGAAGAAGAAAAATATAGAAATGTTTTACATATATTATACCATAATACAATGTGATTATGGTGAATACAAATAACATTGAGCTTAACTATTTACTTTTAGTGATAACTCATGTAGATATAAGTTATTTGTCATTCGTTTATAGTCTTTTAACTCTGTGGCTTAGTGACGAAGAAACATGAAATTTTTTGATGGAGAAGAAACATATTGAATATATTTACAGCTAATTTACCTTAATTCAATGTGAAAATGGTAAATATCAATAAATTTTAGCTTGATTATTTATTTTAATTATTACCTATTTTATATAAAATATATGTCATGGATTATAGTGTTTTAACTTTCTTTTTTAGAGGAGAAAAACCTAAAATTTTGTGCTGGAGTAGAAAAATAAAATACAATTAAATTTTTACATCTACTGTAGTCTATTATGTTTGTTGCTTAGTGATAAAAAAACCTAAAATTTTTGGATGGTGAAGAAAAATGTTGAATACTTTTAGATGTAATATACCATATGTCAACGTGAATACAATGAATATAAATAATATTGACCTTGATTACTTAATTTTAACTGTTATGCATATGTATAAATTACAGGTTATTCATTTGTAGTCTCTTAACTTATATTCTAAGAGCTGAAGAAAACAAAATTTTGGTTATGGAGAAGAAGAAAAATATAGAAAACTTTTACATATATTATACCATAATACAATGTTATTATGGTGAATACAAATAAATTTGAGCTTAACGATTTACTTTTAGTGATAACTCATGTAGATATAAGTTATTTGTCATTCATTTATAGTCTTTTAACTCTGTACCTTAGTGACGAAGAAACATGAAATTTGGTGATGGAAAAGAAACATATTGAACATATTTACATCTAATTTACCATAATTCAATGTGAAAATTGTAAATATCAATAGATTTTGGCTTGATTATTTATTTTAATTATTACCTATTTTATATAAAATATATGTCATAGATTATAGTCTTTTAACTTTGTTTTTTAGTGGGGAAAAACCTAAAATTTTGTGCTGGAGTAGAAAAATAAAATACAATTAATTTTTTACATCTACTGTAGTCTATTATGTTTCTTGCTTAGTGATGAAAAACCTAAAACTTTCGGATAGTGAAGAAAAATACTGATTATTTTTAGATGTAATATACCATATGTCAATGTTAATACAATGAATATAAACATTATTGAGCTTGATTAATTAATTTTCATTTTTATGCTTATGTATAAATTATGGGTCATTCATTTTTAGTCTCTTAACTTATATTCTTAGATCTAAAGAAACCGAAATATTAGTGATGGAGAAGAAGAAAAATATAGAAATGTTTTACATATATAATACCATAATGCAATGTGATTATGGCGAATACAAATAAAATTGAGCTTAACTATTTACTTTTAGTGATAACTCATGTAGATATTAGTTATTTGTCATTCATTTATAGTCTTTTAACACTGTGGCTTATTGACGAAGAAACATGAAATTTGGTGATGGAGAAGAAACATATTAAATATATTTACATCTAATTTACCATAATTCAATGTGAAAATGGTAAATATCAATAAATTTTAGCTTGATTATTTATTTTAATTATTACCTATTTTATATAAAATATATGTCATGGATTATTGTCTTTTAACTTTCTTTTTTAGAGGGGATAAACCTAAAATTTTATGGTGGAGTAGAAAAATAAAATACAATTAATTTTTTACATGTATTGTAGTCTATTATGTTTGTTGCTTAGTGATAAAAAAACCTAAAACTTTTGGATGGTGAAGAAAAATGTTGAATATTTTTAGATGTAATATACCATATGTCAATGTGAATACAATGAATATAAACAATATTGAGCTTGATTACTTAATTTTAACTGTTATGCATATGTATAAATTATGGTTTATTCATTTGTAGCCTCTTAACTTATCTTCTTAGAGCTGAAGAAAAAAAAATTTTGGTGATGGAGAAGAAGAAAAATATAGAAATGTTTTACATATATTATACCATAATACAATGTTATTATGGTGAATACAAATAACATTGAGCTTACCGATTAACTTTTAGTGATAACTCATGTAGATATAAGTTATTTGTCATTCATTTATTGTCTTTTAACTCTGTACCTTAGTGACGAAGAAACATGAAATTTGGTGATGGAGAAGAAACATATTGAACATATTTACATCTAATTTACCATAATATAATGTGAAAATAGTAAATATCAATAAATTTTAGCTTGATTATTTATTTTAATTATTACCTATTTTATATAAAATATATGTCATAGATTATAGTCTTTTAACTTTGTTTTTTAGTGGGGAAAAACCTAAAATTTTATGCTGGAGTAGAAAAATAAAATAAAATTAATTTTTTACATCTTTTGTAGTCTATTATGTTTCTTGCTTAGTGATAAAAAAACCTAAAACTTTCGGATAGTGAAGAAAAATACTGATTAGTTTTAGATGTAATATACCATATGTCAATGTGAATACAATGAATATAAACAATATTGAGCTTGCTTATTTAATTTTAATTTTTATGCTTATGTATCAATTATGGGTCATTCATTTTTAGTCTCTTAACTTATATTCTTAGAGGTGAAGAAACCGAAATATTGGTGATGGAGAAGAAGAAAAATATAGAAATGTTTTACATATATAATACCATAATGCAATGTGATTACGGTGAATACAAATAAAATTGAGCTTAACTATTTACTTTTAGTGATAACTCATGTAGATATAAGTTGTTTGTCATTCATTTATAGTCTTTTAACTCTGTGACTTATTGACGAAGAAACATGAAATTTGGTGATAGAAAAGAAACATATTAAATAGATTTACCTCTAATTTACCATAGTTCAATGTGAAAATGGTAAATATCAATAAATTTTAGCTTGATTATTTATTTTAATTATTACCTATTTTATATAAAATATATGTCATGTATTATAGTCTTTTAACTTTCTTTTTTAATGGGGAAAAACCTAAAATTTTGTGGTGGAGTAGAAAAATAAAATACTATTAAACTTTTACATCTACTATAGTTTATTATGTTTGTTGCTTATTAATAGAAAAACCTAAAACTTTTGGAAGGTGAAGAAAAATATTGATTAATTTTAGATGTAATATACCATATATCAATGTGAATACAATGAATATAAACAATATATAGCTTGATTATTTAATTTTAATTGTTATGCATATGTATAGATTATGGGTCATTCATTTGTAGTTTCTTAACTTATATTCTTAGAGGTGAAGAAACCAAAATTTTGGTGATGCAGAAGAAGAAAAATATAGAAATGTTTTACATATATTATACCATAATACAATGTGATTATGGTGAATACAAATAACATTGAGCTTAACTATTTACTTTTAGTGATAACTCATGTAGATATAAGTTATTTGTCATTAGTTTATAGTCTTTTAACTCTGTGGCTTAGTGACGAAGAAACATGAAATTTTTTGATGGAGAAGAAACATATTGAATATATTTACAGCTAATTTACCTTAATTCAATGTGAAAATGGTAAATATCAATAAATTTTAGCTTGATTATTTATTTTAAGTATTACCTATTTTATATAAAATATATGTCATGGATTATAGTGTTTTAACTTTCTTTTTTAGAGGAGAAAAACCTAAAATTTTGTGCTGGAGTAGAAAAATAAAATACAATTAAATTTTTACACATACTGTAGTCTATTATGTTTGTTGCTTAGTGATAAAAAAACCTAAAATTTTTGGATGGTGAAGAAAAATGTTGAATATTTTTAGATGTAATATACCATATGTCAACGTGAATACAATGAATATAAATAATATTGACCTTGATTACTTAATTTTAACTGTTATGCATATGTATAAATTATGGGTTATTCATTTGTAGTCTCTTAACTTATATTCTAAGAGCTGAAGAAAACAACATTTTGGTTATGGAGAAGAAGAAAAATATAGAAATGTTTTACATATATTATACCGTAATACAATGTTATTATGGTGAATACAAATAAATTTGAGCTTAACGATTTACTTTTAGTGATAACTCATGTAGATATAAGTTATTTGTCATTCATTTATAGTCTTTTAACTTTGTACCTTAGTGACGAAGAAACATGAAATTTGGTGATGGAGAATTAACATATTGAACATATTTACATCTAATTTACCATAATTCAATGTGAAAATTGTAAATATCAATAGATTTTAGCTTGATTATTTATTTTAATTATTACCTATTTTATGTAAAATATATGTCATAGATTATAGTCTTTTAACTTTGTTTTTTAGTGGGGAAAAACCTAAAATTTTGTGCTGGAGTAGAAAAATAAAATACAATTAATTTTTTACATCTACTGTAGTCTATTATGTTTCTTGCTTAGTGATGAAAAACCTAAAACTTTCGGATATTGAAGAAAAATACTGATTATTTTTAGATGTAATATACCATATGTCAATGTTAATACAATGAATATAAACATTATTGAGCTTGATTAATTAATTTTCATTTTTATTCTTATGTATAAATTATGGGTCATTCATTTTTAGTCTCTTAACTTATATTCTTAGAGCTGAAGAAACCGAAATACTAGTGATGGAGAAGAAGAAAAATATAGAAATGTTTTACATATATAATACCATAATGCAATGTGATTATGGTGAATACAAATAAAATTGAGCTTAACTATTTACTTTTAGTGATAACTCATGTAGATATAAGTTATTTGTCATTCATTTATAGTCTTTTAACACTGTGGCTTATTGACGAAGAAACATGAAATTTGGTGATGGAGAAGAAACATATTGAATATATTTACATCTAATTTACCATAATTCAATGTGAAAATGGTAAATATCAATAAATTTTAGCTTGATTATTTATTTTAATTATTACCTATTTTATATAAAATATATGTCATGGATTATAGTCTTTTAATTTTCTTTTTTAGTGGGAAAAACCTAAAATTTTGTGGTGGAGTAGAAAAATAAAATACTATTAAACTTTTACATCTACTATAGTCTATTATGTTTGTTGCTTATTAATAGAAAACCTAATACTTTTGGAAGGTGAAGAAATATATTGATTATTTTTAGATGTAATATACCGTATGTCAATGTGAATACAATGAATATAAATAATATTTAGCTTGATTATTTAATTTTAACTGTTATGCATATGTATAGATTATGGGTCATTCATTTGTTGTTTCTTAACTTATATTCTTAGAGGTGAAGAAACCAAAATTTTGGTGATGGAGAAAAAGAAAAATATAGAAATGTTTTACATATATTATACCATAATACAATGTGATTATGGTGAATACAAATAACATTGAGCTTAACTATTTACTTTTAGTGACAACTCATGTAGATATAAGTTATTTTTAATTCATTTATAGTCTTTTAACTCTGTGGCTTAGTGACGAAGAAACATGAAATTTGTTGATGGAGAAGAAACGTATTGAATATATTTACATCTAATTTATCATAATTCAATGTGAAAATGGTAAATATCAATAAATTTTAGCTTGATTATTTAATTTAATTATTACCTATTTTATATAAAATATATGTCATGGATTATAGTCTTTTAACTTTCTTTTTTAGAGGGGATAAACCTAAAATTTTGTGGTGGAGTAGAAAAATAAAATACAATTAATTTTTTACATGTATTGTAGTCTATTATGTTTGTTGCTTAGTGATAAAAAAACCTAAAACTTTTGGATGGTGAAGAAAAATGTTGAATATTTTTAGATGTAATATACCATATGTCAATGTGAATACAATGAATATAAACAATATTGAGCTTGATTACTTAATTTTAACTGTTATGCATATGTATAAATTATGGTTTATTCATTTGTAGTCTCTTAACTTATCTTCTTAGAGCTGAAGAAAACAAAATTTTGGTGATGGAGAAGAAGAAAAATATAGAAATGTTTTACATATATTATACCATAATACAATGTTATTATGGTGAATACAAATAACATTGAGCTTACCGATTTACTTTTAGTGATAACTCATGTAGATATAAGTTATTTGTCATTCATTTATTGTCTTTTAACTCTGTACCTTAGTGACGAAGAAACATGAAATTTGGTGATGGAGAAGAAACATATTGAACATATTTACATCTAATTTACCATAATATAATGTGAAAATGGTAAATATCAATAAATTTTAGCTTGATTATTTATTTTAATTATTACCTATTTTATATAAAATATATGTCATAGATTATAGTCTTTTAACTTTGTTTTTTAGTGGGGAAAAACCTAAAATTTTATGCTGGAGTAGAAAAATAAAATAAAATTAATTTTTTACATCTTTTGTAGTCTATTATGTTTCTTGCTTAGTGATAAAAAAACCTAAAACTTTCGGATAGTGAAGAAAAATACTGATTAGTTTTAGATGTAATATACCATATGTCAATGTGAATACAATGAATATAAACAATATTGAGCTTGATTATTTAATTTTAATTTTTATGCTTATGTATCAATTATGGGTCATTCATTTTTAGTCTCTTAACTTATATTCTTAGAGGTGAAGAAACCGAAATATTGGTGATGGAGAAGAAGAAAAATATAGAAATGTTTTACATATATAATACCATAATGCAATGTGATTACGGTGAATACAAATAAAATTGAGCTTAACTATTTACTTTTAGTGATAACTCATGTAGATATAAGTTGTTTGTCATTCATTTATAGTCTTTTAACTCTGTGACTTATTGACGAAGAAACATGAAATTTGGTGATAGAGAAGAAACATATTAAATAGATTTACCTCTAATTTACCATAGTTCAATGTGAAAATGGTAAATATCAATAAATTTTAGCTTGATTATTTATTTTAATTATTACCTATTTTATATAAAATATATGTCATGGATTATAGTCTTTTAACTTTCTTTTTTAGTGGGGAAAAACCTAAAATTTTGTGGTGGAGTAGAAAAATAAAATACTATTAAACGTTTACATCTACTATAGTTTATTATGTTTGTTGCTTATTAATAGGAAAACCTAAAACTTTTGGAAGGTGAAGAAAAATATTGATTATTTTTAGATGTAATCCATATATCAATGTGAATACAATGAATATAAACAATATTTAGCTTGATTATTTAATTTTAATTGTTATGCATATGTATAGATTATGGGTCATTCATTTGTAGTTTCTTAACTTATATTCTTAGAGGTGAAGAAACCAAAATTTTGGTGATGGAGAAGAAGAAAAATATAGAAATGTTTTACATATATTATACCATAATACAATGTGATTATGGTGAATACAAATAACATTGAGCTTAACTATTTACTTTTAGTGATAACTAATGTAGATATAAGTTATTTGTCATTCGTTTATAGTTTTTTAACTCTGTGGCTTAGTGACGAAGAAACATGAAATTTTTTGATGGAGAGGAAACATATTGAATATATTTACAGCTAATTTACCTTAATTCAATGTGAAAATGGTAAATATCAATAAATTTTAGCTTGATTATTTATTTTAATTATTACCTATTTTATATAAAATATATGTCATGGATTATAGTGTTTTAACTTTCTTTTTTAGAGGGGAAAAACCTAAAATTTTGTGCTGGAGTACAAAAATAAAATATAATTAAATTTTTACATCTACTGTAGTCTATTATGTTTGTTGCTTAGTGATAAAAAAACCTAAAACTTTTGGATGGTGAAGAAAAATGTTGAATATTTTTAGATGTAATATACCATATGTCAACGTGAATACAATGAATATAAATAATATTGACCTTGATTACTTAATTTTAAGTGTTATGCATATGTATAAATTACGGGTTATTCATTTGTAGTCTCTTAACTTATATTCTAAGAGCTGAAGAAAACCAAATTTTGGTTATGGAGAAGAAGAAAAATATAGAAATGTTTTACATATATTATACCATAATACAATGTTATTATGGTGAATACAAATAAATTTGAGCTTAACGATTTACTTTTAGTGATAACTCATGTAGATATAAGTTATTTGTCATTCATTTATAGTCTTTTAACTCTGTACCTTAATGACGAAGAAATATGAAATTTGGTGATGGAGAAGAAACATATTGAACATATTTACATCTAATTTACCATAATTCAATGTGAAAATTGTAAATATCAATAGATTTTAGCTTGATTATTTATTTTAATTATTACCTATTTTATATAAAATATATGTCATAGATTATTGTCTTTTAACTTTGTTTTTTAGTGGGGAAAAACATAAAATTTTGTGCTGGAGTAGAAAAATAAAATACAATTAATTTTTTACATCTACTGTAGTCTATTATGTTTCTTGCTTAGTGATGAAAACCCTAAAACTTTCGGATAGTGAAGAAAAATACTGATTATTTTTAGATGTAATATACCATATGTCAATGTTAATACAATGAATATAAACATTATTGAGCTTGATTAATTAATTTTCATTTTTATGCTTATGTATAAATTATGGGTCATTCATTTTTAGTCGCTTAACTTATATTCTTATAGCTGAAGAAACCGAAATATTAGTGATGGAGAAGAAGAAAAATATAGAAATGTTTTACATATATAATACCATAATGCAATGTGATTATGGTGAATACAAATAAAATTGAGCTTAACTATTTACTTTTAGTGATAACTCATGTAGATATAAGTTATTTGTCATTCATTTATAGTCTTTTAACACTGTGGCTTATTGACGAAGAAACATGAAATTTGGTGATGGAGAAGAAACATATTGAATATATTTACATCTAATTTACCATAATTCAATGTGAAAATGGTAAATATCAATAAATTTTAGCTTGATTATTTATTTTAATTATTACCTATTTTATATAAAATATATGTCATGGATTATAGTCTTTTAACTTTCTTTTTTAGTGGGAAAAACCTAAAATTTTGTGGTGGAGTAGAAAAATAAAATACTATTAAACTTTTACATCTACTACAGTCTATTATGTTTGTTGCTTATTAATAGAAAACCTAATACTTTTGGAAGGTGAAGAAAAATATTGATTATTTTTAGATGTAATATACCGTATGTCAATGTGAATACAATGAATATAAACAATATTGAGCTTGATTACTTAATTTTAACTGTTATGCATATGTATAAATTATGGGTTATTCATTTGTAGTCTCTTAACTTATCTTCTTAGAGCTGAAGAAAACTGTTATGCATATGTATAAATTATGGTTTATTCATTTGTAGTCTCTTAACTTATCTTCTTAGAGCTGAAGAAAACAAAATTTTGGTGATGGAGAAGAAGAAAAATATAGAAATGTTTTACATATATTATACCATAATACAATGTTATTATGGTGAATACAAATAACATTGAGTTTACCGATTTACTTTTAGTGATAACTCATGTAGATATAAGTTAGTTGTCATTCTTTTATTGTCTTTTAACTCTGTACCTTAGTGACGAAGAAACATGAAATTTGGTGATGGAGAAGAAACATATTGAACATATTTACATCTAATTTACCATAATATAATGTGAAAATGGTAAATATCAATAAATTTTAGCTTGATTATTTATTTTAATTATTACCTATTTTATATAAAATATATGTCATAAATTATAGTCTTTTAACTTTGTTTTTTAGTGGGGAAAAACCTAAAATTTTATGCTGGAGTAGAAAAATAAAATACAATTAATTTTTTACATCTTTTGTAGTTTATTATGTTTCTTGCTTAGTGATAAAAAAACCTAAAACTTTCGGATAGTGAAGAAAAATACTGATTATTTTTAGATGGAATATACCATATGTCAATGTGAATACGATGAATATAAACAATATTGAGCTTGATTATTTAATTTTAATTTTTATGCTTATGTATCAATTATGGGTCATTCATTTTTAGTCTCTTAACTTATATTCTTAGAGGTGAAGAAACCGAAATATTGGTGATGGAGAAGAAGAAAAATATAGAAATGTTTTACATATATAATACCATAATGCAATGTGATTATGGTGAATACAAATAAAATTGAGCTTAACTATTTACTTTTAGTGATAACTCATGTAGATATAAGTTGTTTGTCATTCATTTATAGTCTTTTAACTCTGTGACTTATTGACGATGAAACATGAAATTTGGTGATAGAGAAGAAACATATTAAATAGATTTACCTCTAATTTACCATAGTTCAATGTGAAAATGGTAAATATCAATAAATTTTAGCTTGATTATTTATTTTAATTATTACCTATTTTATATAAAATATATGTCATGGATTATAGTCTTTTAACTTTCTTTTTTAGTGGGGAAAAACCTAAAATTTTGTGGTGGAGTAGAAAAATAAAATACTATTAAACTTTTACACCTACTATAGTCTATTATGTTTGTTGCTTATTAATAAAAAAACCTAAAACATTTAGATGGTGAAGAAAAATGTTGAATATTTTTAGATGTAATATACCATATGTCAATGTGAATACGATGAATATAAATAATATTGAGCTTGATTATTTAATTTTAAATGTTTTGCATATGTATAAATTATGGGTCATTCATTTGTAGTCTCTTAAATATATTCTCAGAGGTGAAGAAAACAAAATTTTGGTGATGGAGAAGAAGAAAAATATAGAAATGTTTTACATATATTATACCATAATACAATGTTATTATGGTGAATACAAATAACATTGAGCTTACCGATTTACATTTAGTGATAACTCATGTAGATATAAGTTATTTGGTATTCATTTATTGTCTTTTAACTCTGTACCTTAGTGATGAAGAAACATGAAATTTGGTGATGGAGAAGACACATATTGAATATATTTACATCTAATTTACCATAATTCAATGTGAAAATGGTAAATATCAATAAATTTTAGCTTGATTATTTATTTTAATTATTACCTATCTTATATAAAATATATGTCATAGATAATAGTCATTTAACATTGTTTTTTAGTGGGGAAAAACCTAAAATTTTGTGATGCAGTAGAAAAATTAAATACAATTAATTTTTTACATCTACAATAGTCATTATGTTTATTGCTTATTAATATAAAAATCTAAAACTTTTGGAAGATGAAGAAAAATGTTGAATATTTTTAGATGTAATATACCATATGTCAATGTGAATACGATGAATGTAAACAATATTGAGCTTGTCTATTTGATTTTAATTGTTATGCATATGTATAAATTATGGGTCATTCATTTGTAGTCTCTTAACTTATATTCTTAGAGGTGAAGAAACCGAAATTTTGGTGATGGAGAAGAAGAAAAATATAGAAATGTTTTACATATATTATACCATAATGCAATGTGATTATGGTGAATACAAATAAAATTGAGCTTAACTATTTACTTTTAGTGATAACTCATGTAGATATAAGTTATTTGTCATTCATTTATATTCTTTTAACTTTGTGGCTTAGTGACGAAGAAACATAAAATTTGGTGATGGAGAAGACACATATTGAATATATTTACATCTAATTTACCATAATTTAATGTGAAAATGGTAAATATCAATAAATTTTAGCTTGATTATTTATTTTAATTATTACCTATTTTATATAAAATATATGTCATTGATTATAGTCTTTTAACTTTGTTTTTTAGTGGGGAAAAACCTAAAATTTTGTGCCGGAATAGAAAAATAAAATACAATTAATTTTTTACATCTACTGTAGTATATTATGTTTGTTGCTTAGTGATAAAAACACCTAAAACTTTCGGATAGTGAAATAAAATATTGATTATTTTTAGATGTAATATACCATATATTAATGTGAATACAGTGAATATAAAAATATTGAGCTTGATTTTTTAATTTTAACTGTTATGCATATGTATAGATTATGGGTCATTCATTTGTAGTCTCTTGACTTATGTTCTTAGAGGTGAAGAAACATATTGAATATATTTACATCTAATTTACCATAATTCAATGTGAAAATGGTAAATATCAATAAATTTTAGGTTGATTATTTAATTTTATTATTACCTATTTTATATAAAATATATGTCATGGATTATAGTCTTTTAACTTTCTTTTTTAGAGGGGAAAAACCTAAAATTTTGTGATGGAGTAGAAAAATAAAATACAATTAATTTTTTACATCTACTATAGTCTATTATGTTTGTTGATTATTAATAAAAAAACCTAAAACTTTTGGATGGTGAAGAAAAATGTTGAATATTTTTAGATGTAATATACCATATGTCAATGTGAATACAATGAATATAAACAATATTGAGCTTGATTATTTAATTTTAACTGTTATGCATATGTATAAATTATGGATCATTCATCTGTAGTCTCTTAACTTATGTTCTTAGAGGTGAAGAAACCAAAATTTATGTGATGGAGAAGAAGAAAAATATAGAAATGTTTTACATATATTATACCATAATACAATGTGATTATGGTGAATACAAATAATATTGAGTTTAACTATTTACTTTTAGTGATAACTCATGTAGATATAGGTTATTTGCCCTTCGTTTATATTCTTTTAACTCTATGGCTTAGTGGCGAAGAAACATGAAATTTGTTGATGGAAAGAAACATATTGAATATATTTATATCTAATTTACCATAATTCAATGTGAAAATGGTAAATATCAAAAAAATTTAGCTTGATTATTTATTTTAATTATTACCTATTTTATATAAAATATATGTCATGGATTATAGTCTTTTAACTTTCTTTTTTAGAGGGGAAAAATCTAAAAAATTTTGATGGAGTAGAAAAATAAAATACAATTAATTTTTTACATCTACTATAGTCTATTATTTTTGTTGATTATTCATAAAAAAAACCTAAAAATTTTGGATGGTGAATAAAAATGTTGAATATTTTTAGATGTAATATACCATATGTCAATGTGAATACGATGAATGTAAACAATATTGAGCTTGATTATTTAATTTTAACTGTTATGCATATGTATAAATTATGGGTCATTCATTTGTAGTCTCTTAACTTATATTCTTAGAGGTGAAGAAACCAAAATTTTGGTGATGGAGAAGAAGAAAAATATAGAAATATTTTACATATATTATACCATAATACAATGTTATTATGGTGAATACAAATAACATTGCGCTTAACTATTTACTTTTAGTGATAACTCATGTAGATATAAGTTATTTGTCATTCATTTATAATCTTTTAACTATGTGGCTTAGTGACGAAGAAACATGAAATTTGGTGATGGAGAAGAAACATATTGAATATATTTACATCTAATTTACCATAATTCAATGTGAAAATGTTACATATCAATAAATTTTAGCATGATTATTTATTTTAATTATTACCTATTTTATATAAAATATATGTCATAGATTATAGTCTTTTAACTTTGTTTTTTAGTGGGGAAAAGCCTAAAATTTTGTGATGGAGTAGAAAAATAAAATATAATTAATTTTTTACATCTACTATAGTCTATTATGTTTGTTGCTTATTAATAAAAAAAACTAAAACTTTTGTTTGGTGAAGAAAAATGTTGAATATTTTTAGATGTAATATACCATATGTCAATGTGAATACGATGAATATAAATAATATTGAGCTTAATTATTTAATTTTAAATGTTATGCATATGTATAAATTATGGGTCATTCATTTGTAGTCTCTTAACTTATATTCTTAGAGGTGAAGAAACCAAAATTTTGGTGATGGAGAAGAAGAAAAATATAGAAATGTTTTTAATATATTATACCATAATACAATGTGATTTTGGTGAATACAAATAACATTGAGTTTAACTATTTACTTTTAGTGATAACTCATGTAGATATAAGTTATTTGTCATTCGTTTATATTCTTTTAACTTTGTGGCTAAGTGACGAAGAAATATGAAATTTGGTGATGGAGAAGAGACATATTGAATATATTTACATCTAATTTACAATAATTCAATGTGAAAATGGTACATATTAATAAATTTTAGCATGATTATTTATTTTAATTATTACCTATTTTATATAAAATATATGTCATAGATTATAGTCTTTTAACTTTGTTTTTTAGTGGGGAAAAGCCTAAAATTTTGGGATGGAGTAGAAAAATAAAATATAATTAATTTTTTACATCTACTATAGTTTATTATGTTTGTTGCCTATTAATAAAAAAAACTAAAACTTTTGGATGGTGAAGAAAAATGTTGAATATTTTTAGATGTAATATACCATATGTGAATGTGAATACGATGAATATAAACAATATTGAGCTTGATTATTTAATTTTAACTGTTATGCATATGTATAAATTATGGGTCATTCATTTGTAGTCTCTTAACTTATATTCTTAGAGGTGAAGAAACCAAAATTTTGGTGATGGAGAAGAAGAAAAATATAGAAATGTTTTTTCATATATTATACCATATTGCAATGTGATTATGGTGAATACAAATAAAATTGAGCTTAACTATTTACTTTTAGTGATAACTCATGTAGATATAAGTTATTTGTCATTCGTTTATAGTCTTTTAACTCTGTGGCTTAGTGACGAAGAAACATGAAATTTGTTGATGGAGAAGAAACATATTAAATATATCTACATCTAATTTACCATAATTCAATGTGAAAATGGTACATATCAATAAATTTTAGCATGATTATTTATTTTAATTATTACCTATTTTATATAAAATATATGTCATAGATTATAGTCTTTTAACTTTGTTTTTTAGTGGGGAAAACCTAAAATTTTGTGATGGAGTAGAAAAGTAAAATATAATTAATTTTTTACATCTACTATAGTATATTATGTTTGTTGCTTATTAATAAAAAAAACTAAAACTTTTGGATGGTGAAGAAAAATGTTGAATATTTTTAGATGTAATATACCATATGTCAATGTGAATATGATTAATATAAACAATATTGAGCTTGATTATTTAATTTTAAATGTTATGCATATGTATAAATTATGGGTCATTCATTTGTAGTCTCTTAACTTATATTCTTAGAGCTGAAGAAAAAAAATTTTGGTGATGGAGAAGAAGAAAAATATAGAAATATTTTACATATATTATACCATAATACAATGTTATTATTCTGAATACAAATAACATTGAGCTTAACTATTTACTTTTAGTGCTAACTCATGTAGATATAAGTTATTTGTCATTCATATATAGTCTTTTAACTATGTGGCGTAGTGACGAAGAAACATGAAATTTGGTGATAGAGAAGAAACATATTGAATATATTTACATCTAATTTACCATAATTCAATGTGAAAATGGTACATATCTATAAATTTTAGCATGATTGTTTATTTTAATTATTACCTATTTTATATAAAATATATGTTATAGATTATAGTCTTTTAACTTTGTTTTTTAGTGGGGAAAAGCCTAAAATTTTGTGATGGAGTAGAAAAATAAAATATAATTAATTTTTTACATCTACTATATTATATTATGTTTGTTGCTTATCAATAAAAAAAAACTAAAACTTTTGGAAGGTGAAGAAAAATGTTGAATATTTTTAGATGTAATATACCATATGTCAATGTGAATAAGATGAATATAAACAATATTGAGCTTGATTATTTAATTTTAAATGTTATGCATATGTATAAATTTTGGTGATGGAGAAGAAGAAAAATATAGAAATGTTTTTAATATATTATACCATAATACAATGTGATTATGGTGAATACAAATAACATTGAGTTTAACTATTTACTTTTAGTGATAACTCATGTAGATATAAGTTATTTGTCATTCGTTTATATTCTTTTAAATTTGTGGCTAAGTGACGAAGAAACATGAAATTTGGTGATGGAGAAGAGACTTATTGAATATATTTACATCTAATTTACCATAATTCAATGTGAAAATGGTACATATCAATAAATTTTAGCATGATTATTTATTTTAATTATTACCTATTTTATATAAAATATATGTCATAGATTATAGTCTTTTAACTTTGTTTTTTAGTGGGGAAAAGCCTAAAATTTTGTGATGGAGTAGAAAAATAAAATATAATTAATTGTTTACATCTACTATAGTCTATTATGTTTGTTGCTTATTAATAAAAAAAACTAAAACTTTTGGATGGTGAAGTAAAATGTTGAATATTTTTAGATGTAATATACCATATGTCAATGTGAATACGATGAATATAAACAATATTGAGCTTGATTATTAAATTTTAAATGTTATGCATATGTATAAATTATGGGTCATTCATTTGTAGTCTCTTAACTTATATTCTTAGAGGTGAAGAAACCAAAATTTTGGTGATGGAGAAGAAGAAAAATATAGAAATGTTTTTAATATATTATACCATAATACAATGTGATTATGGTGAATAAAATTTAATTGAGTTTAACTATTTACTTTTAGTGATAACTCATGTAGATATAAGTTATTTGTCATTCGTTTATATTCTTTTAACTTTGTGGCTAAGTGACGAAGAAACATGAAATTTGGTGATAGAGAAGAAACATATTGAATATATTTACATCTAATTTACCATAATTCAATGTGAAAATGGTACATATCTATAAATTTTAGCATGATTGTTTATTTTAATTATTACCTATTTTATATAAAATATATGTTATAGATTATAGTCTTTTAACTTTGTTTTTTAGTGGGGAAAAACCTAAAATTTTGTGATGGAGTAGAAAAATAAAATATAATTAATTTTTTACATCTACTATAGTCTATTATGTTTGTTGCTTATCAATAAAAAAAACTAAAACTTTTGGAAGGTGAAGAAAAATGTTGAATATTTTTAGATGTAATATACCATATGTCAATGTGAATAAGATGAATATAAACAATATTGAGCTTGATTATTTAATTTTAAATGTTATGCATATGTATAAATTTTGGTGATGGAGAAGAAGAAAAATATAGAAATGTTTTTAATATATTATACCATAATACAATGTGATTATGGTGAATACAAATAACATTGAGTTTAACTATTTACTTTTAGTGATAACTCATGTAGATATAAGTTATTTGTCATTCGTTTATATTCTTTTAACTTTGTGGCTAAGTGACGAAGAAATATGAAATTTGGTGATGGAGAAGAGACATATTGAATATATTTACATCTAATTTACAATAATTCAATGTGAAAATGGTACATATTAATAAATTTTAGCATGATTATTTATTTTAATTATTACCTATTTTATATAAAATATATGTCATAGATTATAGTGTTTTAACTTTGTTTTTTAGTGGGGAAAAGCCTAAAATTTTGGGATGGAGTAGAAAAATAAAATATAATTAATTTTTTACATCTACTATAGTCTATTATGTTTGTTGCCTATTAATAAAAAAAACTAAAACTTTTGGATGGTGAAGAAAAATGTTGAATATTTTTAGATGTAATATACCATATGTGAATGTGAATACGATGAATATAAACAATATTGAGCTTGATTATTTAATTTTAACTGTTATGCATATGTATAAATTATGGGTCATTCATTTGTAGTCTCTTAACTTATATTCTTAGAGGTGAAGAAACCAAAATTTTGGTGATGGAGAAGAAGAAAAATATAGAAATGTTTTTTCATATATTATACCATATTGCAATGTGATTATGGTGAGTACAAATAAAATTGAGCTTAACTATTTACTTTTAGTGATAACTCATGTAGATATAAGTTATTTGTCATTCGTTTATAGCCTTTTAACTCTGTGGCTTAGTGACGAAGAAACATGAAATTTGTTGATGGAGAAGAAACATATTAAATATATCTACTTCTAATTTACCATAATTCAATGTGAAAATGGTACATATCAATAAATTTTAGCATGATTATTTATTTTAATTATTACCTATTTTATATAAAATATATGTCATAGATTATAGTCTTTTAACTTTGTTTTTTAGTGGGGAAAACCTAAAATTTTGAGATGGAGTAGAAAAATAAAATATAATTAATTTTTAACATCTACTATAGTATATTATGTTTGTTGCTTATTAATAAAAAAAACTAAAACTTTTGGATGGTGAAGAAAAATGTTGAATATTTTTAGATGTAATATACCATATGTCAATGTGAATATGATTAATATAAACAATATTGAGCTTGATTATTTAATTTTAAATGTTATGCATATGTATAAATTATGGGTCACTCATTTGTAGTCTCTTAACTTATATTCTTAGAGCTGAAGAAAAAAAATTTTGGTGATGGAGAAGAAGAAAAATATAGAAATATTTTACATATATTATACCATAATACAATGTTATTATTCTGAATACAAATAACATTGAGCTTAACTCTTTACTTTTAGTGCTAACTCATGTAGATATAAGTTATTTGTCATTCATATATAGTCTTTTAACTATGTGGCGTAGTGACGAAGAAACATGAAATTTGGTGATAGAGAAGAAACATATTGAATATATTTACATCTAATTTACCATAATTCAATGTGAAAATGGTACATATCTATAAATTTTAGCATGATTGTTTATTTTAATTATTACCTATTTTATATAAAATATATGTTATAGATTATAGTCTTTTAACTTTGTTTTTTAGTGGGGAAAAGCCTAAAATTTTGTGATGGAGTAGAAAAATAAAATATAATTAATTTTTTACATCTACTATATTCTATTATGTTTGTTGCTTATCAATAAAAAAAACTAAAACTTTTGGAAGGTGAAGAAAAATGTTGAATATTTTTAGATGTAATATACCATATGTCAATGTGAATAAGATGAATATAAACAATATTGAGCTTGATTATTTAATTTTAAATGTTATGCATATGTATAAATTTTGGTGATGGATAAGAAGAAAAATATAGAAATGTTTTTAATATATTATACCATAATACAATGTGATTATGGTGAATACAAATAACATTGAGTTTAACTATTTACTTTTAGTGATAACTCATGTAGATATAAGTTATTTGTCATTCGTTTATATTCTTTTAAATTTGTGGCTAAGTGACGAAGAAACATGAAATTTGGTGATGGAGAAGAGACTTATTGAATATATTTACATCTAATTTACCATAATTCAATGTGAAAATGGTACATATTAATAAATTTTAGCATGATTATTTATTTTAATTATTACCTATTTTATATAAAATATATGTCATAGATTATAGTCTTTTAACTTTGTTTTTTAGTGGGGAAAAGCCTAAAATTTTGTGATGGAGTAGAAAAATAAAATATAATTAATTGTTTACATCTACTATAGTCTATTATGTTTGTTGCTTATTAATAAAAAAAAACTAAAACTTTTGATGGTGAAGTAAAATGTTGAATATTTTTAGATGTAATATACCATATGTCAATGTGAATACGATGAATATAAACAATATTGAGCTTGATTATTAAATTTTAAATGTTATGCATATGTATAAATTATGGGTCATTCATTTGTAGTCTCTTAACTTATATTCTTAGAGGTGAAGAAACCAAAATTTTGGTGATGGAGAAGAAGAAAAATATAGAAATGTTTTTAATATATTATACCATAATACAATGTGATTATGGTGAATACAAATAACATTGAGTTTAACTATTTACTTTTAGTGATAACTCATGTAGATATAAGTTATTTGTCATTCGTTTATATTCTTTTAACTTTGTGGCTAAGTGACGAAGAAACATGAAATTTGGTGATAGAGAAGAAACATATTGAATATATTTACATCTAATTTACCATAATTCAATGTGAAAATGGTACATATCTATAAATTTTAGCATGATTGTTTATTTTAATTATTACCTATTTTATATAAAATATATGTTATAGATTATAGTCTTTTAACTTTGTTTTTTAGTGGGGAAAAACCTAAAATTTTGTGATGGAGTAGAAAAATAAAATATAATTAATTTTTTACATCTACTATAGTCTATTATGTTTGTTGCTTATCAATAAAAAAAACTAAAACTTTTGGAAGGTGAAGAAAAATGTTGAATATTTTTAGATGTAATATACCATATGTCAATGTGAATAAGATGAATATAAACAATATTGAACTTGATTATTTAATTTTAAATGTTATGCATTTGTATAAATTTTGGTGATGGAGAAGAAGAAAAATATAGAAATGTTTTTAATATATTATACCATAATACAATGTGATTATGGTGAATACAAATAACATTGAGTTTAACTATTTACTTTTAGTGATAACTCATGTAGATATAAGTTATTTGTCATTCGTTTATATTCTTTTAAATTTGTGGCTAAGTGACGAAGAAACATGAAATTTGGTGATGGAGAAGAGACTTATTGAATATATTTACATCTAATTTACCATAATTCAATGTGAAAATGGTACATATTAATAAATTTTAGCATGATTATTTATTTTAATTATTACCAATTTTATATAAAATATATGTCATAGATTATAGTCTTTTAACTTTGTTTTTTAGTGGGGAAAAGCCTAAAATTTTGTGATGGAGTAGAAAAATAAAATATAATTAATTGTTTACATCTACTATAGTCTATTATGTTTGTTGCTTATTAATAAAAAAAACTAAAACTTTTGGATGGTGAAGTAAAATGTTGAATATTTTTAGATGTAATATACCATATGTCAATGTGAATACGATGAATATAAACAATATTGAGCTTGATTATTTAATTTTAAATGTTATGCATATGTATAAATTATGGGTCATTCATTTGTAGTCTCTTAACTTATATTCTTAGAGGTGAAGAAACCAAAATTTTGGTGATGGAGAAGAAGAAAAATATAGAAATGTTTTTAATATATTATACCATAATACAATGTGATTATGGTGAATACAAATAACATTGAGTTTAACTATTTACTTTTAGTGATAACTCATGTAGATATAAGTTATTTGTCATTCGTTTATATTCTTTTAACTTTGTGGCTAAGTGACGAAGAAACATGAAATTTGGTGATGGAGAAGAGACTTATTGAATATATTTACATCTAAGTTACCATAATTCAATGTGAAAATGGTACATATCAATAAATTTTAGCATGATTATTTATTTTAATTATTACCTATTTTATATAAAATATATGTCATAGATTATAGTCTTTTAACTTTGTTTTTTAGTAGAGAAAAACCTAAAATTTTGTGATGGAGTAGAAAAATAAATTATAATTAATTGTTTACATCTACTATAGTCTATTATGTTTGTTGCTTATTTATAAAAAAAACTAAAACTTTTGGATGGTGAAGAAAAATGATGAATATTTTTAGATGTAATATACCATATGTCAATGTGAATACGATGAATATAAACAATATTGAGCTTGATTATTTAATTTTAAATATTATGCATATGTATAAATTATGGGTCATTCATTTGTAGTCTCTTAAATATATTCCTAGAGGTGAAGAAACTAAAATTTTGGTGATGGAGAAGAAGAAAAATATAGAAATGTTATACATATATTAAACCATAATACAATGTGATTATGGTAAATACAAATAACATTAAGCTTAACTATTTACTTTTAGTGATAACTCATGTAGATATATGTTATTTGTCATTCGTTTATATTCTTTTAACTTTGTGGCTTAGTGACGAAGAAACATGAAATTTGGTGATGGAGAAGAGACATATTGAATTAATTTACATCTAATTTACCATAATTCAATGTGAAAATGGTAAATATCAATAAATTTTAGCTTGATTATTTATTTTAATTATTACCTATCTTATATAAAATATATGTCATAGATTATAGTCATTTAACTTTTTTTTTTAGTGGGGAAAAACCTAAATTTTTGTGATGCAGTAGAAAAATAAAATACAATTAATTTTTTACATCTACTATAGTCTATTATGTTTGTTGCTTATTAAAAGAAAAACCTAAAACTTTTGAAATGTGAAGAAAAATGTTGAATATTTTTAGATGTAATATACCATATGTCAATGTGAATACGATGAATGTAAACAATATTGAGCTTGTCTATTTAATTTTAATTGTTATGCATATGTATAAATTATGAGTCATTCATTTGTAGTCTCTTAACTTATATTCTTAGATGTGAAGAAACCGAAATTTTGGTGATGGAGAAGAAGAAAAATATAGAAATGTTTTACATATATTTTACCATACTGCAATGTGATTATGGTGAATACAAATAAAATTGAGCTTAACTATTTACTTTTAGTGATAACTCATGCAGATATAAGTGATTTGTCTTTCGTTTATAGTCTTTTAACTCTGTGGCTTAGTGACGAAGAAACATGAAATTTGTTGATCGAGAAGAAACATATTGAATATATTTACATCTAATTTACCATAATTCAATGTGAAAATGGTAAATATCAATAAATTTTAGCTTGATTATTTATTTTAATTATTACCTATTTTATATGAAATATATGTCATGGATTATAGTCTTTTAACTTTCTTTTTTAGAGGGGAAAAACCTAAAATTTTGTGATGGAGTAGAAAAATAAAATACAATTAATTTTTTACATCTACTATAGTCTATTATGTTTATTGATTATTAACAAAAAAACCTAAAACTTTTGGATGGTGAAGAAAAATGTTGAATATTTTTAGATGTAATATACCATATGTCAATGTGAATACGATGAATGTAAATAATATTGAGCTTGATTATTTAATTTTAACTGTTATGCATATGTATAAATTATGGGTCATTCATTTGTAGTCTCTTATCTTATATTCTTAAAGCTGAAGAAAACAAAATTTTGGTGATGGAGAAGAAGAAAAATATATAAATGTTTTACATATATTATACCTTAATACAATGTTATTATGGTGAGTACAAATAACATTGAGTTTAACTATTTACTTTTAGTGATAACTCATGTAGATATAAGTTATTTGTCATTCATTTATAGTATTTTAACTATGTGGCTTAGTGACAAAGAAACATGAAATTTGGTGATGGAGAAGAAACATATTGAATATATTTACAACTAATTTACCATAATTCAATATGAAAATAGTACATATCAATAAATTTTAGCATGATTGTTTATTTTAATTATTACCTATTTTATATAAAATATATGTCATAGATTATAGTATTTTAATTTTGTTTTTTAGTGGGGAAAAGCCTAAAATTTTGTGATGGAGTAGAAAAATAAAATATAATTAATTTTTTACATCTACAATAGTCTATTATGTTTGTTGCTTATTAATAAAAAAAACTAAAACTTTTGGATGGTGAACAAAAATGTTGAATATTTTTAGATGTAATATACCATACGTCAATGTGAATACGATGAATATAAATAATATTGAGCTTGATTATTTAATTTTAACTGTTATGCATATGTATAAATTATGTGTCATTCATTTGTAGTCTCTTAACTTTATCCTTAGAGGTGAAGAAACCAAAATTTTGGTGATGGAGAAGAAGAAAAATATAGAAATGTTTTTAATATATTATACCATAATACAATGTGATTATGGTGAATACAAATAACATTGAGCTGAACTATTTACTTTTAGTGATAAATCATGTAGATATAAGTTATTTATCATTCATTTATAGTCTTTTAACTTTGTGGCTTAGTGACGAAGAAACATGAAATTTGGTGATGAAGAAGAAACATATTGAATATATTTACATCTAATTTACCATAAATCAATGTGAAAATGGTAAATAACAATAAATTTTAGCTTGATTATTTATTTTAATTATAACCTATTTTATATAAAAGATATGTCTTGGATTATAGTCTTTTACCTTTGTTTTTAAGTGTGGAAAAACCTAAAATTTTTTGATGGAGTAGAAAAATAAAATACAATTAATTTTTTACATCTACTATAGTCTATTATGTTTCTTGCTTAGTGATAAAAAAATCTAAAACTTTCGGATGGTGAAGAAAAATATTGATTATTTTTAGATGTAATATACCATATGTCAATGTGAATACAATGAATATAAACAATATTGAGCTTGGTTATTTAATTTTAACTATTATGCATAGGTATAAATTATGGGTCATTCATTTGTAGTCTCCTAACTTATATTCTTAGAGCTGAAGAAAACAAAATTTTGGTGATTATGGTGAATAAAAATAACACTAAGCTTAACTATTTACTTTTAGTGATAACTCATGTAGATATAAGTTATTTGTCATTCATTTATATTATTTTAACTTTGTGGCTTAGTGACGAAGAAACATGAAATTTGGTGATGGAGAAGACACATATTGAATATATTTACATCTAATTTAGCATAATTCAATGTGAAAATGGTAAATATCAATAAATTTTAGCTTGATTATTTATTTTAATTATTACCTATTTTATATAAAATATATGTCATGTATTATAGTCTTTTAACTTTGTTTTTTAGTGGGGAAAAACCTAAAATTTTGTGCAGGAGTAGAAAAATAAAATACAATTAATTTTTTACATCTACTGTAGTCTATTATGTTTGTTGCTTAGTGATAAAAAAACCTAACATTTCGGATAGTGAAAAAAATATTGATTTTTTTAGATGTAATATACCATATGCCAATGTGAATACAATGAATATAAACAATATTGAGCTTGATTGTTTCATTTTAACTGTTATGCATATGTATAGGTTATGGGTCATTCATTTGTAGTTTCTTAACTTATATTCTTAAAGGTGAAGAAACCAAAATTTTGGTGATGGAGAAGAAGAAAAATATAGAAATGTTTTACATATATTATACCATAGTGTTGCACCCCAAAATTTGACCAAACGGGTCCCGTATCTGGTTCGATGTTTCGACGCATGACCGCATTCGCATCTGCATATTGCATACATTGCATTTTTCATTTGTATTGATTTTATCGGGATCACAGCTCTCGTCTCGTGTTTCAGGTGTCTTTTATCAGTTCAGATAGGTAGAATCGTATGTTTGGGATATTTCGGTGTCTTTTGAATTTTACCGGCTATTTTGGTGCGCTCTCGCGGTGTTATGTGTCGTTCGGTGCTATTTTTGTCCCTCTAGGAATTATTATGATTTTTCTGGATTTTATTGGCTATTTTTAGGGTTTAAATAGATTTTTAATCATTTTAGGATAAAATAGATATTTTTCAAAATATAATAAATAGATTTAAACCATTTTTTTAGCATTTTTTAGAATATTATAGATTTTAAATAAATTCTATCATTTTCTTAATAGGATAATATAGATTTGATTTTAGGATAATATAGAATAATAATAGATTTTTTTTCTTTTATTAGTAAATAGATTTTAATAGAAAAATATAGTTTTAATAGTTTTATTAATCATAGATTCTCTTTTAAATAAATAATATAGGATTGATAGAAATTTAATAGAGTTTAATAAAAGTTTAGAATTTTTAGATTAGAAATTTAATAGAGTTTAATTAGTGGAATTATTAGATTAGGGGATTTATTAGAGTTTTGTTAGTTTAGACTTTAATTAGGGATTAGTGGAATTTTTTAGGTTTAATTGGGATTAATCAGTAGTTAATTAGTTTAACCATTTTCCATTAATTTTTTTAATCAGATTTAATTCATATCATTAGCCATTTAATCCATTAGTTTAATTTTTGTCTCAATTCAGTTTTTTTGTTTCATTTTTCGTGTGGGCCTCGTAGCAAGCAAAGCCCAAATTCGCAGTCCAGAAGTCCAGGTTCTGTCCAAAATGATCCAGCAATTTCTAGTTAATTCCAGAATATTCCAGATTTTCTCAACCATATAAATCAGTAGCACACGTGTAATCCAAAGGAGAGGACCCACATTACTTCACGCCATCACGCCACCTCACCCCTCAGAGTCTCTCTCTCCCTGCCACGCATCACCACACGTGGCGCGCATGCCTTCACCACCTCCATTACCAGCGCCACGTGCCTCCACACCAGCCCTCCACCGGTCCTCACCGTCAAACCTCACCGGCCGGCATGCATGGCCGGCGACCACCGTGCACATCGCCGGAGAACGCCAAATCTCCAGAATCCGACCAATCTTCATCTCTCACCTCCTTCCTCCATCTTCTCCGGTCACCAAACTCAACCATCAACAAACTCCAAACAAGTTTCCAGATCAAGTTTCACCATCCACCTTCACCTCCAGAACTCCGATCAACCTTCCTCATATTAACATTTTCCAGCAAAATTCGTTACAACCTTCATCTTCCATCATCAATTAATTCCAGAAAACCAACAATCTTCAGCAAGCCCCAAGATCTTCATCGATCTCATGGATGATTCACTTTCAGATCTCCAACCTTCATCAACATTATCCAGATCGTCATTCAATAGTCAAGAACTTCAACGAGTCTTCAGCGAAATCCTTCAAGAAACTCTCCAGAAACTTCATTCATCAAGAAACACCAGTTGATCTTCATCATCTACCGTCCGCATCTCCATCAGTTCCGCCCAGATGTTCGTCCTCGAGAACCACCAGATTGTTCAACTTTCCTCTGTTTCTTTCAGAATTTGTTCAATGTTCATCCAAGATACAAGATCTTTGTCCAGAAGTCGTCCTCCGTCCCTCTTCATCCACGAGCTTCCTTCAAACACTTACGCCGATCGAGCCATGGTTTGGTGTGTAGATCCAGATGTTAGAGGGAGGGATTTATGGTTGATATTGTTGTTTTCTCGTGAGATTGAGGACAGGAATTGATGAAAGGTTTTGAAGCTGAGAAAAGGTTGAACGGAGAGGATGCAGAGAAGGTGACGGCGGCGCCGTGAGTAGAGTGGAGGAAGTTTTAGGGTTTCAGAGCGAATAGAGAAAGGAAGGGAGATGGATCGTGAGAATTGGGCCTCAAGCCCAATAGATTTTGACCGTACACCCTAATTTTCCATTCTCCCCCCCCCCTTTCGTGTGTCTTGTGGTGAACTGGGCTGAGCCCAATTGATTTTCTGGGTTACACTCCCAGTTCGCTCCAGCACCCCTCCGTTTTGCAGCATTATCAACTGGGCTGGGCCTAGTTTACAGTTTTTTATTTTTCTGCTTATCACTTCCCCTGTAACAGATTACACCCCCCTTCCCTTTTCTTATTTTCATTTTTTTTTGTTTTTTTCTCTCTTGTTATAGTGTATAAAAGAAAAAATATGTTGAGAAAAAAAAAGATATATTCAATAAAAGAATATTGAAAGGAAAAATAAATAGCAAGAAAAAGAAAGAGAAAAAGAAATATAGAAAAGAAATATGAGAAGAAAATAGTGAGAAAGAAATATGGGAAAAATAGTGAGAAAAATGTATAGAAAAATATATTAAAAAAATAGAGAAAAATAAAGAGAAAAAATAGAAAAAATAAAGAAAAGATATTTTGAAAGGAAAAAGAAGAAAATAGTTGGAAAAGAATAAAAAAATATTAGCGTCGATTTAATATTTTTTAGAGTGTATTTTTTTTTTCATAGAGATTATTTTACGATTTTAGAGATAGAATTAGACGTCCACTTGTTAGGGGACTTTTTGTCATTCGATTTGTCATGATAGATA
Source organism: Lathyrus sativus (assembly GCA_963859935.3). NCBI lineage: Eukaryota > Viridiplantae > Streptophyta > Magnoliopsida > Fabales > Fabaceae > Lathyrus > Lathyrus sativus. Next base: position 22,351,892 of record OZ012740.1, on the reverse strand, counting down.
GGATAGTATTTCCTAGGAGACTTATTTTCAGTATTCACCCATTGTAATCATTTTTCAGAATGTTAATAAAATGAGATTTGAGTTGTGGTCCCGAAGTAGCCGAACTACAGCTGCTCTGATTCCTCGTACCAGACGAGGATATGTAGGCATAGGATGCGATATCCTAGCGAGCACACTAACGACTGACCCTTTGTTCTCTCGTTGCTGTGCGATCGAGACTTTCCCGCTGACGACTAATTGTAACCCTTTTTCTCTCTTGCCCTAGTGCATTTGAGACCAAGCCGTAGTTTTGCCCATAGGTTCCCGTACCTTTGAAACCAGTTTATTTTCTCACTGCTGTGTGAGAATACCCTGAGTAGCCGTAGTTAGCCTGAACTACGTAAAGCTCTGATCTTCCATGCAGTGTGGAAGTACGTAGGCACAAGACGCGAGGTCTTGGCGAGCCAATTTTCCCTGTAGTCCCGAACTACGTTGACTCTGACTTTCTCTCTTGAGAATACGTAGGCATAGAGTACGACGCTCTATCGAGTCAATTCCCTTCCGTTTAGATTTAGCAGCCGTAGATAGATTGTTTTGCATCCTTTAGACAACCCAAGCAAGCGTGGATCCCGTCGAGTACGACGGACGTGAGGGGTGCTAATACCTTCCCCTTGCGTAACCGACTCCCGAACCCAGGTTTTGGTTGCGACGACCATACCTTTCCCCGTTTTTGCGAGGTTTACTTCGAGCATTTCCTTTCCCTCCGTTGGGATAAATAACACACGGTGGCGACTCTTCTGTCAGCCGGCGCCGATTTTCGCAGTAGCGACAGCTGGCGACTCTGCTGGGGACCCAACGTCCCCTGGCTGCTAAGGACTGCGATAGTCCTTATGCATGTGGGATCCAACGTCTCCTAAGAGAGAGTCAATCCTAGCGCTTGTTTACTTGTCTATTTGGGGCTTATTTATCAATATTATCTGTTGTTGTTGGGGTGTTACGGGTGTTCTATGATTGAGAGAAGCCGGACCTGGGCTTGAGTGCACCTTAGACTTAGAGTAGAAATTAGTGGGCGCCCGCATGCTTTGCTTGCCTTGGTGTCCCGCGAAATCTACACTCAGACGAGGTTCTTCTGGTTGGCCTCTTGACCCACCCTTTGGGTGGCTTGGGTTGCTGGTTAGTTGGATTGTCGACTCTGGGAACCGATCATTTGGAAGTTAGCTAAGTGAGGCCTCTTCAAGACTTGATGATGCCACTCCTTCTAGGAATCGTATCGTCAGTCTTGAAAGTTTGTGACGCTGACGACCGCATAGGATGCCGTACCTTGTCAGATATAGGTCCATACCTGTGAGTGGGGAGGGTTTTTTGCAGGAAACTTGACTTCCAACCTACCAGTTATTTTGGTCTTCTCTTCAGAGCGACCGTTTCCGTCAGCAGCGCAGCAGTATTCAGAGATTGTGTGGGGGCTGTGGTCCCGTGTGTGCTGCATTTTGCATATCATATGCATATCAGTGTTGCATTGCATATCATCCTCCAGTTAGCCAGAGTTCTGATCCAGCCTTTGTTTCCTGAAGGTGATTACCCGGAGTTTGGACTGAGCAACTATTGATTGTCAGAAGACCGACCTAGGGGTTGAGTAGATTTGAGCAGAATCAAGCATTGAAGACTATTGGTAGCCATGTCTGAAGGCAATTTCCAGTCTCCTAACATCCAGACATGGTTCACTATGGCGTCCAACCCTCTGTACGATTCCATGGAAGACTTCCCGCAAGTGAACAACGTTACTGCAGACCAAGTTGTACAGCCTCCTGTTGAGAACCGAGGTCGACATGAACAGTTTGTTGCCCAGAATGAGCGTCTTCCTCCTGTTACCAATCAAGGTGTTGTTCTCCCTGTGATGAATTACCGAAGAGATATCCCGATAGCCAGGATGGTAGATCCAAGAGATCTTGAAAATAATAGAAGACTCCAAGTGTTGGAAGAGCAAATGAAAGCTTTGAAAGCCAAAGATGCTGCTAACCTGGACGCTGTAGGCATGTGTTTGGTTCCTGACCTGGTGTTGCCTTATAAGTTCAAAGCACCGAAATTTGAGAAGTACACGGGAGATAGTTGTCCGAAGCTGCATTTGATGATGTTCTGTCGAAGGATGACTGCGTTTGTGCGAGATGACAAATTGATGATCCATTGCTTTCAAGATAGTCTGACTGGGGCATCTTTGAGGTGGTATATGCAGTTAGAGAGAAATCAGATTCAGTCATGGATGGATTTAGCCAGAGCTTTTCTGAAGCAGTACGATTATAACCTAGACATAGCTCCCTATCGCATGCATTTGCAAGAGTTGTCTCAAGAGAACAATGAACCTATCAGGAAGTATGCTCAGAGATGGAGAGAATTTGCTGCTAGAGTGCGTCCACCGCTGTTAGATCAAGAGCTGGCAAGCATGTTTGTAGATTCCCTACAATATCCGTACTTCAAAAGATTGCTCGGACTTCCAATAAGTTTCTCTGACGTGATAGCATTAGGAGAACGCCTTGAGTATGCCATAAGAATTGGGAAAATTCAAGTTACCTCATATGATCAAGCTGGTGAAACTGAATACCCTTGTGACTATCAGAGTGAAGAAGAATTTGTGATCGACGCAGTCATGCCAAAGGTTGAATATCCTCGAAGCGAATCAGTGAATTTTGTTGGTTCTTCATCTTATCAGAGATCAGTACCTCCTGTGGCTTGTTATACTGGACAGACAGCCGTGCCTGGGGCACCCTATCAGGAATCTTATGTCGCTTCCATTGCAGAGCAGCAAACTCGTGGCCGAGGTCATCAGCATCAGCGTCAGAATCAGAACAGACCTCGCAACAACTTGGAACGAAGGAAAGCTCCTTTTCACCCAGTGCCTATGCCGTATAGCCAGGTGCTACCATCCTTGATCCTGAAGTCTTTGGTGGAACCTAAAGCTCTTAAGCCAGTGCCAGAACCTTACCCTCCTGGGTATAATCCCCACGTTCAGTGTGGCTACCATGGTGGCTCTCCAGGGCATTCAACCGAAGATTGTAAAGCATTTCAGGCGAAAGTACAACAGTTGATTGACCAAGATCGCATTTCCTTCCGAGAAGGGTTTCTGTTTGTTCATCCTAACCGCTCAGCTGTCTAAGCTCGTAGACTCGGAAAGTATTCCCCAGCAAAAGCCAGTGGTTCAGACAGGCAGGCGCCTCAGCATTGGCAATCCTCAGACCTTTATATATCATTTGCATTTGTAGTTTCTTTTCTGTTAGTTACTACCTGATTTTAAACATTGTATGTTTCGAATGGTGATAATAATAAAGTGACTATGCATTTTTCTGAATTAATCATGTCGCTGTCGCTCATTTACTGCATTGCACTGACACTTGCATTTTTTCACTCCACTTTACCCCGGTGACTAGCAAAGATTGGAGGGAGGATGATGAAAATAAACTCATAACCGATGATCGTATGCTTTCAGATAAGACCTTACCGATGACGTACAGGGCATTGTTTCAAATCCCCAAACACTGGAGATATAAGGAGTTAGTCCCTTGTTAACCACTTCGAGCCAGGAAGTAGAAGTTTTTTCGGACTTTTAAACCCTCACATCTTAACCCGGGGCAGGGTAGTTGTCAGTTAGCTTGACCGAGCGTTCAAGTCTTGCAGAGGAGTGTTGTCTTTCAAGGACCAATCAGTTTATACCTTTCAAGAGGTCAAACCTCACCAATCAGGAGTGAGGCAGTTACAATCCTTTCGGAGCAATCAGGACAACCAGTGTCATACGACTTTGTTCCAAAAGAAAGAAATAAGAAAGCCCGCTAAGTAAAAAGAAAGAAAAAGCTGGAAAGCTAATACTTAGGCAAAAATCAGGGCATCCCGCTGGACTTCAAAAGAAAATGAAGAAATCGAAAAGAACTCAAAAGGAGTCAGTCCAGGCAAAAATTAGGGAATCAAGAGAATGAAAAAGAGGGATAAAATTTTTTTTTCCAGCAAATCACAAAGTCGTGTACACAGACACCGAAAGCGAAGAAGGAGTAACTATCACTCTAGAAAAGCATTGTGAATTCCTTAGCTATGGCCCTTACCATTCAGCATACCTCTCGAAGAGGCGAGCGCTCATGTCAGGTTAACTGAACCTTAGGATCGGAGATCATCACGTAGAAGGGATGGGTACAAATCAAAATTTGAGCCAAACATCCTTTGTTTCACGAACCGTGAACCCGACCACGATACAACCCTTAAAAGACCTAATTGAGGTAGGGTTATTCTGAAGCGCATTACGATAAGGTTGAGTAACCTGACTCATTCTTGACTTGCTAGTCACATCCTTGTTGTATTTTCACTGACCACGTAAGCACTACGTTTGAACTTTGGTTCATTCGTCACTCAATCATGCATGTAAATGAGTGACAGCTCAAATTTTTTCAAAATATGCATAACCATTGCATTAGGATTACCATTCGTAAATAGACGATTTCTAATTGCAGGTTAGTAGTTGGCATGAAAGAAATTCCAGCAGGGAATCGTCAAGCAGGACTGAGTAATTCAGCAGTCTGAATCAGAATGGTGTATGTTGTGAAGACCCGTGAGTCAGGGGCATTGACTCCCAGTAAGTTCAGAATCAGTTAGTCCGAGGACAAGTCCCGAAGCTTCAGTTGATCAGGGGCAGTTTGTGTGAGAAGCAGTTGATCCGAAGTGAGTCTTCTCGAGAATCAATCAGGGGCAATTATGCAGAACGTTGAGATTTGAAAGCAGATACTTCAGGTGGATAATCAGATCAGGTTAAGTCGCTAGAACACTCATTCAGGGGCAAGTCACCGCAGAGAATGTTGAAACCAACCGGGTTGAAGGAGATTGAATTCTGTTGTCGTATAGATATCGGGGCAAATATTCTCGAAGTCGTCTCGTAGAGAGCTGTTCAGAGCAAGTACTCCCAAGAGTTAAATTGGGGCAAGTGGAATTGTACTGGGGCAAGTTGTTCGAGCCAGTCTTGTTATCCCCAGCTGAGTGTACTGGGGCAAGTTGTTCAAGCTAGTCTTTTTATCCCCAGCCGGAGTTAAGTATCAGGGATCATGTCAATACCCTTATCAAAAACCTTAGCATTTCAAAAAAGAACCTTGCTGTCGTTGGATCATTATCCTACAGTTTAAACCTGTTGCGTGTCAGTAACCAGTCGTTTCCAAAGTCCAGTTCTCGCCTGGCAAACCGGTAACCAGTTCTCGTCTGGCCCACCTCTCCGTAAGCATCAGTTCCCGTCTGGTGCAGTTTATCGTAAGCATCAGTTCCCGTCTGGTGCAGTTTATTGTAACCAGTTCTCGTCTGGTCGCCGTTTCTTCAAGTGTTGTATCAGTTCTCGTCTGGTACATGTCGTCGCGTAATCAGTTCTCGTCTGATCATCGTGTGTTTTAACCTAGGTGTTATGCCAGTTCTCGTCTGGTGTACGTCAGCTTTCAGCCAGTTCTCGCCTGGTTGTCGTTTTCTCAGTCTGTTATCCAGTCAGCCCCGTCTGACGTTCAAAACACAAAAATCAATGTTTGCTCAATTTTCCTAGTCTCCTATCAGTTCTCGTCTGGTAGTCTACCTTTGAATTCTAGTTATCGTCTAGTATTTTCCCTATCTTCCACTGTGTACATAGTCCATGTTTATCCTAAACCAGAAAAACAAAAACCTAAAAGGTATCTGACACAGTAATCCCCAACGACCCGCATGTTGTCATGTTTCCCGATACGAAGCTCGATGGATACCTGTGCTCCGATTCATGTTTGAATTCCTCGTGGATGTTGTTAAATCAGAATTGTTACTCGTCAGCAGATGAAAGTTGCGTATTATCCCCGGAAGAGTCGAGATGGTATTTTACCCCGCATCAGAATAGGATCGGGAGTATCCTCAGCGGATTAAGATTGATATCCATGATAGTAGGGGCATTTCCAGCAGTATGTTGCGCGCAATCAACCTCAGTTTGGGTCTATCCCCGCAGAGCACAATCAGTTGCCAACAGTTTGAAGGGAGCATCCCCAAGCAGAGTTGTTTTCTTTCCCCAATGAAGTCGCCCAGCAGGGTTGCCTTTCCATTTCTCCAGCAGAACAGTTATCCCCAGTGGATTTGGTTTCCCTTTTCCAGCATTTATTTTGCTGAGATGGTTCTGTGACTTTGGTTCATCCCCAGTAAAGTTGATGTTGCCTTCGGCATTTATTTTGCCAAGCGGTGTTCAGACCTGGTGTTCTCTGGCAGCTAGAGCTTGCATTAGCATTTGCATATATAGTCATTGCATTTACAAACATATGACATTTCCATGCCATCTGGGCCTCGCATTTTCAAACAAACGCATAACATCTACATGTCATATAGGGCATTGCATCATTCTCAAGCATACGCATGTCGAGACATGGACCAGGTTGGTTGCCTATTGGATTTCGAATTTGTTCACCTGCAGAGTTGTGTGGTTAAGCTTCTCGTCTCCCCCAGCGGAGTAATTCTTCATTTGGTTGTTACGTCGGCATCGAAAAAAACAACAACAAGGAGAGATTGACATATATCAGGTTTCTGAAGCTGCCGCCTTCGTCAAAATAGGTGTCAGGCAGTTCAATTCAGAATTCCCCAGGAGAATTGTCCTCAAGTTCGTAGTGAACTGTGAGTTGACCGGATTTGATCCCATGAGAGAGATGGGAATCAAGGTGTTTGCTTTTTTGAAGCATTATTCCAATACTTGTGGCGTCACACAGGTGATTGGCAAGGAGAAGAAAATTTATCAGAAAATTGATCAGTTGTTGTCGTGACAACCAAACTTCAGTTTATTGGAAGCTATTCCTCAAGCAGTTTTGCAGTATATTCCCGCGGTTGGCAAATTTCAGGGTTCCATTTGTATTCAACCGTCATCTACCTTGAATGTTTGAAGGCTGAGCGCTCTTCAACCATTCAGGTCCAAGCCGCTTGAATAGGGGCAGCTGTTGCACCCCAAAATTTGACCAAACGGGTCCCGTATCTGGTTCGATGTTTCGACGCATGACCGCATTCGCATCTGCATATTGCATACATTGCATTTTTCATTTGTATTGATTTTATCGGGATCACAGCTCTCGTCTCGTGTTTTAGGGGTCTTTTATCAGTTCAGATAGGTAGAATCGTATGTTTGGGATATTTCGGTGTCTTTTGAATTTTACCGGCTATTTTGGTGCGCTCTCGCGGTGTTATGTGTCGTTCGGTGCTATTTTTGTCCCTCTAGGAATTATTGTGATTTTTCTGGATTTTATTGGCTATTTTTAGGGTTTAAATAGATTTTTAATCATTTTAGGATAAAATAGATATTTTTCAAAATATAATAAATAGATTTAAACCATTTTTTTAGCATTTTTTAGAATATTATAGATTTTAAATAAATTCTATCATTTTCTTAATAGGATAATATAGATTTGATTTTAGGATAATATAGAATAATAATAGATTTTTTTCTTTTATTAGTAAATAGATTTTAATAGAAAAATATAGTTTTAATAGTTTTATTAATCATAGATTCGCTTTTAAATAAATAATATAGGATTGATAGAAATTTAATAGAGTTTAATAAAAGTTTAGAATTTTTAGATTAGAAATTTAATAGAGTTTAATTAGTGGAATTATTAGATTAGGGGATTTATTAGAGTTTTGTTAGTTTAGACTTTAATTAGGGATTAGTGGAATTTTTTAGGTTTAATTGGGATTAATCAGTAGTTAATTAGTTTAACCATTTTCCATTAATTTTTTTAATCAGATTTAATTCATATCATTAGCCATTTAATCCATTAGTTTAATTTTTGTCTCAATTCAGTTTTTTTGTTTCATTTTTCGTGTGGGCCTCGTAGCAAGCAAAGCCCAAATTCGCAGTCCAGAAGTCCAGGTTCTGTCCAAAATGATCCAGCAATTTCCAGTTAATTCCAGAATATTCCAGATTTTCTCAGCCATATAAATCAGCAGCACACGTGTAATCCAAAGGAGAGGACCCACGTTACTTCACGCCATCACGCCACCTCACCCCTCAGAGTCTCTCTCTCCCTGCCACGCATCACCACACGTGGCGCGCATGCCTTCACCACCTCCATTACCAGCGCCACGTGCCTCCACACCAGCCCTCCACCGGTCCTCACCGTCAAACCTCACCGGCCGGCATGCATGGTCGGCGACCACCGTGCACATCGCCGGAGAACGCCAAATCTCCAGAATCCGACCAATCTTCATCTCTCACCTCCTTCCTCCATCTTCTCCGGTCACCAAACTCAACCATCAACAAACTCCAAACAAGTTTCCAGATCAAGTTTCACCATCCACCTTCACCTCCAGAACTCCGATCAACCTTCCTCATATTAACATTTTCCAGCAAAATTCGTTACGACCTTCATCTTCCATCATCAATTAATTCCAGAAAACCAACAATCTTCAGCAAGCCCCAAGATCTTCATCGATCTCATGGATGATTCACTTTCAGATCTCCAACCTTCATCAACATTATCCAGATCGTCATTCAATAGTCAAGAACTTCAATGAGTCTTCAGCGAAATCCTTCAAGAAACTCGCTAGAAACTTCATTCATCAAGAAACACCGGTTGATCTTCATCATCTACCGTCCGCATCTCCATCAGTTCCGCCCAGATGTTCGTCCTCGAGAACCACCAGATTGTTCAACTTTCCTCAGTTTCTTTCAGAATTTGTTCAATGTTCATCCAAGATACAAGATCTTTGTCCAGAAGTCGTCCTCCGTCCCTCTTCATCCACGAGCTTCCTTCAAACACTTACGCCGATCGAGCCATGGTTTGGTGTGTAGATCCAGATGTTAGAGGGAGGGATTTATGGTTGATATTGTTGTTTTCTCGTGAGATTGAGGACAGGAATTGATGAAAGGTTTTGAAGCTGAGAAAAGGTTGAACGGAGAGGATGCAGAGAAGGTGACGGCGGCGCCGTGAGTAGAGTGGATGAAGTTTTAGGGTTTCAGAGCGAATAGAGAAAGGAAGGGAGATGGATCGTGAGAATTGGGCCTCAAGCCCAACAGATTTTGACCGTACACCCCAATTTTCCATTCTCCCCCCCCCCCTTTCGTGTGTCTTGTGGTGAACTGGGCTGAGCCCAATTGATTTTCTGGGTTACACTCCCAGTTCGCTCCAGCACCCCTCCGTTTTGCAGCATTATCAACTGGGCTGGGCCTAGTTTACAGTTTTTTATTTTTCTGCTTATCACTTCCCCTGTAACAGATTACACCCCCCCTTCCCTTTTCTTATTTTCATTTTTTTTTGTTTTTTTCTCTCTTGTTATAGTGTATAAAAGAAAAAATATGTTGAGAAAAAAAAAAGATATATTCAATAAAAGAATATTGAAAGGAAAAAGAAATAGCAAGAAAAAGAAAGAGAAAAAGAAATATAGAAAAGAAATATGAGAAGAAAATAGTGAGAAAGAAATATGGGAAAAATAGTGAGAAAAATGTATAGAAAAATATATTAAAAAAATAGAGAAAAATAAAGAGAAAAAATAGAAAAAATAAAGAAAAGATATTTTGAAAGGAAAAAGAAGAAAATAGTTGGAAAAGAATAAAAAAATATTAGCGTCGATTTAATATTTTTTAGAGTGTATTTTTTTTTTCATAGAGATTATTTTACGATTTTATAGATAGAATTAGACGTCCACTTGTTAGGGGACTTTTTGTCATTCAATTTGTCATGATAGATAGGATAGTATTTCCTAGGAGACTTATTTTCAGTATTCACCCATTGTAATCATTTTTCAGAATGTTAATAAAATGAGATTTGAGCTGTGGTCCCGAAGTAGCCGAACTACAGCTGCTCTGATTCCTCGTACCAGACGAGGATATGTAGGCATAGGATGCGATATCCTAGCGAGCACACTAACGACTGACCCTTTGTTCTCTCGCTGCTGTGCGATCGAGACTTTCCCGCTGACGACTAATTGTAACCCTTTTTCTCTCTTGCCCTAGTGCATTTGAGACCAAGCCGTAGTTTTGCCCATAGGTTCCCGTACCTTTGAAACCAGTTTATTTTCTCACTGCTGTGTGAGAATACCCTGAGTAGTCGTAGTTAGCCTGAACTACGTAAAGCTCTGATCTTCCATGCAGTGTGGAAGTACGTAGGCACAAGACGCGAGGTCTTGGCGAGCCAATTTTCCCTGTAGTCCCGAACTACGTTGACTCTGACTTTCTCTCTTGAGAATACGTAGGCATAGAGTACGACGCTCTATCGAGTCAATTCCCTTCCGTTTAGATTTAGCAGCCGTAGATAGATTATTTTGCATCCTTTAGACAACCCAAGCAAGCGTGGATCCCGTCGAGTACGACGGACGTGAGGGGTGCTAATACCTTCCCCTTGCGTAACCGACTCCCGAACCCAGGTTTTGGTTGCGACGACCATACCTTTCCCCATTTTTGCGAGGTTTACTTCGAGCGTTTCCTTTCCCTCCGTTGGGATAAATAACGCACGGTGGCGACTCTTCTGTCAGCCGGCGCCGATTTTCGCAGTAGCGACACATAGTACAATGTGATTATGGTGAATACAAATAACATTGAGCTTAACTATTTACTTTTAGTGATAACTCATGTAGATATACGTTATTTGTCATTCGTTTATAGTCTATTAACTCTGTCGCTTAGTGACGAAGAAACATGAAATTTGCTGATGGAGAAGAAACATATTGAATATATTTACATCTAATTTACCATAATTCAATGTGAAAATGGTAAATATCAATAAATTTTAGCTTGATTATTTAATTTAATTATTACCTATTTTATATAAAATATATGTCATAAATTATAGTCTTTTAACTTTATTTTTTAGTGGGGAAAAACCTAAAATTTTGTGATGGAGTAGAAAAACAAAATATAATTAATTTTTTTACATCTACTATAGTCTATTATGTTTGTTGCTTATTAATAAAAAAACTAAATCTTTTGGATGGTGAAGAAAAATGTTGAATATTTTTAGATGTAATATACCATATGTCAATGTGATTACGATGAATATAAATAATATTGAGCTTGATTATTTAATTTTAACTGTTATGCATATGTATAAATTATGGGTCATTCATTTGTAGTCTCTTAACTTTATTCTTAGAGGTGAAGAAACCAAAATTTTGGTGATGGAGAAGAAGAAAAATATAGAAATGTTTTTAATATATTATACCATAATACAATGTGATTATGGTGAATACAAATAACATTGAGCTTAACTATTTATTTTTAGTGATAACTCATGTAGATATAAGTTATTTGTCATTCATTTATAGTCTTTTAACTTTGTGGCTTAGTGACGAAGAAACATGAAATTTGGTGATGAAGAAGAAACATATTGAATATATTTACATCTAATTTACCATAATTCAATGTGAAAATGGTAAATAACAATAAATTTTAGCTTGATTATTTATTTTAATTATTACCTATCTTATATAAAATATATGTCATAGATTATAGTCATTTAACTTTGTTTTTTAAAGGGGAAAAACCTAAAATTTTGTGATGCAGAAGAAAAATAAATTACAATTAATTTTTTACATCTACTATAGTCTATTATGTTTGTTGCTTATTAATAGAAAAACCCAAAACTTTTGGAAGCTGAAGAAAAATGATGAATATTTTTAGATGTAATATACCATATGTCAATGTGAATACGATGAATGTAATCAATATTGAGCTCGTCTATTAATTTTAATTGCTATGCATATGTATAAATTATGGGTCATTCATTTGTAGTCTCTTAACTTATATTCTTAGAGGTGAAGAAACCGAAATTTTGGTGATGGAGAAGAAGAAAAATATAGAAATGTTTTACATATATTATACCATAATGCAATGTTATTATGGTGAATACCAATGAAATTGAGCTTAACTATTTACTTTTAGTGATAACTCATGTAGATATAAGTTATTTGTCATTCATTTATATTCTTTTAACTTTGTGGCTTAGTGACGAAGAAACATGAAATTTGGTTATGGAGAAGACACATATTGAATATATTTACATCTAATTTACCATAATTCAATGTGAAAATGGTAAATATCAATAAATTTTAGCTTGATTATTTATTTTAATTGTTACCTATTTTATATAAAATATATGTCATGGATTATAGTCTTTTAACTTTGTTTTTTAGTGGGGAAAAACCTTAAATTTTGTGCCGGAGTAGAAAAATAATATACAATTAATTTTTTACATCTACTGTAGTCTATTATGTTTGTTGCTTAGTGATAAAAAAACCTAAAACTTTCGGATAGTGAAAAAAAATATTGATTATTTTTAGATGTAATATACCATATGTCAATGTGAATACAATGAATATAAACAATATTGAGCTTGATTATTTAATTTTAACTTTTATGCATATGTATAGATTATGGGTCATTCATTTGTAGTTTCTTAACTTATATTCTTAGAGGTGAAGAAACCAAAATTTTGGTGATAGAGAAGAAAAAAAATATAGAAATGTTTTACATATATTATACCATAGTACAATGTGATTATGGTGAATACAAATAACATTGAGCTTAACTATTTACTTTTAGTGATAACTCATGTAGATATAAGTTATTTGTCATTCGTTTATAGTCTTTTAACTTTGTGGCTTAGTGGCGAAGAAACATGAAATTTGTTGATGGAGAAGAAACATATTGAATATATTTACATCTAATTTACCATAATTCAATGAGAAAATGGTAAATATCAATAAATTTTAGCTTGATTATTTATTTTAATTATTGCCTATTTTATATAAAATATATGTCATGGATTATAGTCTTTTAACTTTCTTTTTTAGAGGGGAAAAACCTAAAATTTTTTGATGCAGTAGAAAAATAAAATACAATTAATTTTTTACATCTACTATAGTCTATTATGTTTGTTGATTATTCATAAAAAAACCTAAAATTTTTGGATGGTGAAGAAAAATGTTGAATATTTTTAGATGTAATATACCATATGTCAATGTGAATACGATGAATGTAAACAGTATTGAGCTTGATTATTTAATTTTAATGGTTATACATATGTATAAATTTTGGGTCATTCATTTGTAGTCTCTTAACTTATATTCTTATAGCTGAAGAAAACAAAATTTTGGTGATGGAGAAGAAGAAAAACATAGAAATATTTTACATATATTATACCATAATACAATGTTATTATGGTGAATACAAATAACATTGAGCTTAACTATTTACTTTTAGTGATAACTCATGTAGATATAAGTTATTTGTCATTCATTTATAGTCTTTTAACTCTGTGGCTTATTGGAGATGAAACATGAAATTTAGAGATAGAGACGAAACATATTAAATATATTTACATCTAATTTACCATAATTCAATGTGAAAATGGTAAATATCAATAAATTTTAGCTTGATTATTTATTTTAATTATTACCTATTTTAGATAAAATATATGTCATGGATTATAGTCTTTTAACTTTGTTTTTTAGTGGGGAAAAACCTAAAATTTTGTGCCGGAATAGAAAAATAAAATACAATTAATTTTTTACATCTACTATAGTCTATTATGTTTGTTGCTTAGTGATAAAAAAACCTAAAACTTTCGGATAGTGAAAAAAAATATTGATTATTTTTAGATGTAATATACCATATGTCAATGTGAATACAATGAATATAAACAATATTAAGCTTGATTATTTAATTTTAACTGTTATGCATATGTATAGATTATGGGTCATTCATTTGTAGTTTCTTAACTTATATTCTTAGAGGTGAAGAAACCAAAATTTTGGTGATGGAGAAGAAGAAAAATATAAAAATGTTTTACATATATTATACCATAGTACAATGTGATTATTGTGAATACAAATAACATTGAGCTTAACTATTTACTTTTAGTGATAACTCATGTAGATATAAGTTATTTGTCATTCGTTTATAGTCTTTTAACTTTGTGGCTTAATGACGAAGAAACATGTGTGGAGGCAAATCGCCACACATCACACAAGTCTGCAAGACATTGTTTAATGCAGGTTTCGATGATGACAAATTCCCTGGATAGATTGGAAATTATGAACTCCAAATCTACTAAAACAGATGCAATGTATCACCCACCATATCCTTTTATACTTGTCTTAAAACTGCTGAAATGAATATACTATGTGAAGATAAAATGCAATCATGACCCAAGGCATGAAAGACCACAAACTGATGAATTTTTGCAGGTTTGCAGGGCATGAGTCGACCATAGGTTCGGCGCATGCATCAGAACAAATCTCCACTAGTCAGCGCACAAGGCAAATGAGTCGACCATAGGGTCGGCGCATGAAGGAAAAGCTTTCCAACGGGTCAGCGCGTAAAGGCATGAGTCGACCATAGGGTCGGCGCATAAGGGAATTAGTTTTCAACGGGTCAGCGCACGCCGACCGTATGGTCAACGCATACAGATGAATTTTCCAGATTTCCAAACAACACAGGCCATGCGTCGACGCACAGACCTGCTACGGTTGACCGTTCGCGCGGAAATTCTATTTTTAAATGTTTCCCTCTTATATTTGAAATACTGTTATGTCTAAAATTGTGTTGGCACTATATATACTTGTTTAAACACTTGTGTCATTTTAACATTTGATATTCTTTTGATTCATGTGTTCAAAAACAAGAAAGAGTGAAATAGGTGTCCAAGATTCATCATCTTCATCTTCAACATCTCACAACATTTCAATTACACACAATCATTTTTGAAATGCTTTTGTGAGAGATTCAAGGTGATAAGGTTCGAAGCTTAGATTGGAGAATCAAGTTCAGGTTGAAGCTTGTGACAGGTTCTTTTTTGAATAAAACTGTTGGGGTTTTTCCCTCCAAGATTGGTTTGAATTTTGGGGGTTTTTGGACGAGATTCTTCATCAAGGGTCAATCGAGCGAAGGTGATTGTGAAGAGGTGTTCTTCACAAGTCTAGTAGCGGATTCGATGATTTTGAATGGAAGATCTCGGGGTCGATTTAGTGCTGTTGAGATCAGCCGGAGCCGAAGGTTTGAACAACAACGTGTTATTCAATAAGGTGGCTGGAGTCGGAGGTCCATCAACACAAATCGGAGGACTTGATTCATCTTGAATCAAGGGGCATGGAGTGAAGGCAACTTTCAACACATTGAGATTTCTGTTGTATATTTGCTGCTCAATCCTTGTATAAACTGTTACATTCAACAGGGGATATCTATAAAATCTATCTCAATTCTAGTTTTAGAATTGAGGGCAGACGTACCCCGAAGCGAGGACAACGGGGGAACTGCCTCACCAAATACTTGTCTTCTCTATTTTCAGCATTTACGTTATAGCCTAAAATAAGTGATTTTTGTATAAGCTCTATTGTCAAAATTGTGATATCAATTGAGTAAGAGATTAACACTCTATTTTTGACTCCAAAGTACAACAAGACATTGTACTAGGCTATTTGGAATCACTTACTCAACATAAATATCAATTGGAGTGTTTTGCACACCAAGTGTTTGACATATTGCTTGAACCAAAATTATCTTACTTGTGTATCTAGTTTTGGTTTGCTCTTTGAATAATTGGAACTAGGAATCCTTACAACTGAAGTAAATAATTCATAAGTGTAATTGGTGTTGTGATTCTATTTTCCAAATTGTCATTAATCCAAAGGCTTACGCATATCCGGTTTTCCAATAACCGTTCGTTTTAGACTATATTTTCCTCGGCCGCTTCCGCACTTAAAATATTTTTAAAACCAATTTTAAATTGGTAGCGCCAACTCAAATTTTAATTGGGGATCTATTCAACCCCCCCCCCCCCTTCTAGATCCGTGCCATAGTGTAACAAGTGGTATCTAGAGCTCCGGTTATTCGGTGCTTCAAATACAACGTAGATAGAAAATGGCTAACGAACCAAAAGGGGCGTACAATAGGGCTCCCATTTTCAACGGTGAAAATTATAGTTATTGGAAAGACTGTATGCGGGTGCATATAAACTCCATAGACAGAAAAATATGGAACGTTATCCTCAATGGTCCAATAGAAATTACTATGACCAATGCGGATAACGTAGTTGTGCCAAAGCCCGAAGCACAATGGACCGATGACGATGAGAAAAAATACAATTATGATTGGAAAGCTAAAAATATCCTAATCTCCTCATTAGGTGTATATGAATACTATCGTGTATCCCATTGTCCTACTGCTAAGGCCATGTGGGATTCACTACAAATAGCCCATGAGGGGACAAATGATGTTAAGTTGGCTAGAATCAACACATTAACACAAGAGTTTGATCTCTTTTTCATGGAGCAAGGGGAAACCATTGCTGACATGCAAAAGAGATTTACTCATCTCATCAATCGTTTACATTCATTAGGTAGGCCTGTTTCCAATGATATTGCTACTAATAAGATCTTAAGATGTCTTAACAGGGAATGGCAGCCTAAAGTGACCGCCATCAAAGAAGCACATGATCTTACCTTATTAGACTTGACAACATTGTTTGGCAAACTACAAGAGCATGAACAGGTACTCTTGAGCCTAGACCAACGCGAAAAAATGGAAAAGAAAGACAAAACGAAGGTGAGTGAAAAGAAATCAATAGCTCTCAAGACTTCCTCCTCGAAGTCTCAAGCAAAAGAGCAAAGTGATTATTCCTCAAGCGACGAAGAAGAAGAGGATAAGAGCGAAGATATGGGGTTGTTTGTCAAACAGTATAACCGTTACGTGAGAAAGAACGACATCCAACATTCTGAGAAGAACTTGGTAAACTTCCGGAAACAATCGAGGTACTCCAAGGATGATGACTCGAAAGGTAAAAAGACTAGAGGGACGTG
This sequence comes from Lathyrus sativus, assembly GCA_963859935.3. NCBI lineage: Eukaryota > Viridiplantae > Streptophyta > Magnoliopsida > Fabales > Fabaceae > Lathyrus > Lathyrus sativus. The sequence continues at coordinate 22,335,119 of OZ012740.1, read as the reverse complement.
CTACAAGTGTGGAAAGCCCGGTCACTACAAACCGGATTGTCCGATGAACAAAAAGGGAAAGGACAAGGAATCATCAAAGTCACACAAGAAATCATCAAAGCCTAGGAGAGCGTACATAGCATGGGAAAGTGACAGCGACTCTTCCTCCTCTGATTAAAGCTCTAGTGATGAAGAAGAGTCCGTGAATCTATGCCTCTCCGCTAATCAGAAAAATAAGAAAAAACAGGTACGTCACTCTAAATATGATAAGTCCTCAAATATGTCGCATTCAGAATTACAAACCGCATCACGACACTTCAAGATCTTTTCGTATAACCAATGATTAGGCGATGTCGTAACTTGCACAAAATCAACAGCCAACCCAAAATAGAAATAGAAAACAAAAAATCAGTGAAACGCAATCTTTGAAAATGACATTAAGCTGACGATGCAACTGCTATTATGAGATTCCTTGAAGGAAATTTGAGTTTGTTGCGAGTCAAAACCAAAACAAGTTGTCATGGTTAGCATCAACATTGATTCAGAATTTGTAGAACACAGACCAACATCAAAGATTCTTTTTCGCCGGTTTTAAATAGAACTGCAAGTTCGTTGCAGAGTTGTTGAGTTTATGAAACTTGCTGTCGTTGAGCTGTGTCCTGTCAAATAGAAGACATAATAAACAATATCTAACATCAACCGAAACTGATATCAATGTTAGAGCTACGGTATGGCCGTCAATGTCGCTAAATGCACATTACTAATGCTGACTACATCGAGTTTCCAATGCAGTGCTGTCAAATTTAATCATGAAAGCATGAAATTGCAATCCGGATTTTATCATTTTATTAGTTCCATAGAAAATTCTTTTTAAACAAAAACAGAGCATATCATCTCAAACAATCTCAACCTAAAGCTAAAAGTAGCGCGTTGGTTGAAATTCCTTTTATCAATCCAACATTGAACACTGCATAATACAACCATTTTAACCAGGTGCAACAGAAACGCAACATACTCCTGTTAAACAAAAGGTATGACCTTTAAAAAGTTCTAGCATACTAAATCTGAAATTACCAACACGATCTCGTATGGACTAAGTCTACACAACTGAATTAAGATAAAAAAAAAACATTAAGTTGAATTCAAAACTGAGTACCGAACGTCGTGCCAGTGAAGTTATCGCGGAAATTCTGTTATCCCCTGAGTTATTGCTGTGTGTGATAGCGGTTGGAAGCAACAGTCAACAACCTTGAAACGGACACTTCATACTAGCCATAACTGTTGTTGTCGTAACTACTGCTTGTGGCGGAAGGCTATCGCTGCTGCTACTGCTTAACGACTATGATTTGTACAATGACACTGAAGGTTGTAAAGGTTTGAACATCTAAGTGTCATAACCCACACTTGCTCATGAACGACGAGTTAAACTCGGCACCATCAAAAACTCTATTTTGTCACGGTTGTAGCGGCGTCCGGCTCACTTCTTGAACACCTAAAAAAAAACCTCAGCGACCAACGTCAGATTAAAAATGTAAAAAAAAAATCATCACAATGCTGCTAGCTTGCGTTCAGTATTAAGGACATTGGTTTCAACGTGAAAACGCCACGACGGAAGCTAACTTGAGTCCGAATCTAGTATCAAAGCTCACACCTGCATACAGAACCAGTCATAGAAAATAACACAATCTACAGCAAAATAACAAGCAAACCCCTGTAACATATCAATTCCCTTTTTTTGCTCATTCGAAACCTGCATAATGTACACTAAAAAAACATCACACCAAACCAGAACATCCTCTGCGAGTGTGTCAATGGTTAAAAATATCAATTGGTATAACATGGCTTCCTAACAATCAACACCTATACCAATCAACAGAGAAATAACAAAAACCCAATCATGATGTATACACTCAAGCCATAACAAATGAGATATGAGATGAAAACAAGAAAATGATGAGTATGATTTTCAACAGCATGAACAGAAGTAAGAACAAAAGCAATTACACAACTCATAAACCTATCTACCATAAAAAGAAGTCATTGAATCGTGAGAGCTATGGTAACTGTACCAATCCGTTTGTTACTCGCTATGTTGTTGTTGGGGAAAAGTGAAAGTTGCTACCAGATTGGATCATGTTTGAACGGGGTATCGTCTTGTGTTGAATGAAATTCCTATTGCGAGGTAACTGACACCTCGTTGTTTATTTCCTTTTTTTCGCCATTATTGCAACACCTCATTGTCGCCGAGTTTCTTCGTTGTTGTACGCTCTCAATAAATCGAAGAATGGAGGATCTCGAGTGGCAGCGGCGAAGGGATTTGCCGGTCAGACTTTGAACACGGTGAAGGTTCGAGATTAAGGTGATGAGTGGTTATTCATGGTTGTTTGTTGGGCGGTGGAGGTGAGGGAGAATGACGATGAAAGGATTTCGCGGTGGGGGAAGATGAGAGATAGAGTTCTGGGGTGAATTGGGGAAGAACGGCGCCGATTAGGGTTTGTGAAGGAGCATGAACAGTGTTTTCTCTTTCTTTTCTTTGGTCTGAATTTCCTCTTTCTTTAATAATCAGTCGATGCCAAAACCCTAGTGGGCCGCATGGAATGGGCTTGCTCTTCTCTCTTTTTTTAATTTTTTTTCCACTTAATTTATTAATATTAAGATTAATAATTAAAAACTAACATAACTCTAATAAATAAATAAAAAGACAAATGAATAAATATTAACAATAAACATTAAATAAATATTAAAAGAAATATATATATATAAAAAGAAAAAAATAATTACTAAAGACATTAGTAATATTTTAAAATAGAAAAAACTTAAGAAGATAACATTTACAAGGAAAAGTTGTTAGACCACGTGTCACGCTTAATTGGTTAAAAAAAAGGTAAAGTTTGAAAAAAAAAACGATTTCAGGTGGACACATGACTAAACGGCAAGAAACGATAATGCGAAAATATTTATAAAAGGGGTAGGACAAATTTAGGGTATGACAGATGCCCCTATCTAATAGGCTTAAACCTAGGAAAATGAACTGCATTGGCGTTTACATTCCTGAGGTAGAAGTCAATTAGATATAAAAAGACCCTGAATTTGTCTGAAAGAAAAAAAGAGAAGCTAGAGAATTAAAATGCTGGAAAATGTAAACCAAGTTGAGTAAACTGTGAATAATAGGCAAAAGGTCATCATCACCAAAAGGATGATGGAAAGAAATGAACACGGCTACTACCACCAAAAGGATGCTAGAACAAGGCACAAATGCGCAATCTGACATTGACGAAATGCCAGACCCACCATCAAAAGGATGACGGAGCGAAACACACACCAGCCACTACCACCAAAAGGATGATAGGGCAAACACAAATGAACTATCGCACAATCTATCATTAATGATCATGATAGACCCCCCACCAAAAGGATGACAGAGCGAAAACACACACAAATATCGCACAATCTATCATTAATGACCATGATAGACCCCTCACCAAAAGGATGACGGAGCGAAACTCACACCAGCCACTACCACCAAAAGGATGATAGGGCAAACACAATCGCACAATCTGACATTGACGAAATGCCAGACCCATCACCAAAAGGATGATGGAGCGAAACACAAACAAGATATCGCACAATCTGACATCGACGAAATGCCAGACCCACCACCAAAAGGATGATGGAGCGAAACTCACACACAATATCGCGCAATCTAACATCGACGAAATGCCAGACCCACCACCAAAAGGATGATGGAGCGAAACACAAACAAAATATCGCACAATCTGACATCGACGAAATGCCAGACCCACCACCAAAAGGATGATGGAGCGAAACACAAATAAGATATCGCACAATCTGACATCGACGAAATGTCAGACCCACCACCAAAAGGATGATGGAGCGAAACTCACACACATTGCACAATCTGACATCGACGAAATGCCAGACCCACCACCAAAAGGATGGCAGAGCGAAACTCACACCAGCCGCTACCACTAAAAGGATGATAGGGAAAACACAAATTGAAGGCTACCAACATCGAAAGGATGCAGGCTAGGTTGAACCGACGAAGTTCGGCTATCACCAAAAGGATGATAGTAAGGCAATTGACAACGGTCGCGCTTGCTGGGTACAACTCATCGGGGAACCCCCAAGAGGAAGATTGGATTGAAATGAGTCAACGGGGTACGCCCACCGTCTTTGTTTGGAGATCATAGTTTTGCTGAAATGGTTTCATGGTTACGCCCATGTATTCTGAAGAGGATGCCCCTGACTGGGCTGAGTTTGTCTTGATGTCTTGTTTTGCTTAACAAAAGGCTAAACAACTTCATGAGGCACGCTCACGGTTTTGCTGAAGATGCCCCTGCTCGGGCTGGATCTTGCTTTGAATGACTTCGAATTTTGATGGGAGAGACCCACAATTTGCCGAAGATTGCCCCTGACTGGGCTGATGATTGCTTTGAAGGTGTTGTGGAAGATGCCCCCAATTGGGCTGATGACAGTCTTGGAAATCTTCGAGGTTGATCCTGGACCTTGACGTGCATATGCTGATGCTGGATGAAAATGATATTCCATAACGAATGGAAGTGCAAATGAAAATGCTGAAGCGCGAAGATGCAAGAGCTGGGGAAGTATGATATGATTGGTATGTATATGATTGCAAAAATGCTTATGATGATGAATGCAATACGTATGATGCATATGATGCAGACAGGTGATTGGAAATATAGGTGAAGACGCCAGCGTGGTGGACTTTTGGTAGTTGCCAATGCAGATTGGACTTCGGTTGGTGGGAGGGATAAACTTCCTCGACACGCAGTTTGCTGAAGACGTCACGATTGAAGCAGAAGATGATGCTCTGGATGCCCCAAGTCTGGGTATTTTGTAGTTTATTCTGAATTTGCTTCAGAGAAGGTTGCAGCTCTGCCTGATGATTAGGGTAACTTGGTCCTGCCCCAGTCTGAATATGGTAATGATATGCCCCTACTCGAGCTGTTGAACGATTTTCTCCAGCCTGTGGGCTTTGAAATAATCTTGCTTCGTGTACGCCATTGAAAGTCAAGCTCCTCCTCGATTGCCTTTTGTTGAAATGTCTTTGAATACCTAGCACTGTTTTGCAGTTAAAATTGTACATTCACAAATGGTAATAATTAATGCAAAGTTCGATGCAAGTTTGAAAAAGTATCATTTATTTGAGAGTGTTGAGGTAGTGAGACGAATGGACCGTTAGCCCAAAAATTATGCTGATTGATTGGTGTAGAATATATTGCAAGGATAACGACACCAATGCTGATGATTAACAATCATGTGAGGAGTCAGGTTACGCAACCTCGCAATAGTATGCTTTCAGAATAAACCTCGCCTCAATTAGGTCTTTCGAGGGTTGTAACGTGGTCTGGTTCACGGTTATGAAACAAAGGATGCTGGGCTCAAAGTATAATTTGTACCCACCCATTCTTCTTAATGATCTCCAGTCCTACGCTCAGTTAATTCTGCACTTGTCTTGACGGTGTAAACTTTATGATTCAAGGTTTGCTCGTCGTCGCAGTCACCTTATTTTGGTTTTTCGATGGATGTCAGTGCCCATTTGGTCTGGATGGCCACTGAACCTTTTTTTGTTTTTTTGTTGAGGGTTTCGGGGTCCTCTTTTACTTTTGTTTTTGATCCCTAACTTTTGCATGGATTGACTTTGCTTGTCAGATCCATCGGGATTGCCTTGATTTTGCCTAAGTCCCCTCTAAGGTGTTTGACTTAGCAGGATTTTTTTGATTTTTTTGATTTTGTTGGAGGATTGTGACTGCCATAACATGGGTTTTTGATGAACAACCGTCTTCTGGATTTTGCTTTGTTGATTCGAGTGCGGGGTTGAATTAACTGAACACTACCCTGCCCTAGGTTGAGCGTAAAAAGGTTTGAATATCCGAAGGAAACTACTACTTCTAGGCTCGAAGTGGTTTACTAGGGATTAACTCCTTATATCTCCGGTGTATGGGGAATTGAAACAATGTCTGTACATCATTGACGAGATTTGGTCTGAAAGCATACAGTTTGCAATTATGGGTATCTCGTTTTCATCATCCTCCCTCAAATCATGCTAAACAACAGTGAATAGAGTGGAGTAAATAAATGTGTCGGTGATTAGTGAAAAATGAGTGAATACGACATAACTAATTCAAAACATGCATAAACGATACATTAATGAAAACCAAATACGAATGGCAATTGTTCAAAGCATACAATACTTAAACAAACAAAGACAAAATATAAGAACTGCAAATAATGAAATGGCAACATGACTGCCTTCTTCGGGGAATAAACTTGACTGGAATCGGTCTGATGTTGGCACTAGTTGACTGGTGGCATCGGATTGTTGATAATATTTGGAGACTTCCCATTGAAGTTGATAGCATCCCTGTCGATCATGTCTTGAATTATGTGCTTGAAAGCCCTGCAGTCCTCGATGGTATGACCTGGAGCTCCTTTATGAAACTCACAATGAGCATTTGTATCATAATCGGCAGGAATGACACTTGGAGGAGCCAAATCTCTCGGAACAACAGCTTTATTCTCCATCAACTGAGCAAAGATTTTGGCATATGTCATTGGTAGACGATCAAAGACTCTATCTGGTCTCCATGTTCTCTGCGGACGCTGTGGGCGAGCACCTTGTCGTTGCTGAGTAGCTTGCATCTGCTGTTGCTGAGGAGGATACTGATATCCCTGCTGGTTGTAGGCTTGTTGCTGAGGAGCCTGTTATCGTGGCATCTGAGCTTGCACTGCTTGAACAGCTGGCTGATAAGGCATTGGAGCATATTGCGCAGCAGCAACATACGGATACTGATAATAGGAAACTTGATAAGGCATAGGAGCAGGAGCTTGTTGAGAAGCTTGCCCTTTCTGCAAAAAGATGGCATTTGTTTCTCCCTCCTTCTTCTTGTATCCATTGAAAGGCTTCTTGGCATTAGCATGGCTTTTAGGACCTCCTGGGATCTTTCCACTCTTCAGTCCTTCTTCAATTCTCTCACCGACGATCACCAAGTCAGAGAATCCAGCGGAGACACTACCGATCAACTTTTCGTAGTATTGGCCTTGTAAAGTACCCATGAAGATGTCAAACAGTTCACGGTCAACAAGAGGTGGATGCACCCTTGCGGCTAGCTCTCTCCATCGTTGTGCGTACTCCTTGAAGGATTCGTTGTCCTTCTGAGTCATACTCTGAAGCTGAGTACGGTTTGGAGCGAGATCAGTGTTGTACTTGTATTACTTGACAAATGCATCGGCTAGCTCGGCCCAAGTGCGCACACTGTTACGTTCCAGCTGCATATACCATTCGAGTGATGCCCCAGACAAGCTGTCTTGGAAGCAATGAATCATGAGCTTTTCGTCTCTGGCATAGGCAGCCATCTTGCGACAATACATCTTCAAATTAATATTTGGGAAACTAAGACCTTTGTACTTCGAAAATTCGGGCACCTTGAACTTGGGAGGAATGACAACATCAGGCACCAAGCACAATTCCAAAGCACTGAAAGAATTTGAGTTATGCCCCTCCATGGCTCGGAGTTTCTCGGCTAGATCTCGGCACATCTTCATGGCTTCAGAATCCTGAGCGGCAACAGGACTGGCAATGGGGATAGCAACATGATAGTTCTGAACGTCGTCATACTGATCCATCAGAGTATCTTCGATATGGGGAGCTGGGATCTGCACAGCAGTAGGATGGGCCTGCGGGATAACTCCAACAGTAACTCCAGGCGCTGGGATTGGCTGAGAAGTGTTTCCTTTGACTGCATTGTTGAAGTTCAACGGCATCCCATGAGAATTTGGAATTGGAACCAAAGGGATGGTAGTAGACCCTTGTCCTTGGCCATTGTTGTTGACGACAGCAGCGGCTTCACGCTGTTCTTCCTCTCTCCTGGCTGCGAGGATGGCTTCGAGGATCTGGTCGATCTTTCCTTTCATAGAATCCAATTCTTCCCTGAAGGCGACTTGCTCCTGTTGAATCTGCTCCATCATTCGTCTGGTATTGGCTCTAGTTGCGTATTGGTGTCGAGGAATCAGCTTGATTTACTGGAGAGGAAGGAACGAAGACATAAGATTCTGTTGAAGGACTGGAAATGCAAAATGCACAACATATGAAATGCAATGCGAATGATATGCAAGATGCAATGCAAGATACAAGATCCAGGATCCCAAGATCATATTTCGAACAGCTCTTGAAGCTGGTAACTGTGATAGATAAGTAAACATAATTCCTGCTCAAAGAACAATGACAGGTACGACCTATGTGGGAAGATCTAAATATTCTACCCATAAACCCACTTACGGGATGGTTTCTACGTTTGGTTCCCAGGATCACGGACACTAGTCGTATTAGCGTCACGCAACAGGCTGGCCGTATTATGACGATAATGACGATAAGGTCTTTCCTGAGCGGGGTCCTCGTGCTAGGCGCACAAGGAGCGAGTCCTTGGAGACTAACACTACACGACCACCAGTATCGGAACTGGTGCTAACAAAAGGTTCCCAGAATCACGGAACCTTCATTAATCAAGTCGTGCAACAGGCTAGTTGTGTTACAACGAGATCCACAAATAGGTCTCCTCTGGAGGAGCTTTCATGCTAGGCACACAAGGAGCGAATCCTTGGTGACTAACACTACTCGACTACCAATTCTAAACTATGTGTTCTCTCTGCTTTTACCAAAGCTCGGGTGTAGAGCCTTACTCATGACGTCATCCCAAAAACCGAAAGGCCCAGATAACAAACACAAATAAAATCTACAAGAGAACAAATACAAAAAGAAAACAAATAAAAAACAAACACTCCTCACAAACCAAAAGATAGGCTCGACTCTCTCTTTGCATGGAGCAAAAAGTCCCCAGCAGAGTCGCCACCTGTCGCACCTCGAAAAATCACGGAGACATTTCGGAGAAAACGACCCTCGCGCAAAAGGCGCGGAAATGCGGTTCGACAGAGTCGCCACCGAACTTTATTTTTCCCGAATAAACGGGAGAGGAAAATATCGAGAAAACCTCTTAAACGAAAAGGATAGGAACAGGGCTGTCGCAACCATGTTCCGGGTTCGGGAGTCGGTTATGTGAGGGGAAGGTATTAGCACCCCTCACGTCCGTCGTACTCGACGGGAACCTCTTAAGGTATTTGCAGAGAGTGTTGTCTAGGTTTGCTTGTTTTCTTCTCGTTGTTAAAGGTAGAATTGGTAGGGTAATAGGATAAAGATGCTAAGAAGAGATGGGAGGTTAGAAGATAGGGTGCTCGCCAAGGATTGGGGCCCTTGTGCCTACGTATGCTCATTCAGACGAGAATGAGAAATCAGAGTGTCGTAGTTCGACTACGGGAAAAGATGGGGGGAAATGGGAGATGGATAGAAGGTAGCTCGCCAAGATCATCGCAATCTTGTGCCTACGTATCTTACATTCGGACGAGAATGAAGAATCAGAGCAGTCGTAGTTTATGGTAACAACCACGAAAATATGAGGTTGAATAGGTTGGAAGTTCGAGAAAGAGACGAAAGAGTGACTGACAAGCAACCCAAGAGCGCGCCTTAAGAGCTTGTCACTCAAGAATTCAAAGAATGCGAGATTCCAAGAACTCAGTTCTTTCGGGAATTGACTGAATAAGCTGAAGATAAAGAGTTGGATGTTTTGAAATTGAAAGAATGAACTAATAACAACTCAAGGGCGCGCCTCGAGAGCTACTCATTCGAATATTCAAAGAATGCTAGATTCTAAGGATATTCCTCTTTCGTAAGTTTTAAAAATGTTTGTGAAAAAAATCGAATCGAAAAAATGGCATGCGAGGCCAAAGGAAGTTGGTTTGAAAATGGCTCGACGACGTGTCGAGGATTGGATTGAAAATGAAACGACTTGACGACGTGTCAAGGGTTAAGATTGTGAGAAACGATATTAGTCCCTAAGGGTGCCCCTAATATCAAAACCATGAGGAATTGTGAAGTGTGTGCGAAATGTCGATGGTTGCGAATGCGTGTGAACACTCGACTTAGGATACGTTTGAAAATGTTTGAGTTTGAAAAAGTCGAAAGGTTGAGTGAATAACAACTCAAGAGCGTGCCTCGAGAGCTATTCATTCGAAAATTCAAGGAATGCTAGATTCCAAGAACCTTCTTCTTTCGGTCGAGAAAGATATTTTGAAGAATTGAATCGAGGGTATGAAAAAGGATTGTGGTACGAGAGATGAGAATACGATATTGGATCTTTAAGAGAGAAATGACAATTATTTGATAAATGAGACGTAGGCCTCACAACCAATTAATTGGGGTATTATCGAAATGCTAGATCTCGACAACACTTTTTCATTTGAAACATGTTTGAATGAACGACAGAAGTACCAAGTGGAGTGCTAGACTCCAATGGTATTTCTTTATTCAATAAATTAAGGGGCATATTTTATAAACAAAATGTCGAACGATATTACCTAAGGCGTAAGCCTCAATAATATTCATTCACAAACCCAAGAGGTGCTAGACCTTGAGAGTTCAATTTTCGTGATTGATTATAAAATAAAAAGCTTGATTAAGTATATAAATTGCCAATTAGTTAAAATTAAGTGAAAATAATTTTTGAATCTATTAAGATTAATCAAAACCAATGAAGCTTTATACACAATTTTGATACTCGGGAGTCACGGCACAAAGAAACCATCATTTGGTAACAATCTTCAACCTGCACTATGCATTAGTATGGAAAACAAAATTTGTTCGGATTTACCGACGTCAACAAAAAAGGTAAATAATATAGCAAGAACAAGATTGATGGATAATGAGAAGCCTATCAATGATATAAAATTAAATCAAAAGAAATAAATATAGCAACTCCACAAAACAGAACAAACTATAAATCAGCATCCAGATTGAAATTCTAACATAATTATAGTTTCATCCAAAAACTCCATAATGCAAATGATATAATACCCAGCAGCTTAGGCCATAAATCAGTACCTAAAACTTTGATACTTGTATTATTTTACAAGACATTGCAGTATCATGAAGTCAAAACGAAATGACAACACAAATCAATAAATTCGTATCAGAAACAACATCAGAACTATATACTGCCAGCTGAACTTCAAAAAGGATACGAAAGGGATTTGAGAACCGTCCAAAACAAACTCGAACCGTTGCGATGTAGTCGGATGCTTCATCAAAAGTTTGGCGGTGTTGCTGGACCAGTGTCGCAATTGCGACAGAATCAGCGTGCCAATGTTTTTTGCTACTTGAATTTGATTCGCCTAAGATCTGAGTTATCCTTCTAGGCTGCTGATGTTGTTGTGGCAGAGTGTTATGCAAACGGGAGCGCAAAGATGAATCATTGTTGAAAGATTAGTGCTGCTACTGCATTTGACTTCACATCATTATTGTGCAATTGAGATTCGGCGATGCTGTAACCGAGTTTGTTGCTCCAAGGTTATCAACATCACGACACTTCAAGATCTTTTCGTATAACCAATGATTAGGCAATGTCGTAACCTGCACAAAATCAACAGCCAACCCAAAATAGAAATAGAAAACAAAAATCAGTGAAACACAATCTTTGAAAACGACATTAAGCTGACGATGCAACTGCTATTATGAGATTCCTTGAAGGAAATTTGAGTTTGTTGCGAGTCAAAACCAAAACAAGTTGTCATGGTTAGCATCAACATTGATTCAGAATTTGTAGAACACAGACCAACATCAAAGATTCTTTTTCGCCGGTTTTAAATAGAACTGCAAGTTCGTTGCAGAGTTGTTGAGTTTATGAAACTTGCTGCCGTTGAGCAGTGTCCTGTCAAATAGAAGACATAAACAATATCTAACAGCAACCGAAACTGATATCAATGTTAAAGCTACGGTATGGCCGTCAATGTCGCTAAATGCACATTACTAATGCTGACTACATTGAGTTTCCAGTGCAGTGCTGTCAAATTTAATCATGAAAGCATGAAATTGCAATCCGAATTTTATCATTTTATTAGTTCCATAGAAAATTCTTTTTAAACAAAAACAGAGCATATCAGCTCAAACAATCTCAACCTAAAGCTAAAAGTAGCGCGTTGGTTGAAATTCCTTTTATCAATCCAACATTGAACACTGCATAATACAACCATTGTAACCAGGTGCAGCAGAAACGCAACATACTCCTGTTAAACAAAAGGTATGACCTTTAAAAAGTTCTAGCAGACTAAATCTGAAATTACCAACACGAACTCGTATGGACTAAGTCTACACAACTGAATTAAGATAAAAAAAACATTAAGCTGAATTCAAAACTGAGTACCGAACGTCGTGCCAGTGAAGTTATCGCGGAAATTCTGTTATCCCCTGAGTTATTGCTGTGTGTGATATCGGTTGGAAGCAACATTCAACAACCTTGAAACAGACACTTCATACTAGTCATAACTGCTGTTGTCGTAACTACTGCTTGTGGCGGAAGGTTATCGCTGCTGCTACTGCTTGACGACTATGATTTGTACAATGACACTGAAGGTTGTAAAGGTTTGAACATCTAAGTGTCATAACCCACACTTGCTCATGAACGACGAGTTAAACTCGACACCATCAAAAACTTTGTTTTGTCACGGTTGTAGCGGCGTTCGGCTCACATCTTGAACACCTAAAAAAAAACCTCAGCGACCAACGTCAGATTAAAAATGTAAAAAAAAAATCATCACAATGCTGCTAGCTTGCATTCAGTATTAAGGACATTGGTTTCAACGTGAAAACGCCACGACGGAAGCTAACTTGAGTCTGAATCTAGTATCAAAGCTCACACCTGCATACAGAACCAGTCATAGAAAATAACACAATCTACAGCAAAATAACAAGCAAACCCCTGTAACATATCAATTCCCTTTTTTTGCTCATTCGAAACCTGCATAATGTACACTAAAAAACATCACACCAAACCAGAACATCCTCTGCGAGTGTGTCAATGGTTAAAAATATCAATTGGTATAACATGGTTTCCTAACAATCAACACCTATACCAATCAATAGAGAAATAACAAAAACCCAATCATGATGTATACACTCAAGCCATAACAAATGAGATATGAGATGAAAACAAGAAAATGATGAGTATGATTTTCAACAGCATGAACAGAAGTAAGAACAAAAGCAATTACACAACTCATAAACCTATCTACCATAAAAAGAAGTCATTGAATCGTGAGAGCTATGGTAACTGTACCAATCCGTTTGTTACTCGCTATGTTGTTGTTGGGGAAAAGTGAAAGTTGCTACCAGATTGGATCGTGTTTGAACGGGGTATCGTCTTGTGTTGAATGAAATTCCTATTGCGAGGTAACTGACACCTCGTTGTTTATTTCCTTTTTTTCGCCATTATTGCAACACCTCATTGTCGCCGAGTTACTTCGTTGTTGTACGCTCACAACAAATCGAAGAATGGAGGATCTCAAGTGGCAGCAGCGAAGGGATTTGCCGGTCAGACTTTGAACACGGTGAAGGTTCGAGATTAAGGTGATGAGTGGTTATTCATGGTTGTTTGTTGGGCGGTGGAGGTGAGGGAGAATGACGATGAAAGGATTTCGCGGTGGGGGAAGATGAGAGATAGAGTTCTTGGGTGAATTGGGGAAGAACGGCACCGATTAGGGTTTGTGAAGGAGCATGAACAGTGTTTTCTCTTTCTTTTCTTTGGTCTGAATTTCCTCTTTCTTTAATAATCAGTCGATGCCAAAACCCTAGTGGACCGCATGGAATGGGCTTGCTCTTCTCTCTTTTTTTAATTTTTTTTCCACTTAATTTATTAATATTAAGATTAATAATTAAAAACTAACATAACTCTAATAAATAAATAAAAAGACAAATGAATAAATATTAACAATAAACATTAAATAAATATTAAAAGAAATATATATATATAAAAAGAAAAAAATAATTACTAAAGACATTAGTAATATTTTAAAATAGAAAAAACTTAAGAAGATAACATTTACAAAGAAAAGTTGTTAGACCACGTGTCACGCTTAATTGGTTAAAAAAAGGTAAAGTTTGAAAAAAAAAAAACGATTTCAGGTGGACACATGACTAAACGGCAAGAAACGATAATGCGAAAATATTTACAAAAGGGGTAGGACAAATTTAGGGTATGACAGCTTCAAATACCGATTGGGTCCAGTATTCAGCTCCATCAGGAGCACAAGAAGGCGATTATACAAATCAGGGATGGGGTGAATGACAATACACAGGCTGGACTACCCTGGGTAGATTCTACGACCCATATCACGGCTACCCTCAAGACTATCAACCTTCCCAACACTCATCACCTCCTCCACCTTCGGACAACTCTGAAGTCATCAATATGCTGCAGTCCATGCAGTTAGATCAACAAAATTTCATGAGGAGTCAAGATACTCAATTGGAGCAGATTAAAGCTGAGCTTCATACCCAAAATGAAAGGTTAAATTCATTTTCGACTCGGATGGACGCCCGTATTGAAGCTCTGGTTGAATCACATGAAAGGCAAGATTGGGAAATCACCAGCTCTCTTAATCACCTCAACATGTCCGTAGAAGCCTTTCTGGACTTCTCGGATCCTTACCACAATCCCGATGCTGCATACCGGGGGAGGGGCCGAGGTCGGGGTCGGGGATATTAGTTTCATAGTTGCATATTTCATAATTGCATATGTGTTTCGTCTATGTACTTTTCATTTTTCCGTATTATGTGTGCCTGAATTTTCACCTACTTTACATGTTCTCATAATTATCTATTAATTCCAGTTACTTTTGTTCATCATCATGCTTATGTGTGAAGTTTGGTAATTAACTATCACCTATTATATGTTCTCTGTTAATTGATGCGTTCTCCTTCTCTTTTTGATGATGTCAAAGGGGGAGAAGAACATGTAGCAAGCTAGCCAACACCAAAGCCAAGTCAGGATATTAACAACAGTTGATGGCTGTTTGTTCTACAGCCTTATATTACAAAAGAAAGGGGGAGCTTGTGTATACATGTGTGTATACATTGCATATTTGGTGTTTTAGTTGTATACAAGTTGTCATCATCAAAAAGGGGGAGATTGTGGAGGCAAATCGCCACACATCACACAAGTCTGCAAGACATTGTTTAATGCAGGTTTCGATGATGACAAATTCCCTGGATAGATTGGAAATTATGAACTTCAGATCTACTAAAACAGATGCAACGTATCACCCACCATATCCTTTTATACTTGTCTTAAAACTGCTGAAATGAATATACTATGTGAAGATAAAATGCAATCATGACCCAAGGCATGAAAGACCACAAACTAATGAATTTTTGCAGGTTTGCAGGGCATGAGTCGACCATAGGGTCGGCGCATGCATCAGAACAAATCTCCACTAGTCAGCGCACAAGGCAAATGAGTCGACCATAGGGTCGGCGCATGAAGGAAAAGCTTTCCAACGGGTCAGCGCGTAAAGGCATGAGTCGACCATAGGGTCGGCGCATAAGGGAATTAGTTTTCAATGGGTCAGTGCACGCCGACCGTATGGTCGACGCATACTGATGAATTTTCCAGATTTCCAAACAACACAGGCCATGCATCGACGCACAGACCTGCTGCGGTCGACCGTTCGCGCGGAAATTCTGTTTTTAAATGTTTCCCTCTTATATTTGAAATACTGTTATGTCTAAAATTAGGTTGGCACTATATATATTTGTTTAAACACTTGTGTCATTTTAACATTTGATATTCTTTTGATTCATGTGTTCAAAAACAAGAAAGAGTGAAATAGGTGTCCAAGATTCATCATCTTCATCTTCAACATCTCACAACATTTCAATTACACACAATCATTTTTGAAATGCTTTTGTGAGAGATTCAAGGTGATAAGGTTCGAAGCTTAGATTGGAGAATCAAGTTCGGGTTGAAGCTTGTGACAGGCTCTTTCTTGAATAAAACCGTTGGGGTTTTTCCCTCCAAGATTGGTTTGAATTTTGGGGGGTTTTTGGACGAGATTCTTCATCAAGGGTCAACCGAGCGAAGGTGATTGTGAAGAGGTGTTCTTCACAAGTCTAGTAGCGGATTCAGTGATTTTGAAGGGAAGATCTCGGGGTCGATTTGGTGCTGTTGAGATCAGCCGGAGCCGAAGGTTTGAACAACAACGTGTTATTCAATAAGGTGGCTGGAGTCGGAGGTCCATCAACACAAATCAGAGGACTTGATTCATCTTGAATCAAGGGGCAAGGAGTGAAGGCAACTTTCAACACACTGAGATTTCTGTTGTATATTTGCTGCTCAATCCTTGTATAAACTGTTACATTCAACAGGTGATATCTATAAAATCTATCTCAATTTTAGTTTTAGAATTGAGGGTAGACGTACCCCGAAGCGAGGACGACGGGGGAACTGCCTCACCAAATACTTGTCTTCTCTATTTTTCAGCATTTACGTTATAGCTCAAAATAAGCGATTTTTGTATAAGCTCTATTGTCAAAATTGTGATATCAATTGAGTAAGAGATTAACACTCTGTTTTTGACTCCAAAGTACAACAAGACATTGTACTAGGCTAGTTGGAATCACTTACTCAACATAAATATCACTTGGAGTGTTTTGCACACCAAGTATTTGACATATTGCTTGAACCAAAATTATCTTACTTGTGTATCTAGTTTTGGTTTGCTCTTTGAATCATTGGAACTAGGAATCCTTACAACTGAAGTAAATAATTGATAAGTGTAATTAGTGTTGTGATTCTATTTTCCAAATTGTCATTAATCTAAAGGCTTACGCATATCCGATTTTCCAATAACCATTCGTTTTAGACTATATTTTCCTCGGCCGCTTCCGCACTTAAAACATTTTTAAAACCAATTTTAAATTGGTAGCGCCGACTCAAATTTTAATTGGGGATCTATTCAACCCCCCTTCTAGATCCGTGCCATAGTCTAACAACATGAAATTTGTTGATGGAGAAGAAACATATTGAATATATTTACATCTAATTTACCATAATTAAATGTGAAAATGGTAAATATCAATAAATTTTAGCTTGATTATTTATTTTAATTATTACCTATTTTATATAAAATATATGTCATGGATTATAGTCTTTTAACTTTCTTTTTTAGAGGGGAAAAACCTAAAATTTTGTGATGGAGTAGAAAAATAAAATACAATTAATTTTTTACATCTACTATAGTCTATTATGTTTCTTGATTATTAATAAAAAAACCTAAAACTTTTGGATGTTAAAGAAAAATGTTGAATATTTTTAGATGTAATATACCATATGTCAATGTGAATACAATGAATGTAAATAATATTGAGCTTGTCTATTTAATTTTAATTGTTATGCATATGTATAAATTATGGGTCATTCATTTGTAGTCTCTTAACTTATATTCTTAGAGGTGAAGAAACCGAAATTTTGGTGATGGAGAAGAAGAAAAATATAGAAATGTTTTACATATATTATACCATAATGCAATGTGATTATGGTGAATACAAATAAAATTGAGCTTAACTATTTACTATTAGTGATAACTCATGTAGATATAAGTTATTTGTCATTCATTTATAGTCTTTTAACTCTATGGCTTAATGACGAAGAAACATGAAATTTGTTGATGGAGAAGAAACATATTGAATATATTTACATCTAATTTACCATAATTCAATGTGTAAATGGGAAATATCAATAAATTTTAATCTGATTATTTATTTTTATTATTACCTATTTTATATAAAATATATGTCATTGATTATAGTCTTTTAACTCTCTTTTTTAGTGGGGAAAAACCTAAAATTTTGTGCCGGAATAGAAAAATTAAATACAATTAATTTTTTACATCTACTGTAGTCTATTATGTTTGTTGCTTAGTGATAAAAAAACCTAAAACTTTCGGATAGTGAAAAAAATATTGATTATTTTTAGATGTAATATACCATATGTCAATGTGAATACAATGAATATAATCAATATTGAACTTGATTATTTAATTTTAACTGTTATGCATATGCATAAATTATGGGTCATTCATTTGTAGTCTCTTAACTTATATTCTTAGAGGTGAAGAAACTAAAATTTTGGTGATGGAGAAGAAGAAAAATATAGAAATGTTTTACATATATTAAACCATAATACAATGTGATTATGGTGAATACAAATAACATTAAGCTTAACTATTTACTTTTAGTGATAACTCATGTAGATATAAGTTATTTGTCATTCGTTTATATTCTTGTAACTTTGTGGCTTAGTGACGAAGAAACATGAAATTTGGTGATGGAGAAGAAACATATTGAATATATTTACATCTAATTTACCATAATTCAATGTGAAAATGGTAAATATCAATAAATTTTAGCTTGATTATTTATTTTAATTATTACCTATTTTATATAAAATATATGTCATTGATTATAGTCTTTTAACTTTGTTTTTTAGTGGGGAAAAACCTAAAGTTTTGTGCCGGAATAGAAAAATAAAATACAATTAATTTTTTACATCTACTATAGTCTATTATGTTTGTTGCTTAGTGATAAAAAAACCTAAAACTTTCGCATAGTGAAAAAAATATTGATTATTTTTAGATGTAATATACCATATGTCAATGTGAATACAATGAATATAAATAATATTGAGCTTGATTATTTAATTTTAACTGTTATGCGTATGTATAGATTATGGGTTATTCATTTGTAGTCTCTTAACTTATATTCTTAGAGGTGAAGAAACCAAAATTTTGGTGATGGAGAAGAAGAAAAATATAGAAATGTTTTACATATATTATACCATAATACAATGTGATTATGGTGAATACAAATAACATTGAGCTTAACTATTTACTTTTAGTGATAACTCATGTAGATATAAGTTATTTGTCATTCGTTTATAGTCTTTTAACTCTGTGGCTTAGTGACGAAGAAACATTAAATTTGTTGATGGAGAAGAAACATATTGAATATATTTAAATCTAATTTACCATAATTCAATGTGAAAATGGTAAATATCAATAAATTTTAGCTTGATTATTTATTTTAATTATTACCTATTTTATATAAAATATATGTCATGGATTATTGTCTTTTAACTTTCTTTTTTAGAGGGGAAAAACCTAAAATTTCTTGATGGAGTAGAAAAATAAAATACAATTAATTTTTTACATCTACTATAGTCTATTATGTTTGTTGATTATTAATAAAAAAACCTAAAACTTTTGGACGGTGAAGAAAAATGTTGAATATTTTTAGATGTAATATACCATATGTCAATGTGAATACAATGAATATAAATAATATTGAGCTTGATTATTTAATTTTAAATGTTATGCATATGTATAAATTATGGGTCATTCATTTGTAGTCTCTTAAATATATTCTAAGAGGTGAAGAAACTAAAATTTTGGTGATGGAGAAGAAGAAAAATATAGAAATGTTTTACATATATTAAACCATAATACAATGCGATTATGGTGAATACAAATAACATTAAGCTTAACTATTTACTTTTAGTGATAACTCATGTAGATATAAGTTATTTGTCATTCGTTTATATTCTTTTAACTTTGTGGCTTAGTGACGAAGAAACATGAAATTTGGTGATGGAGAAGAGACATATTAAATATATTTACATCTGATTTACCATAATTCAATGTGAAAATGGTAAATATCAATAAATTTTAGCTTGATTATTTATTTTAATTATTACCTATCTTATATAAAATATATGTAATAGATTATAGTCATTTAACTTTGTTTTTTAGTGGGGAAAAACCTAAAATTTTGTGATGCAGTAGAAAAATAAAGTACAATTAATTTTTTACATCTACTATAGTCTATTATGTTTGTTGCTTATTAATAGAAAAACCTAAAACTTTTGGAAGGTGACGAAAAATGTTGAATATTTTTAGATGTAATATACCATATGTCAATGTGAATACGATGAATGTAAACAATATTGAGCTTGTCTATTTAATTTTAATTGTTATGCATATGTATAAATTATGGGTCATTCATTTTTAGTCTCTTAACTTATATTCTTAGAGGTGAAGAAACCGAAATTTTGGTGATGGAGAAGAAGAAAAATATAGAAATGTTTTACATATAGTATACCATAATGCAATGTGATTATGGTGAATACAAATAAAATTGAGCTTAACTATTTACTTTTAGTGATAACTCATGTAGATATAAGTTATTTGTCATTCATTTATAGTCTTTTAACTATGTGGTTTAGTGACGAAGAAACATGAAATTTGGTGATGGAGAAGAAACATATTGCATATATTTACATCTAATTTACCATAATTCAATGTGAAAATGGTAAATATCAATAAATTTTAGCTTGATTATTTATTTTAATTATTACCTATTTTATATAAAATATATGTCATTGATTATAGTCTTTTAACTCTCTTTTTTAGTGGGGAAAAACCTAAAATTTTGTGCCGGAATAGAAAAATAAAATATAATTAATTTTTTACATCTACTGTAGTTTATTATGTTTGTTGCTTAGTGATAAGAAAACCTAAAACTTTCGGATAGTGAAAAAAAATATTGATTATTTTTAGATGTAATATACCATATGTCAATGTGAATACAATGAATATAAACAATATTGAGCTTGGTTATTTAATTTTAACTGTTATGCATATGCATAAATTATGGGTCATTCATTTGTAGTCTCTTAACTTATATTCTTAGAGGTGAAGAAACTAAAATTTTGGTGATGGAGAAGAAGAAAAATATAGAAATGTTTTACATATATTAAACCATAATACAATGCGATTATGGTGAATACAAATAACATTAAACTTAACTATTTACTTTTAGTGATAACTAATGTAGATATAAGTTATTTGTCATTCGTTTATAGTCTTTTAACTATGTGGTTTAGTGACGAAGAAACATGAAATTTGGTGATGGAGAAGAAACATATTGAATATATTTACATCTAATTTACCATAATTCAATGTGAAAATGGTAAATATCAATAAATTTTAGCTTGATTATTTATTTTAATTATTACCTATTTTATATAAAATATATGTCATTGATTATAGTCTTTTAACTTTCTTTTTTAGTGGGGAAAAACCTAAAATTTTGTGCCGGAATAGAAAAATAAAATATAATTAATTTTTTACATCTACTGTAGTTTATTATGTTTGTTGCTTAGTGATAAGAAAACCTAAAACTTTCGGATAGTGAAAAAAAATATTGATTATTTTTAGATGTAATATACCATATGTCAATGTGAATACAATGAATATAAACAATATTGAGCTTGGTTATTTAATTTTAACTGTTATGCATATGTATAGATTATGGGTCATTCATTTGTAGTCTCTTAACTTATATTCTTAGAGATGAAGAAACTAAAATTTTGGTGATGGAGAAGAAGAAAAATATAGAAATGTTTTACATATATTAAACCATAATACAATGCGATTATGGTGAATACAAATAACATTAAGCTTAACTATTTACCTTTAGTGATAACTCATGTAGATATAAGTTATTTGTCATTCTTTTATATTCTTTTAACTCTGTGGCTTAGTGACGAAGAAACATGAAATTTGGTGATGGAGAAGAGACATATTGAATATATTTACATCTAATTTACCATAATTCAATGTGAAAATGGTAAATATCAATAAATTTTAGCTTGATTATTTATTTTAATTATTACCTATCTTATATAAAATATATGTAATGGATTATAGTCATTTAACTTTGTTTTTTAGTGGGGAAAAAACCTAAAATTTTGTGATGTAGTAGAAAAATAAAATACAATTAATTTTTTACATCTACTATAGTCTATTATGTTTGTTGATTATTAATAAAAAAACCTAAAACTTTTGGACGGTGGAGAAAAACGTTGAATATTTTTAGATGTAATATACCATATGTCAATGTGAATACAACGAATATAAATAATATTGAGCTTGATTATTTAATTTTAAATGTTATGCATATGTATAAATTATGGGTCATTCATTTGTAGTCTCTTAAATATATTCTAAGAGGTGAAGAAACTAAAATTTTGGTGATGGAGAAGAAGAAAAATATAGAAATGTTTTACATATATTAAACCATAATACAATGCGATTATGGTGAATACAAATAACATTAAACTTAACTATTTACTTTTAGTGATAACTAATGTAGATATAAGTTATTTGTCATTCGTTTAAATTCTTTTAACTTTGTGGCTTAGTGACGAAGAAACATGAAATTTGGTGATGGAGAAGAGACATATTGAATATATTTACATCTAATTTACCATAATTCAATTTGAAAATGGTAAATATCAATAAATTTTAGCTTGATTATTTATTTTAATTATTACGTATCTTATATAAAATATATGTAATAGATTATAGTCATTTATCTTTGTTTTTTAGTGGGGAAAAACCTAAAATATTGTGATGCAGTAGAAAAATAAAATACAATTAATTTTTTACATCTACTATAGTCTATTATGTTTGTTGCTTATTAATAGAAAAACCTAAAACTTTTGGAAGGTGAAGAAAAATGTTGAATATTTTTAGATGTAATATACCATATGTCAATGTGAATACAATGAATATAAACAATATTGAGCTTGATTATTTAATTTTAACTGTTATGCATATGTATAGATTATGGGTCATTCATTTGTAGTCTCAAACTTATATTCTTAGAGGTGAAGAAACCAAAATTTTGGTGATGGAGAAGAAGAAAAATATAGAAATGTTTTACATATATTATACCATAATACAATGTGATTATGGTGAATACAAATAACATTGAGCTTAACTATTTACTTTAAGTGATAACTCATGTAGATATAAGTTATTTGTCATTCGTTTATAGTCTTTTAACTCTGTGGCTTAATGACGAAGAAACATTAAATTTGTTGATGGAGAAGAAACATATTGAATATATTTACATCTAATTTGACATAATTCAATGTGTAAATGGTAAATATCAATAAATTTTAGCTTGATTATTTATTTTAATTATTACCTATCTTATATAAAATATATGTAATAGATTATAGTCATTTAACTTTGTTTTTTAGTGGGGAAAAACCTAAAATATTGTGATGCAGTAGAAAAATAAAATACAATTAATTTTTTACATCTACTGTAGTCTATTATGTTTGTTGCTTAGTGATAAGAAAATCTAAAACTTTCGGATAGTGAAAAAAAATATTGATTATTTTTAGATGTAATATACCATATGTCAATGTGAATACAATGAATATAAACAATATTGAGCTTGATTATTTAATTTTAACTGTTATGCATATGTATAGATTATGGGTCATTCATTTGTAGTCTCTTAACTTATATTCTTAGAGGTGAAGAAACCAAAATTTTGGTGATGGAGAAGAAGAAAAATATAGAAATGTTTTACATATATTATACCATAATACAATGTGATTATGGTGAATACAAATAACTTTTAGCTTAACTATTTACTTTTAGTGATAACTCATGTAGATATAAGTTATTTGTCATTCGTTTATAGTCTTTTAACTCTGTGGCTTAATGACGAAGAAACATTAAATTTGTTGATGGAGAAGAAACATATTGAATATATTTACATCTAATTTACCATAATTCAATGTGTAAATGGTAAATATCATTAAATTTTAACATGATTATTTATTTTTATTATTACCTATTTTATATAAAATATATGTCATTGATTATAGTCTTTTAACTTTCTTTTTTAGTGGGGAAAAACCTAAAATTTTATGCCGGAATAGAAAAATAAAATACAATTAATTTTTTACATCTACTGTAGTCTATTATGTTTGTTGCTTAGTGATAAAAAAACCTAAAACTTTCGGATAGTGAAAAAAAATATTGATTATTTTTAGATGTAATATACCATAAGTTAATGTGAATACAATGAATATAAACAATATTGAGCTTGATTATTTAATTTTAACTGTAATGCATATGTATAAATTATGGGTCATTCATTTGTAGTCTCTTAAATATATTCTAAGAGGTGAAGAAACTAAAATTTTGGTGAAGGAGAAAAAGAAAAATAGAGAACTGTTTTACATATATTAAACCATAATACAATGCGATTATGGTGAATACAAATAAAATTAAGCTTAACTTTTTACTTTTAGTGATAACTCATGTAGATATAAGTTATTTGTCATTCGTTTATAGTCTTTTAACTCTGTGGCTTAATGACGAAGAAACATTAAATTTGTTGATGGAGAAGAAACATATTGAATATATTTACATCTAATTTACCATAATTCAATGTGTAAATGGTAAATATTAATAAATTTTAACATGATTATTTATTTTTATTATTACCTATTTTATATAAAATATATGTCATTGATTATAGTCTTTTAACTTTCTTTTTTAGTGGGGAAAAACCTAAAATTTTATGCCGGAATAGAAAAATAAAATACAGTTAATTTTTTACATCTACAGTAGTCTATTATGTTTGTTGCTTAGTGATAAAAAAACCTAAAACTTTCGGATAGTGAAAAAAAATATTGATTATTTTTAGATGTAATATACCATATGTCAATGTGAATACAATGAATATAAACAATATTGAGCTTGATTATTTAATTTTAACTGTAATGCATATGTATAATTTATCAGTCATTCATTTGTAGTCTCTAAAATATATTCTAAGAGGTGAAGAAACTAAAATATTGGTGAAGGAGAAGAAGAAAAATAGAGAACTGTTTTACATATATTAAACAATAATACAATGCGATTATGGTGAATACAAATAACATTAAGCTTAACTATTTACTTTTAGTGATAACTCATGTAGATATAAGTTATTTGTCATTCGTTTATATTCTTTTAACTTTGTGGCTTAGTGACGAAGAAACATGGAATTTGGTGATGGAGAAGAGACATATTGAACATATTTACATCTAATTTACCATAATTTAATGTGAAAATGTCAAATATCAATAAATTTTAGCTTGATTATTTATTTTAGTTATTACCTATCTTATATAAAATATATTTCATAGATTATAGTCATTTAACTTTGTTTTTTAGTGGGGAAAAAGCTAAAATTTTGTGATGCAGTAGAAAAATAAAATACAATTAATTTTTTACATCTACTATAGTCTATTATGTTTGTGGCTTATTAATAGAAAAACCTAAAACTTTTGGATGGTGAAGAAAAATGTTGAATATTTTTAGATGTAATATACCATATGTCAATGTGAATACGATGAATGTAAACAATATTGAGCTTGTCTATTTAATTTTAATTGTTATGCATATGTATAAATTATGGGTCATTCATTTGTGGTCTCTTAACTTATATTCTTAGAGGTGAAGAAACCAATATTTTGGTGATGGAGAAGAAGAAAAATATAGAAATGTTTTACATATATTATACCATAATACAATGTGATTATGGTGAATACAAATAACATTGAGCTTAACTATTTACTTTTAGTGATAACTCATGTAGATATAAGTTATTTGTCATTCGTTTATAGTCTTTTAACTCTGTGGCTTAGTGACGAAGAAACATTAAATTTGTTGATGGAGAAGAAACATATTGAATATATTTACATCTAATTTACCATAATTCAATGTGAAAATGGTAAATATCAATAAAATTTAGCTTGATTATTTATTTTAATTATTACCTATTTTATATAAAATATATGTCATGGATTATTGTCTTTTAACTTTCTTTTTTAGAGGGGAAAAACCTAAAATTTTGTGATGGAGTAGAAAAATGAAATACAATTAAATTTTTACATCTACTATAGTCTATTATGTTTGTTGATTATTAATAAAAAAACCTAAAACTTTTGGACAGTGAAGAAAAATGTTGAATATTTTTAGATGTAATATACCATATATCAATGTGAATATAATGAATATAAATAATATTGAGCTTGATTATTTAATTTTAAATGTTATGCATATGTATAAATTATGGGTCATTCATTTGTAGTCTCTTAAATATATTCTAAGAGGTGAAGAAACTAAAATTTTGGTGATGGAGAAGAAGAAAAATATAGAAATGTTTTACATATATTAAACCATAATACAATGCGATTATGGTGAATACAAATAACATTAAGCTTAACTATTTACTTTTAGTGATAACTCATGTTGATATAAGTTATTTGTCATTCGTTTATATTCTTTTAACTATGTGGCTTAGTGACGAAGAAACATGAAATTTGGTGATGGAGAAGAGACATATTGAATATATTTACATCTAATTTACCATAATTCAATGTGAAAATGGTAAATATTAATAAATTTTAGCTTGATTATTTATTTTAATTATTACCTATCTTATATAAAATATATGTAATAGATTATAGTCATTTAACTTTGTTTTTTAGTGGGGAAAAACCTAAAATTTTGTGATGCAGTAGAAAAATAAAATACAATTAATTTTTTACATCTACTATAGTATATTATGTTTGTTGCTTATTAATAGAAAAACCTAAAACTTTTGGAAGGTGAAGAAAAATGTTGAATATTTTTAGATGTAATATACCATATGTCAATGTGAATACGATGAATGTAAACAATATTGAGCTTGTCTATTAAATTTTAATTGTTATGCATATGTATAAATTATGGGTCATTAATTTGTAGTCTCTTAACTTATATTCTTAGAGGTGAAGAAACCGAAATTTTGGTGACGGAGAAGAA
Organism: Lathyrus sativus; assembly: GCA_963859935.3. NCBI lineage: Eukaryota > Viridiplantae > Streptophyta > Magnoliopsida > Fabales > Fabaceae > Lathyrus > Lathyrus sativus. Next base: position 22,308,500 of record OZ012740.1, on the reverse strand, counting down.
GAAAAATATAGAAATGTTTTACATATAGTATACCATAATGCAATGTGATTATGGTGAATACAAATAAAATTGTGCTTAACTATTTACTTTTAGTGATAACTCATGTAGATATAAGTTATTTGTCATTCATTTATAGTCTTTTAACTATGTGGCTTAGTGACGAAGAAACATGAAATTTGGTGATGGAGAAGAAACAAGTTGAATATATTTACATCTAATTTACCATAATTCAATGTGAAAATGGTAAATATCAATAAATTTTAGCTTGATTATTTATTTTAATTATTACCTATTTTATATAAAATTCATGTCATTGATTATAGTCTTTTAACTTTGTTTTTTAGTGGGGAAAAACCTAAAATTTTGTGCCGGAATAGAAAAATAAAATACAATTAATTTTTTACATCTACTGTAGTCTATTATGTTTGTTGCTTAGTGATAAAAAAACCTAAAACTTTCGCATAGTGAAAAAAAATATTGATTATTTTTAGATGTAATATACCATATGTCAATGTGAATACAATGAATATAAACAATATTGAGCTTGATTATTTAATTTTAACTGTTATGCATATGCATAGATTATGGGTCATTCATTTGTAGTCTCTTAACTTATATTCTTAGAGGTGAAGAAACCAAAATTTTGGTGATGGAGAAGAAGAAAAATATAGAAATTTTTTACATATACTATACCATAATACAATGTGATTATGGTGAATACAAATAACATTGAGCTTAACTATTTACTTTTGGTGATAACTCATGTAGATATAAGTTATTTGTCATTCGTTTATAGTCTTTTAACTCTGTGACTTAGTGACGAAGAAACATGAAATTTGTTGATGGAGAAGAAACATATTGAATATATTTATATCTAATTTACCATAAATCAATGTGAAAATGGTAAATATCAATAAATTTTAGCTTCATTATTTATTTTAATTATTACCTATTTTATACAAAATATATGTCATGGATTATTGTCTTTTAACTTTCTTTTTTAGAGGGGAAATACCTAAAATTTTGTTATGTAGTAGAAAAATAAAATACAATTAATTTTTTACATCTACTATAGTCTATTATGTTTGTTGATTATTAATAAAAAAACCTAAAACTTTCGCATAGTGAAAAAAATATTGATTATTTTTAGATGTAATATACCATATGTCAATGTGAATACAATGAATATAAATAATATTGAGCTTGATTATTTAATTTTAACTGTTATGCGTATGTATAGATTATGGGTTATTCATTTGTAGTCTCTTAACTTATATTCTTAGAGGTGAAGAAACCAAAATTTTGGTGATGGAGAAGAAGAAAAATATAGAAATGTTTTACATATATTATACCATAATACAATGTGATTATGGTGAATACAAATAACATTGAGCTTAACTATTTACTTTTAGTGATAACTTATGTAGATATAAGTTATTTGTCATTCGTTTATAGTCTTTTAACTCTGTGGCTTAGTGATGAAGAAACATTAAATTTGTTGATGGAGAAGAAACATATTGAATATATTTAAATCTAATTTACCATAATTCAATGTGAAAATGGTAAATATCAATAAATTTTAGCTTGATTATTTATTTTAATTATTACCTATTTTATATAAAATATATGTCATGGATTATTGTCTTTTAACTTTCTTTTTTAGAGGGAAAAACATAAAATTTTGTGATGGAGTAGAAAAATAAAATACAATTAATTTTTTAGATCTACTATAGTCTATTATGTTTGTTGATTATTAATAAAAAACCTAAAACTTTTGGACGGTGAAGGAAAATGTTGAATATTTTTAGATGTAATATACCATATGTCAATGTGAATACAATGAATATAAATAATATTGAGCTTGATTATTTAATTTTAAATGTCATGCATATGTATAAATTATGGGTCATTCATTTGTAGTCTCTTAAATATATTCTAAGAGGTGAAGAAACTAAAATTTTGGTGATGGAGAAGAAGAAAAATATAGAAATGTTTTACATATATTAAACCATAATACAATGCGATTATGGTGAATACAAATAACATTAATCTTAACTATTTACTTTTAGTGATAACTCATGTAGATATAAGTTATTTATCATTCGTTTATATTCTTTTAACTTTGTGGCTTAGTGACGAAGAAACATGAAATTTGGTGATGGAGAAGAGACATATTGAATATATTTACATCTAATTTACCATAATTCAATGTAAAAATGGTAAATATCAATAAATTTTAGCTTGATTATTTATTTTAATTATTACCTATATTATATAAAGTATATGTAATAGATTATAGTCATTTAACTTTGTTTTTTAGTGGGGAAAAACCTAAAATTTTGTGATGCAGTAGAAAAATAAAATACAATTAATTTTTTATATCTACTATAGTCTATTATGTTTGTTGCTTATTAATAGAAAAACCTAAAACTTTTGGAAGGTCAAGAAAAATGTTGAATATTTTTAGATGTAATATACCTTATGTCAATGTGAATACAATGAATGTAAACAATATTGAGCTTGTCTATTTAATTTTAATTGTTATGCATATGTATAAATTATGGGTCATTCATTTGTAGTCTCTTAACTTATATTCTTAGAGGTGAAGAAACCGAAATTTTGGTGATGTAGAAGAAGAAAAACCTAGAAATGTTTTACATATAGTATACCATAATGCAATGTGATTATGGTGAATACAAATAAAATTGGGCTTAACTATATACTTTTAGTGATAAATCATGTAGATATAAGTTATTTGTCATTCATTTATAGTCTTTTAACTATGTGGCTCAGTGACGAAGAAAAATGAAATTTGGTGATGGAGAAGAAACATATTGAATATATTTACATCTAATTTACCATAATTCAATGTGAAAATGGTAAATATCAATAAATTTTAGATTGATTATTTATTTCAATTATTACCTATTTTATATAAAATATATATCATTGATTATAGTCTTTTAACTTTGTTTTTTAGTGGGGAAAAACCTAAAATTTTGTGCCGGAATAGAAAAATAAAATACAATTAATTCTTTACATCTACTGTAGTCTATTATGTTTTTTGCTTAGTGATAAGAAAACCTAAAACTTTAGGATAGTGAAAAAAATATTGATTATTTTTAGATGTAATATACCATATGTCAATGTGAATACAATGAATATAAACAATATTGAGCTTGATTATTTAATTTTAACTGCTATGCATATGTATAGATTATGGGTCATTCATTTGTAGTCTCTTAACTTATATTCTTAGAGGTGAAGAAACCAAAATTTTGGTGATGGAGAAGAAGAAAAATATAGAAATGTTTTACATATATTATACCATAATACAATGTGATTATGGTGAATACAAATAACATTGACCTTAACTATTTACTTTTAGTGATAACTCATGTAGATATAAGTTATTTGTCATTCGTTTATAGTCTTTTAACTCTGTGGCTTAGTGACGAAGAAACATTAAATTTGTTGATGGAGAAGAAACATATTGAATATATTTACATCTAATTTACCATAATTCAATGTGAAAATGGTAAATATCAATAAATTTTAGCTTGATTATTTATTTTAATTATTACCTATTTTATATAAAATATATGTCATGGATTATTGTCTTTTAACTTTCTTTTTTAGAGGGGAAAAACCTAAAATTTCTTGATGGAGTAGAAAAATAAAATACAATTAATTTTTTACATCTACTATAGTCTATTATGTTTGTTGATTATTAATAAAAAAACCTAAAACTTTTGGACGGTGAAGAAAAATGTTGAATATTTTTAGATGTAGTATACCATATGTCAATGTGAATACAATGAATATAAATAATATTGAGCTTGATTATTTAATTTTAAATGTTATGCAAATGTATAAATTATGGGTCATTCATTTGTAGTCTCTTAAATATATTCTAAGAGGTGAAGAAACTAAAATTTTGGTGATGGAGAAGAAGAAAAATATAGAAATGTTTTACATATATTACACCATAATACAATGCGATTATGGTGAATACAAATAACATTAAGCTTAACTATTTACTTTTAGTGATAACTCATGTAGATATAAGTTATTTGTCATTCGTTTATATTCTTTTAACTTTGTGGCTTAGTGACGAAGAAACATGAAATTTGGTGATGGAGAAGAGACATATTAAATATATTTACATCTAATTTACCATAATTCAATGTGAAAATGGTAAATATCAATAAATTTTAGCTTGATTATTTATTTCAATTATTACCTATCTTATATAAAATATATGTAATAGATTATAGTCATTTAACTTTGTTTTTTAGTGGGGAAAAACCTAAAATTTTGTGATGCAGTAGAAAAATAAAGTACAATTAATTTTTTACATCTACTATAGTCTATTATGTTTGTTGCTTATTAATAGAAAAACCTAAAACTTTTGGAAGGTGACGAAAAATGTTGAATATTTTTAGATGTAATATACCGTATGTCAATGTGAATACGATGAATGTAAACAATATTGAGCTTGTCTATTTAATTTTAATTGTTATGCATATGTATAAATTATGGGTCATTCATTTTTAGTCTCTTAACTTATATTCTTAGAGGTGAAGAAACCGAAATTTTGGTGATGGAGAAGAAGAAAAATATAGAAATGTTTTACATATAGTATACCATAATGCAATGTGATTATGGTGAATACAAATAAAATTGAGCTTAACTATTTACTTTTAGTGATAACTCATGTAGATATAAGTTATTTGTCATTCATTTATAGTCTTTTAACTATGTGGTTTAGTGACGAAGAAACATGAAATTTGGTGATGGAGAAGAAACATATTGAATATATTTACATCTAATTTACCATAATTCAATGTGAAAATGGTAAATATCAATAAATTTTAGCTTGATTATTTATTTTAATTATTACCTATTTTATATAAAATATATGTCATTGATTATAGTCTTTTAACTTTCTTTTTTAGTGGGGAAAAACCTAAAATTTTGTGCCGGAATAGAAAAATAAAATATAATTAATTTTTTACATCTACTGTAGTTTATTATGTTTGTTGCTTAGTGATAAGAAAACCTAAAACTTTCGGATAGTGAAAAAAAATATTGATTATTTTTAGATGTAATATACCATATGTCAATGTGAATACAATGAATATAAACAATATTGAGCTTGGTTATTTAATTTTAACTGTTATGCATATGTATAGATTATGGGTCATTCATTTGTAGTCTCTTAACTTATATTCTTAGAGATGAAGAAACTAAAATTTTGGTGATGGAGAAGAAGAAAAATATAGAAATGTTTTTTATATATTAAACCATAATACAATGCGATTATGGTGAATACAAATAACATTAAGCTTAACTATTTACCTTTAGTGATAACTCATGTAGATATAAGTTATTTGTCATTCTTTTATATTCTTTTAACTCTGTGGCTTAGTGACGAAGAAACATGAAATTTGGTGATGGAGAAGAGACATATTGAATATATTTACATCTAATTTACCATAATTCAATGTGAAAATGGTAAATATCAATAAATTTTAGCTTGATTATTTATTTTAATTATTACCTATCTTATATAAAATATATGTAATAGATTATAGTCATTTAACTTTGTTTTTTAGTGGGGAAAAACCTAAAATTTTGTGATGCAGTAGAAAAATAAAGTACAATTAATTTTTTACATCTACTATAGTCTATTATGTTTGTTGCTTATTAATAGAAAAACCTAAAACTTTTGGAAGGTGACGAAAAATGTTGAATATTTTTAGATGTAATATACCGTATGTCAATGTGAATACGATGAATGTAAACAATATTGAGCTTGTCTATTTAATTTTAATTGTTATGCATATGTATAAATTATGGGTCATTCATTTTTAGTCTCTTAACTTATATTCTTAGAGGTGAAGAAACCGAAATTTTGGTGATGGAGAAGAAGAAAAATATAGAAATGTTTTACATATAGTATACCATAATGCAATGTGATTATGGTGAATACAAATAAAATTGAGCTTAACTATTTACTTTTAGTGATAACTCATGTAGATATAAGTTATTTGTCATTCATTTATAGTCTTTTAACTATGTGGTTTAGTGACGAAGAAACATGAAATTTGGTGATGGAGAAGAAACATATTGAATATATTTACATCTAATTTACCATAATTCAATGTGAAAATGGTAAATATCAATAAATTTTAGCTTGATTATTTATTTTAATTATTACCTATTTTATATAAAATATATGTCATTGACTATAGTCTTTTAACTTTCTTTTTTAGTGGGGAAAAACCTAAAATTTTGTGCCGGAATAGAAAAATAAAATATAATTAATTTTTTACATCTACTGTAGTTTATTATGTTTGTTGCTTAGTGATAAGAAAACCTAAAACTTTCGGATAGTGAAAAAAAATATTGATTATTTTTAGATGTAATATACCATATGTCAATGTGAATACAATGAATATAAACAATATTGAGCTTGGTTATTTAATTTTAACTGTTATGCATATGTATAGATTATGGGTCATTCATTTGTAGTCTCTTAACTTATATTCTTAGAGATGAAGAAACTAAAATTTTGGTGATGGAGAAGAAGAAAAATATAGAAATGTTTTACATATATTAAACCATAATACAATGCGATTATGGTGAATACAAATAACATTAAGCTTAACTATTTACCTTTAGTGATAACTCATGTAGATATAAGTTATTTGTCATTCTTTTATATTCTTTTAACTCTGTGGCTTAGTGACGAAGAAACATGAAATTTGGTGATGGAGAAGAGACATATTGAATATATTTACATCTAATTTACCATAATTCAATGTGAAAATGGTAAATATCAATAAATTTTAGCTTGATTATTTATTTTAATTATTACCTATCTTATATAAAATATATGTAATGGATTATAGTCATTTAACTTTGTTTTTTAGTGGGGAAAAAACCTAAAATTTTGTGATGTAGTAGAAAAATAAAATACAATTAATTTTTTACATCTACTATAGTCTATTATGTTTGTTGATTATTAATAAAAAAACCTAAAACTTTTGGACGGTGGAGAAAAATGTTGAATATTTTTAGATGTAATATACCATATGTCAATGTGAATACAACGAATATAAATAATATTGAGCTTGATTATTTAATTTTAAATGTTATGCATATGTATAAATTATGGGTCATTCATTTGTAGTCTCTTAAATATATTCTAAGAGGTGAAGAAACTAAAATTTTGGTGATGGAGAAGAAGAAAAATATAGAAATGTTTTACATATATTAAACCATAATACAATGCGATTATGGTGAATACAAATAACATTAAGCTTAACTATTTACTTTTAGTGATAACTCATGTAGATATAAGTTATTTGTCATTTGTTTAAATTCTTTTAACTTTGTGGCTTAGTGACGAAGAAACATGAAATTTGGTGATGGAGAAGAGACATATTGAATATATTTACATCTAATTTACCATAATTCAATTTGAAAATGGTAAATATCAATAAATTTTAGCTTGATTATTTATTTTAATTATTACCTATCTTATATAAAATATATGTAATAGATTATAGTCATTTAACTTTGTTTTTTAGTGGGGAAAAACCTAAAATATTGTGATGCAGTAGAAAAATAAAATAGAATTAATTTTTTACATCTACTATAGTCTATTATGTTTGTTGCTTATTAATAGAAAAACCTAAAACTTTTGGATGGTGAAGAAAAATGTTGAATATTTTTAGATGTAATATACCATATGTCAATGTGAATACAATGAATATAAACAATATTGAGCTTGATTATTTAATTTTAACTGTTATGCATATGTATAGATTATGGGTCATTCATTTGTAGTCTCTTAACTTATATTCTTAGAGGTGAAGAAACCAAAATTTTGGTGATGGAGAAGAAGAAAAATATAGAAATGTTTTACATATATTATACCATAATACAATGTGATTATGGTGAATACAAATAACATTGAGCTTAACTATTTACTTTAAGTGATAACTCATGTAGATATAAGTTATTTGTCATTCGTTTATAGTCTTTTAACTCTGTGGCTTAATGACGAAGAAACATTAAATTTTTTGATGGAGAAGAAACATATTGAATATATTTACATCTAATTTGACATAATTCAATGTGTAAATGGTAAATATCAATAAATTTTAGCTTGATTATTTATTTTAATTATTACCTATCTTATATAAAATATATGTAATAGATTATAGTCATTTAACTTTGTTTTTTAGTGGGGAAAAACCTAAAATATTGTGATGCAGTAGAAAAATAAAATACAATTAATTTTTTACATCTACTGTAGTCTATTATGTTTGTTGCTTAGTGATAAGAAAATCTAAACCTTTCGGATAGTGAAAAAAATATTGATTATTTTTAGATGTAATATACCATATGTCAATGTGAATACAATGAATATAAACAATATTGAGCTTGATTATTTAATTTTAACTGTTATGCATATGTATAGATTATGGGTCATTCATTTGTAGTCTCTTAACTTATATTCTTAGAGGTGAAGAAACCAAAATTTTGGTGATGGAGAAGAAGAAAAATATAGAAATGTTTTACATATATTGTACCATAATACAATGTGATTATGGTGAATACAAATAACTTTTAGCTTAACTATTTACTTTTAGTGATAACTCATGTAGATATAAGTTATTTGTCATTCGTTTATAGTCTTTTAACTCTGTGGCTTAATGACGAAGAAACATTAAATTTGTTGATGGAGAAGAAACATATTGAATATATTTACATCTAATTTACCATAATTCAATGTGTAAATGGTAAATATCATTAAATTTTAACATGATTATTTATTTTTATTATTACCTATTTTATATAAAATATATGTCATTGATTATAGTCTTTTAACTTTCTTTTTTAGTGGGGAAAAACCTAAAATTTTATGCCGGAATAGAAAAATAAAATACAATTAATTTTTTATATCTACTGTAGTCAATTATGTTTGTTGCTTAGTGATAAAAAAACCTAAAACTTTCGGAGAGTGAAAAAAAATATTGATTATTTTTAGATGTAATATACCATATGTCAATGTGAATACAATGAATATAAACAATATTGAGCTTGATTATTTAATTTTAACTGTAATGCATATGTATAAATTATGGGTCATTCATTTGTAGTCTCTTAAATATATTCTAAGAGGTGAAGAAACTAAAATTTTGGTGAAGGAGAAAAAGAAAAATAGAGAACTGTTTTACATATATTAAACCATAATACAATGCAATTATGGTGAATACAAATAAAATTAAGCTTAACTATTTACTTTTAGTGATAACTCATGTAGATATAAGTTATTTGTCATTCGTTTATAGTCTTTTAACTCTGTGGCTTAATGACGAAGAAACATTAAATTTGTTGATGGAGAAGAAACATATTGAATATATTTACATCTAATTTACCATAATTCAATGTGTAAATGGTAAATATTAATAAATTTTAACATGATTATTTATTTTTATTATTACCTATTTTATATAAAATATATGTCATTGATTATAGTCTTTTAACTTTCTTTTCTAGTGGGGAAAAACCTAAAATTTTATGCCGGAATAGAAAAATAAAATACAATTAATTTTTTACATCTACAGTAGTCTATTATGTTTGTTGCTTAGTGATAAAAAAACCTAAAACTTTCGGATAGTGAAAAAAAATATTGATTATTTTTAGATGTAATATACCATATGTCAATGTGAATACAATGAATATAAACAATATTGAGCTTGATTATTTAATTTTAAATGTTATGCATATGTATAAATTATGGGTCATTCATTTGTAGTCTCTTAAATATATTCTAAGAGGTGAAGAAACTAAAATTTTGGTGATGGAGAAGAAGAAAAATAGAGAACTGTTTTACATATATTAAACAATAATACAATGCGATTATGGTGAATACAAATAACATTAAGCTTAACTATTTACTTTTAGTGATAACTCATGTAGATATAAGTTATTTGTCATTCGTTTATATTCTTTTAACTTTGTGGCTTAGTGACGAAGAAACATGGAATTTGGTGATGGAGAAGAGACATATTGAACATATTTACATCTAATTTACCATAATTTAATGTGAAAATGTCAAATATCAATAAATTTTAGCTTGATTATTTATTTTAATTATTACCTATCTTATATAAAATATATTTCATAGATTATAGTCATTTAACTTTGTTTTTTAGTGGGGAAAAAGCTAAAATTTTGTGATGCAGTAGAAAAATAAAATACAATTAATTTTTTACATCTACTATAGTCTATTATGTTTGTGGCTTATTAATAGAAAAACCTAAAACTTTTGGATGGTGAAGAAAAATGTTGAATATTTTTAGATGTAATATACCATATGTCAATGTGAATACGATGAATGTAAACAATATTGAGCTTGTCTATTTAATTTTAATTGTTATGCATATGTATAAATTATGGGTCATTCATTTGTGGTCTCTTAACTTATATTCTTAGAGGTGAAGAAACCAATATTTTGGTGATGGAGAAGAAGAAAAATATAGAAATGTTTTACATATATTATACCATAATACAATGTGATTATGGTGAATACAAATAACATTGAGCTTAACTATTTACTTTTAGTGATAACTCATGTAGATATAAGTTATTTGTCATTCGTTTATAGTCTTTTAACTCTGTGGCTTAGTGACGAAGAAACATTAAATTTGTTGATGGAGAAGAAATATATTGAATATATTTACATCTAATTTACCATAATTCAATGGGAAAATGGTAAATATCAATAAAATTTAGCTTGATTATTTATTTTAATTATTACCTATTTTATATAAAATATATGTCATGGATTATTGTCTTTTAACTTTCTTTTTTAGAGGGGAAAAACCTAAAATTTTGTGATGGAGTAGAAAAATGAAATACAATTAAATTTTTACATCTACTATAGTCTATTATGTTTGTTGATTATTAATAAAAAAACCTAAAACTTTTGGACAGTGAAGAAAAATGTTGAATATTTTTAGATGTAATATACCATATATCAATGTGAATACAATGAATATAAATAATATTGAGCTTGATTATTTAATTTTAAATGTTATGCATATGTATAAATTATGGGTCATTCATTTGTAGTCTCTTAAATATATTCTAAGAGGTGAAGAAACCAAAATTTTGGTGATGGAGAAGAAGAAAAATATAGAACTGTTTTACATATATTAAACCATAATACAATGCGATTATGGTGAATACAAATAACATTAAGCTTAACTATTTACTTTTAGTGATAACTCATGTTGATATAAGTTATTTGTCATTCGTTTATATTCTTTTAACTATGTGGCTTAGTGACGAAGAAACATGAAATTTGGCGATGGAGAAGAGACATATTGAATATATTTACATCTAATTTACCATAATTCAATGTGAAAATGGTAAATATTAATAAATTTTAGCTTGATTATTTATTTTAATTATTACCTATCTTATATAAAATATATGTAATAGATTATAGTCATTTAACTTTGTTTTTTAGTGGGGAAAAACCTAAAATTTTGTGATGCAGTAGAAAAATAAAATACAATTAATTTTTTACATCTACTATAGTATATTATGTTTGTTGCTTATTAATAGAAAAACCTAAAACTTTTGGAAGGTGAAGAAAAATGTTGAATATTTTTAGATGTAATATACCATATGTCAATGTGAATACGATGAATGTAAACAATATTGAGCTTGTCTATTTAATTTTAATTGTTATGCATATGTATAAATTATGGGTCATTAATTTGTAGTCTCTTAACTTATATTCTTAGAGGTGAAGAAACCAATATTTTGGTGATGGAGAAGAAGAAAAATGTAGAAATGTTTTACATATATTATACCATAATACAATGTGATCATGGTGAATACAAATAACATTGAGCATAACTATTTACTTTTAGTGATAACTCATGTAGATATAAGTTATTTGTCATTTGTTTATAGTCTTTTAACTCTGTGGCTTAGTGACGAAGAAATATGAAATTTGTTGATGGAGAAGAAACATATTGAACATATTTACATCTAATTTACCATAATTCAATGTGAAAATGGTAAATATCAATAAATTTTAGCTTGATTTTTTATTTTAATTATTACCTATTTTATATAAAATATATGTCATGGATTATAGTCTTTTAACTTTGTTTTTTAGTGTGGAAAAACCTAAAATTTTGTGCTGGAGTAGAAAAATAAAATACAATTAAATTTTTACATCTACTGTAGTCTATTATGTTTGTTGCTTATTAATAAAAAAACTAAAACTTTTGGATGGTGAAGAAAAATGTTGAATATTTTTAGATGTAATATACCATATGTTAATGTGAATACGATGAATATAAACAATATTGAGCTTGATTATTTAATTTTAACTGTTATGCATATGTATAAATTATGGGTCATTCATTTGTAGTCTCTTAATATAGCCTTAGAGGTGAAGAAACTAAAATTTTGGTGATGGAGAAGAAGAAAAATGTATAAATGTTTTACATATATTAAACCATAATAAAATGTGATTATGGTGAATACAAATAACATTAAGCTTAACTAATTACATTTAGTGATAACTCATGTAGATATAAGTTATTTGTCATTCGTTTATTTTCTTTTAACTTTGTGGCTTAGTGACGAAGAAACATGAAATTTGGTGATGGAGAAGAAACATATTGAATATATTTACGTCTAATTTACCATAATTCTATGTGAAAATGGTAAATATCAAAAAAATTTAGCTTGATTATTTATTTTAATTATTACCTATTTTAAATAAAATATATGTCATAGATTATAGTCTTTTATCTTTGTTTTTTAGTGGGGAAAAATCTAAAATTTTGTGATGCAGTAGAAAAATAAAATATAATTAATTTTTTACATCTACTATAGTGTATTATGTTTGTTGCTTATTAATAGAAAAACCTAAAACATTTGAAAGGTGAAGAAAAATGTTGAATATTTTTAGATCTAATATACCAGATGTCAATGTGAATACAATGAATATAAATAATATTGAGCTTGATTATTTAATTTAAACTGTTATGCATATGTATAAATTAGGGGTCATTCATTTGTAGTCTCTTAACTTATATTCTTAGAGCAGAATAAAACAAAATTCTGGTGATGGAGAAGAAGAAAAATATAGAAATGTTTTACATATATTATACCGTAATACAATGTTATTATGGTGAATACAAATAACATTGAGCTTAACTATTTATTTTTAGTGATAACTCATGTAGATATAAGTTATTTGTCATTCATTTATAGTCTTTTAACTCTGTAACTTAGTGACGAAGAAACATGAAATTTGGTGATGGAGAAGAAACATATTGAACATATTTACATCTAATTTACCATAATTCAATGTGAAAATGGTAAATATCAATAAATTTTAGCTTGATTGTTTATTTTAATTATTACCTATTTTATATAAAATATATGTCATAGATTATAGTCTTTTAACTTTGTTTTTTAGTGGGGAAAAACCTAAAATTTTGTGCTGGAGTAGAAAAATAAAATACAATTAATTTTTTACATCTACTGTAGTCTATATGTTTCTTGCTTAGTGATAAAAAAACCTAAAATTTTCAGACGGTGAAGAAAAATGTTGATTATTTTTAGATGTAATATACCATATGCCAATGTGAATACAATGAATATAAATAATATTGAGCTTGATTATTTAATTTTAACTGTTATGCATATGTATAAATTATGGGTCATTCATTTGTAGTCTTTTAAATATATTCTTAGAGGTGAAGAAACTAAAATTTTGGTGATGGAGAAGAAGAAAAATGTATAAATGTTTTACATATATTAAACCATAATAAAATGTGATTATGGTGAATACAAATAACATTAAGCTTAACTATTTACATTTAGTGATAACTCATGTAGATATAAGTTATTTGTCATTCGTTTATTTTCTTTTAACTTTGTGGCTTAGTGACGAAGAGACATGAAATTTGGTGATGGAGAAAAACATATTGAATATATTTACATCTAATTTACCATAATTCTATGTGAAAATGGTAAATATCAAAAAAATTTAGCTTGATTATTTATTTTGATTATTACCTATTTTAAATAAAATATATGTCATAGATTATAGTCTTTTAACTTTGTTTTTTAGTGGGGAAAAATCTAAAATTTTGTGATGCAGTAGAAAAATAAAATATAATTAATTTTTTACATCTACTATAGTGTATTATGTTTGTTGCTTATTAATAGAAAAACCTAAAACATTTGAAAGGTGAAGAAAAATGTTGAATATATTTAGATGTAATATACCAGATGTCAATGTGAATACAATGAATATAAATAATATTGAGCTTGATTATTTAATTTAAACTGTTATGCATATGTATAAATTATGGGTCATTCATTTGTAGTCTCTTAACTTATATTCTTAGAGCTGAATAAAACAAAATTCTAGTGATGGAGAAGAAGAAAAATATAGAAATGTTTTACATATATTATACCGTAATACAATGTTATTATGGTGAATACAAATAACATTGAGCTTAACTATTTATTTTTAGTGATAACTCATGTAGATATAAGTTATTTGTCATTCATTTATAGTCTTTTAACTCTGTACCTTAGTGACGAAGAAACATGAAATTTGGTGATGGAGAAGAAACATATTGAACATATTTACATCTAATTTACCATAATTCAATGTGAAAATGGTAAATATCAATAAATTTTAGCTTGATTGTTTATTTTAATTATTACCTATTTTATATAAAATATATGTCATAGATTATAGTCTTTTAACTTTGTTTTTTAGTGGGGAAAAACCTAAAATTTTGTGCTGGAGTAGAAAAATAAAATACAATTAATTTTTTACATCTACTATAGTCTATATGTTTCTTGCTTAGTGATAAAAAAACCTAAAACTTTCAGACAGTGAAGAAAAATATTGATTATTTTTAGATTTAATATACCATATGCCAATGTGAATACAATGAATATAAATAATATTGAGCTTGATTATTTAATTTTAACTGTTATGCATATGTATAAATTATGGGTCATTCATTTGTAGTCTTTTAAATATTATCTAAGAGGTGAAGAAACTAAAATTTTGGTGATGGAGAAGAAGAAAAATGTATAAATGTTTTACATATATTAAACCATAATAAAATGTGATTATGGTGAATACAAATAACATTAAGCTTAACTATTTACATTTAGTGATAACTCATGTAGATATAAGTTATTTGTCATTCGTTTATTTTCTTTTAACTTTGTGGCTTAGTGACGAAGAAACATGAAATTTGGTGATGGAGAAGAAACATATTGAATATATTTACATCTAATTTTCCATAATTCTATGTGAAAATGGTAAATATCAAAAACATTTAGCTTGATTATTTATTTTAATTATTACCTATTTTAAATAAAATATATGTCATAGATTATAGTCTTTTAACTTTGTTTTTTAGTGGAGAAAAATCTAAAATTCTGTGATGCAGTAGAAAAATAAAATATAATTAATTTTTTACATCTACTATAGTGTATTATGTTTGTTTCTTATTAATAGAAAAACCCAAAACATTTGAAAGGTGAAGAAAAATGTTGAATATTTTTAGATGTAATATACCAGATGTCAATGTGAATACAATGAATATAAATAATATTGAGCTTGATTATTTAATTTTGACTGTTATGCATATGTATAAATTATGGGTCATTCATTTGTAGTCTCTTAACTTATATTCTTAGAGCTGAATAAAACAAAATTCTGGTGATGGAGAAGAAGAAAAATATAGAAATGTTTTACATATATTATACCGTAATACAATGTTATTATGGTGAATACAAATAACATTGAGCTTAACTATTTATTTTTAGTGATAACTCATGTAGATATAAGTTATTTGTCATTCATTTATAGTCTTTTAACTCTGTACCTTAGTGACGAAGAAACATGAAATTTGGTGATAGAGAAGAAACATATTAAACATATTTACATCTAATTTACCATAATTCAATGTGAAAATGGTAAATATCAATAAATTTTAGCTTGATTGTTTATTTTTATTATTACCTATTTTATATAAAATATATGTCATAGATTATAGTCTTTTAACTTTGTTTTTTAGTGGGGAAAAACCTAAAATTTTGTGCTGTAGTAGAAAAATAAAATACAATTAATTTTTTAAATCTACTGTAGTCTATTATATTTCTTACTTAGTGATAAAAAAACCTAAAACTTTCGGATGGTGAAGAAAAATATTGATTATTTTTAGATGTAATATACCATATGTCAATGTGAATACAATGAATATAAACAATATTGAGCTTGATTATTTAATTTTAACTGTTATGCATATGTATAAATTAAGGGTCATTCATTTGTAGTCTCTTAACTTATATTCTTAGAGGTGAAGAAACCAAAGTTTTGGTGATGTAGAAGAAGAAAAATATAGAAATGTTTTTAATATATTATACCATAATACAATGTGATTATGGTGAATACAAATAACATTGAGCTTAACTATTTACTTTTAGTGATAACTCATGTAGATATAAGTTATTTGTCATTCATTTATAGTCTTTTAACTCTGTGGCTTAGTGACGAAGAAACATGAAATTTGGTGATAAAGAAGAAACATATTGAATATATTTACATCTAATTTACAATAATTCAATGTGAAAATGGTAAATATCAATAAATTTTAGCTTGATTATTTATTTTAATTATAAACTATTTTATATAAAATATATGTCATGGATTATAGTCTTTTAATTTTTTTTTTAGTGTGGAAAAATCTAAAATTTTGTGTTGGAGTAGAAAAATAAAATACAATTAATTTTTTACATCTAGTGTGGTCTATTATGTTTCTTGCCTAGTGATAAAAAAACTAAAACTATTGGATGGTGAAGAAAAATATTGATTATTTTTAGATGTAATATACCATATGTCAATGTGAATACAATGAATATAAACAATAATGAGCTTGATTAATTAATTTTAACTGTTATGCATATGTATAGATTATGGGTCATTCATTTGTAGATTCTTAACTTATATTCTTAGAGGTGAAGAAACCGAAATTTTGGTGATGGAGAAGAAGAAAAATATAGAAATGTTTTACATATAGTATACCATAATGCAATGTGATCATGGTGAATACAAATAAAATTGTGCTTAACTATTTACTTTTAGTGATAACTCATGTAGATATAAGTTATTTGTCATTTGTTTATAGTCTTTTAACTCTGTGGCTTAGTGACGAAGAAATATGAAATTTGTTGATGGAGAAGAAACATATTGAACATATTTACATCTAATTTACCATAATTCAATGTGAAAATGGTAAATATCAATAAATTTTAGCTTGATTTTTTATTTTAATTATTACCTATTTTATATAAAATATATGTCATTGATTATAGTCTTTTAACTTTGTTTTTTAGTGTGGAAAAACCTAAAATTTTGTGCCGGAATAGAAAAATAAAATACAATTAATTTTTTACATCTACTGTAGTCTATTATGTTTGTTGCTTATTAATAAAAAAACCTAAAACTTTCGCATAGTGAAAAAAAATATTGAATATTTTTAGATGTAATATACCATATGTTAATGTGAATACAATGAATATAAACAATATTGAGCTTGATTATTTAATTTTAACTGTTATGCATATGTATAGATTATGGGTCATTCATTTGTAGTCTCTTAACTTATATTCTTAGAGGTGAAGAAACCAAAATATTGGTGATGGAGAAGAAGAAAAATATAGAAATGTTTTACATATACTATACCATAATACAATGTTATTATGGTGAATACAAATAACATTGAGCTTAACTATTTACTTTTAGTGATAACTCATGTAGATATAAGTTATTTGTCATTCGTTTATAGTCTTTTAACTCTGTGACTTAGTGACGAAGAAACATGAAATTTGGTGATGGAGAAGAAACATATTGAACATATTTACATCTAAATTACCATAATTCAATGTGAAAATGGTAAATATCAATAAATTTTAGCTTCATTATTTATTTTAATTATTACCTATTTTATATAAAATATATGTCATAGATTATAGTCTTTAAACTTTGTTTTTTAGTGGGGAAAAACCTAAAATTTTGTTATGGAGTAGAAAAATAAAATACAATTAATTTTTTAAATCTACTGTAGTCTATTATGTTTGTTGATTAGTGATAAAAAAACCTAAAACTTTCGGATGGTGAAGAAAAATATTGATTATTTTTAGATGTAATATACAATATGTCAATGTGAATACAATGAATATAAATAATATTGAGCTTGATTATTTAATTTTATCTATTATGCATATGTATAAATTATTGGTCATTCATTTGTAGTCTCTTAAATATATTCTTAGAGATGAAGAAACTAAAATTTGGTGATGGAGAAGAAAAAAAATATAGAAATGTTTTACATATATTAAACCATAATACAATGTAATTATGGTGAATACAAATAACATTAAGCTTAACTATTTACTTTTAGTGATAACTCATGTAGATATAAGTTATTTGTCATTCGTTTATATTCTTTTAACTTTGTGGCTTAGTGACGAAGAAACATGAAATTTGGTGATGGAGAAGAAACATATTGAATATAATTACATCTAATTTACCATAATTCAATGTGAAAATGTTAAATATCAATAAATTTTAATTTGATTATTTATTTTAATTATTACCTATTTTAAATAAAATATATGTTATAGATTAGAGTCTTTTAACTTTGGTTTTTAGTGGGGAAAAACCTAAAATTTTGTGATGCAGTAGAAAAATAAAATACAATTAATTTTTTACATCTACTATAGTCTATTATGTTTGTTGCTTATTAATATAAAAACCTAAAACATTTGGAAGGTGAAGAAAATGTTGAATATTTTTAGATGTAATATACCATATGTCAATGTGAATACGAAGAATGTAAACAATATTGAGATTGATTATTTATTTTTAATTGTTATGCATATGTATAAATTATGGGTCACTCATTTGTAGTCTCATAACTTATATTCTTAGAGGTGAAGAAACTCAAATTTTGGTGATGGAGAAGAAGAAAAATATAGAAATGTTTTATATATATTATACCATAGTGCAATGTGATTATGGTGAATACAAATAAAATTGAGCTTAACTATTTACTTTTAGTGATAACTCATGTAGATATAAGTTATTTGTCATTCATTTATAGTCTTTTAACTATGTGGCTTAGTGACGAAGAAACATGAAATTCGGTAATGGAGAAGAAACATATTCAATATATTTACATCTAATTTACGATAATTCAATATGAAAATGGTAAATATCAATAAATTTTAGCTTGATTATTTATTTTAATTATTACCTATTTTATATAAAATATATGTCATTGATTATAGTCTTTTAACTCTGTTTTTTAGTGGGGAAAAACCTAAAATTTTGTGCCGGAATAGAAAAATAAAATACAATTAATTTTTTACATCTACTGTAGTCTATTATGTTTGTTGCTTAGTGATAAGAAAACCTAAATCTTTCGGATGGTGAAGAAAAATATTGATTATTTTTAGATGTAATATACCATATGTCAATGTGAATACAATGAATATAAACAATATTGAGCTTGATTATTTAATTTTAACTGTTATGCATACGTATATGTTATGGGTCATTCATTTGTAGTTTCTTAACTTATATTCTTAGAGGTGAAGAAAACAAAATTTTGGTGATGGAGAAGAAGAAAAATATAAAAATGTTTTACATATATTATACCATAATACAATGTGATTATGGTGAATACAAATAACATTGAGCTTAACTATTTACTTTTAGTGATAACTCATGTAGATATAAGTTATTTGTCATTCGTTTATAGTCTTTTAACTCTGGGGCTTAGTGAGGAAGAAACATGAAATTTGTTGATGGAGAAGAAACATATTGAATATATTTACATCTAATTTACCATAATTCAATGTGAAAATGGTAAATATCAATAAATTTTAGCTTGAGTATTTATTTTAATTATTACCTATTTTATATAAAATATATGTCATGGATTATAGTCTTTTAACTTTATTTTTTAGTGGGGAAAAACCTAAAATTTTGTGCCGGAATAGAAAAATAAAATACAATTAATTTTTTACATCTACTGTAGTCTATTATGTTTGTTGCTTAGTGATAGAAAAACTAAAACTTTTGGATGGTGAAGAAAAATGTTGAATATTTTTAGATGTAATATACCATATGTCAATGTGAATACGATGAATATAAACAATGTTGAGCTTGATTATTTATTTTAACTGTTATGCATATGTATAAATTATGGGTCATTCATTTGTAGTCTTTTAACTTATATTCTTAGAGGTGAAGAAACCAAAATTTAGGTGATGGAGAAGGAGAAAAATATAGAAATGTTTTACATATATTATACCATAATACAATGTGATTATGGTAAATACAAATAACATTGAGCTTAACTATTTACTTTTAGTGATAACTCATGTAGATATAAGTTATTTGTCATTCGTTTATAGTCTTTTAACTCTGTGGCTTAGTGAGGAAGAAACATGAAATTTGTTGATGGAGAAGAAACATATTGAATATATTTACATCTAATTTACCATAATTCAATGTGAAAATGGTAAATATCAATAAATTTTAGCTTGAGTATTTATTTTAATTATTACCTATTTTATATAAAATATATGTCATGGATTATAGTCTTTTAACTTTATTTTTTAGTGGGGAAAAACCTAAAATTTTGTGCCGGAATAGAAAAATAAAATACAATTAATTTTTTAAATCTACTGTAGTCTATTATGTTTGTTGCTTAGTGATAGAAAAACTAAAACTTTTGGATGGTGAAGAAAAATGTTGAATATTTTTAGATGTAATATACCATATGTCAATGTGAATACGATGAATATAAACAATGTTGAGCTTGATTATTTAATTTTAACTGTTATGCATATGTATAAATTATGGGTCATTCATTTGTAGTCTTTTAACTTATATTCTTAGAGGTGAAGAAACCAAAATTTAGGTGATGGAGAAGGAGAAAAATATAGAAATGTTTTACATATATTATACCATAATACAATGTGATTATGGTAAATACAAATAACATTGAGCTTAACTATTTACTTTTAGTGATAACTCATGTAGATATAAGTTATTTGTCATTCGTTTATAGTCTTTTAACTCTGTGGCTTAGTGAGGAAGAAACATGAAATTTGTTGATGGAGAAGAAACATATTGAATATATTTACATCTAATTGACCATAATTCAATGTGAAAATGGTAAATATCAATAAATTTTAGCTTGAGTATTTATTTTAATTATTACCTATTTTATATAAAATATATGTCATGTATTATAGTCTTTTAACTTTATTTTTTAGTGGGGACAAACCTAAAATTTTGTGCCGGAATAGAAAAATAAAATACAATTAATTTTTTAAATCTACTGTAGTCTATTATGTTTGTTGCTTAGTGATAGAAAAACTAAAACTTTTGGATGGTGAAGAAAAATGTTGAATATTTTTAGATGTAATATACCATATGTCAATTTGAATACGATGAATATAAACAATGTTGAGCTTGATTATTTAATTTTAATTGTTATGCATATGTATAAATTATGGGTCATTCATTTGTAGTCTTTTAACTTATATTCTTAGAGGTGAAGAAACCAAAATTTAGGTGATGGAGAAGGAGAAAAATATAGAAATGTTTTACATATATTATACCATAATACAATGTGATTATGGTAAATACAAATAACATTGAGCTTAACTATTTACTTTTAGTGATAACTCATGTAGATATAAGTTATTTGTCATTCGTTTATAGTCTTTTAACTCTGTGGCTTAGTGACGAAGAAACATGAAATTTGGTAATGGAGAAGAAACATATTGAACATATATACATCTAATTTACCATAATTCAATGTGAAAATTGTAAATATCAATAAATTTTAGGTTGATTATTTTTTTTAATTATTACCTATTTTATATAAAATATATGTCATGGATTATAGTCTTTTAACTTTATTTTTTAGTGGGGAAAAACCTAAAATTTTGTGCCGGAATAGAAAAATAAAATACAATTAATTTTTTAAATCTACTGTAGTCTATTATGTTTGTTGCTTAGTGATAGAAAAACTAAAACTTTTGGATGGTGAAGAAAAATGTTGAATATTTTTAGATGTAATATACCATATGTCAATTTGAATACGATGAATATAAACAATGTTGAGCTTGATTATTTAATTTTAACTGTTATGCATATGTATAAATTATGGGTCATTCATTTGTAGTCTTTTAACTTATATTCTTAGAGGTGAAGAAACCAAAATTTAGGTGATGGAGAAGGAGAAAAATATAGAAATGTGTTACATATATTATACCATAATACAATGTGATTATGGTAAATACAAATAACATTGAGCTTAACTATTTACTTTTAGTGATAACTCATGTAGATATAAGTTATTTGTCATTCGTTTATAGTCTTTTAACTCTGTGGCTTAGTGACGAAGAAACATGAAATTTGGTAATGGAGAAGAAACATATTGAACATATATACATCTAATTTACCATAATTCAATGTGAAAATTGTAAATATCAATAAATTTTAGGTTGATTATTTTTTTTAATTATTACCTATTTTATATAAAATATATGTCATGGATTATAGTCTTTTAACTCTGTTTTTTAGTGGGGAAAAACCTAAAATTTTGTGCCAGAGTAGAAAAATAAAATACAATTAATTTTTTACATCTACTGTAGTCTATTATGTTTCTTGCTTAGTGATAAAACAACCTAAGTCTTTCGGATGGTTAAGAAAAATATTGATTATTTTTAGATGTAATATACCATATGTCAATGTGAATACAATGGATATAAATAATATTGAGCTTGATTATTTAATTTTAACTGTTATGCATATGTATAAATTATGGGTCATTCATTTGTAGTCTCTTAACTTATATTCTTAGAGGTGAAGAAACCATAATTTTGGTGATGGAGAAGAAGAAAAACATAGAAATGTTTTTAATATATTATACGATAATACAATGTGATTATGGTGAATACAAATATCATTGAGCTTAACTATTTACTTTTAGTGATAACTCATGTATATATAAGTTATTTGTCATTTATTTATAGTCTTCTAACTCTGTGGCTTAGTGACGAAGAAACATGAAATTTGGTGATGAAGAAGAAACATATTGAATATATTTACATCTAATTTACCATAATTCAATGTGAAAATGGTAAATATCAATAAATTTTAGCTTGATTATTTATTTTAATTATAACCTATTTTATATAAAATATATGTCATGGATTATAGTCTTTTTAACTTTGTTTTTTAGTGTGGAAAAACCTAAAATTTTGTGCTGGAGTAGAAAAAGAAAATACAACTAATTTTTTACATCTACTGTAGTCTATTATGTTTCTTGCTTAGTGATAAAAAAAACCTAAAACTTTTGGATGGTGAAGAAAAATATTGATGATTTTTAGATGTAATATACCATATGTCAATGTGAATACAATGAATATAAACAATATTGAGCTTGATTATTTAATTTTAACTGTTATGCATACGTATATGTTATGGGTCATTCATTTGTAGTCTCTTAACTTATATTCTTAGAGGTGAAGAAAACAAAATTTTGGTGATGGAGAAGAAGAAAAATATAGAAATGTTTTACATATATTATACCATAATACAATGTGATTATGGTGAATACAAATAACATTGAGCTTAACTATTTACTTTTAGTGATAACTCATGTAGATATAAGTTATTTGTCATTCGTTTATAGTCTTTTAACTCTGGGGCTTAGTGAGGAAGAAACATGAAATTTGTTGATGGAGAAGAAACATATTGAATATATTTACATCTAATTTACCATAAT
The DNA here is from genome assembly GCA_963859935.3 of Lathyrus sativus. Classification (NCBI taxonomy): domain Eukaryota; kingdom Viridiplantae; phylum Streptophyta; class Magnoliopsida; order Fabales; family Fabaceae; genus Lathyrus; species Lathyrus sativus. Next base: position 22,284,537 of record OZ012740.1, on the reverse strand, counting down.
TCAATGTGAAAATGGTAAATATCAATAAATTTTAGCTTGAGTATTTATTTTAATTATTACCTATTTTATATAAAATATATGTCATGGATTATAGTCTTTTAACTTTATTTTTTAGTGGGGAAAAACCTAAAATTTTGTGCCGTAATAGAAAAATAAAATACAATTAATTTTTTACATCTACTGTAGTCTATTATGTTTGTTGCTTAGTGATAGAAAAACTAAAACTTTTGGATGGTGAAGAAAAATGTTGAATATTTTTAGATGTAATATACCATATGTCAATGTGAATACGATGAATATAAACAATGTTGAGCTTGATTATTTAATTTTAACTGTTATGCATATGTATAAATTATGGGTCATTCATTTGTAGTCTTTTAACTTATATTCTTAGAGGTGAAGAAACCAAAATTTAGGTGATGGAGAAGGAGAAAAATATAGAAATGTTTTACATATATTATACCATAATACAATGTGATTATGGTAAATACAAATAACATTGAGCTTAACTATTTACTTTTAGTGATAACTCATGTAGATATAAGTTATTTGTCATTCGTTTATAGTCTTTTAACTCTGTGGCTTAGTGAGGAAGAAACATGAAATTTGTTGATGGAGAAGAAACATATTGAATATATTTACATCTAATTGACCATAATTCAATGTGAAAATGGTAAATATCAATAAATTTTAGCTTGAGTATTTATTTTAATTATTACCTATTTTATATAAAATATATGTCATGTATTATAGTCTTTTAACTTTATTTTTTAGTGGGGACAAACCTAAAATTTTGTGCCGGAATAGAAAAATAAAATACAATTAATTTTTTAAATCTACTGTAGTCTATTATGTTTGTTGCTTAGTGATAGAAAAACTAAAACTTTTGGATGGTGAAGAAAAATGTTGAATATTTTTAGATGTAATATACCATATGTCAATTTGAATACGATGAATATAAACAATGTTGAGCTTGATTATTTAATTTTAACTGTTATGCATATGTATAAATTATGGGTCATTCATTTGTAGTCTTTTAACTTATATTCTTAGAGGTGAAGAAACCAAAATTTAGGTGATGGAGAAGGAGAAAAATATAGAAATGTTTTACATATATTATACCATAATACAATGTGATTATGGTAAATACAAATAACATTGAGCTTAACTATTTACTTTTAGTGATAACTCATGTAGATATAAGTTATTTGTCATTCGTTTATAGTCTTTTAACTCTGTGGCTTAGTGACGAAGAAACATGAAATTTGGTAATGGAGAAGAAACATATTGAACATATATACATCTAATTTACCATAATTCAATGTGAAAATTGTAAATATCAATAAATTTTAGGTTGATTATTTTTTTTAATTATTACCTATTTTATATAAAATATATGTCATGGATTATAGTCTTTTAACTTTATTTTTTAGTGGGGAAAAACCTAAAATTTTGTGCCGGAATAGAAAAATAAAATACAATTAATTTTTTAAATCTACTGTAGTCTATTATGTTTGTTGCTTAGTGATAGAAAAACTAAAACTTTTGGATGGTGAAGAAAAATGTTGAATATTTTTAGATGTAATATACCATATGTCAATTTGAATACGATGAATATAAACAATGTTGAGCTTGATTATTTAATTTTAACTGTTATGCATATGTATAAATTATGGGTCATTCATTTGTAGTCTTTTAACTTATATTCTTAGAGGTGAAGAAACCAAAATTTAGGTGATGGAGAAGGAGAAAAATATAGAAATGTTTTACATATATTATACCATAATACAATGTGATTATGGTAAATACAAATAACATTGAGCTTAACTATTTACTTTTAGTGATAACTCATGTAGATATAAGTTATTTGTCATTCGTTTATAGTCTTTTAACTCTGTGGCTTAGTGACGAAGAAACATGAAATTTGGTAATGGAGAAGAAACATATTGAACATATATACATCTAATTTACCATAATTCAATGTGAAAATTGTAAATATCAATAAATTTTAGGTTGATTATTTTTTTTAATTATTACCTATTTTATATAAAATATATGTCATGGATTATAGTCTTTTAACTCTGTTTTTTAGTGGGGAAAAACCTAAAATTTTGTGCCAGAGTAGAAAAATAAAATACAATTAATTTTTTACATCTACTGTAGTCTATTATGTTTCTTGCTTAGTGATAAAAAAAACCTAAATCTTTCGGATGGTTAAGAAAAATATTGATTATTTTTAGATGTAATATACCATATGTCAATGTGAATACAATGGATATAAATAATATTGAGCTTGATTATTTAATTTTAACTGTTATGCATATGTATAAATTATGGGTCATTCATTTGTAGTCTCTTAACTTATATTCTTAGAGGTGAAGAAACCATAATTTTGGTGATGAAGAAGAAGAAAAACATAGAAATGTTTTTAATATATTATACGATAATACAATGTGATTATGGTGAATACAAATATCATTGAGCTTAACTATTTACTTTTAGTGATAACTCATGTATATATAAGTTATTTGTCATTTATTTATAGTATTCTAACTCTGTGGCTTAGTGACGAAGAAACATGAAATTTGGTGATGAAGAAGAAACATATTGAATATATTTACATCTAATTTACCATAATTCAATGTGAAAATGGTAAATATCAATAAATTTTAGCTTGATTATTTATTTTAATTATAACCTATTTTATATAAAATATATGTCATGGATTATAGTCTTTTTAACTTTGTTTTTTAGTGTGGAAAAACCTAAAATTTTGTGCTGGAGTAGAAAAACAAAATACAACTAATTTTTTTACATCTATTGTAGTCTATTATGTTTCTTGCTTAGTGATAAAAAAAACCTAAAACTTTCGGATGGTGAAGAAAAATATTGATGATTTTTAGATGTAATATACCATATGTCAATGTGAATACAATGAATATAAACAATATTGAGCTTGATTATTTAATTTTAACTGTTATGCATACGTATATGTTATGGGTCATTCATTTGTAGTTTCTTAACTTATATTCTTAGAGGTGAAGAAAACAAAATTTTGGTGATGGAGAAGAAGAAAAATATAGAAATGTTTTACATATATTATACCATAATACAATGTGATTATGGTGAATACAAATAACATTGAGCTTAACTATTTACTTTTAGTGATAACTCATGTAGATATAAGTTATTTGTCATTCGTTTATAGTCTTTTAACTCTGGGGCTTAGTGAGGAAGAAACATGAAATTTGTTGATGGAGAAGAAACATATTGAATATATTTACATCTAATTTACCATAATTCAATGTGAAAATGGTAAATATCAATAAATTTTAGCTTGAGTATTTATTTTAATTATTACCTATTTTATATAAAATATATGTCATGGATTATAGTCTTTTAACTTTATTTTTTAGTGGGGAAAAACCTAAAATTTTGTGCCGGAATAGAAAAATAAAATACAATTAATTTTTTACATCTACTGTAGTCTATTATGTTTGTTGTTTAGTGATAGAAAAACTAAAACTTTTGGATGGTGAAGAAAAATGTTGAATATTTTTAGATGTAATATACCATATGTCAATGTGAATACGATGAATATAAACAATGTTGAGCTTGATTATTTAATTTTAACTGTTATGCATATGTATAAATTATGGGTCATTCATTTGTAGTCTTTTAACTTATATTCTTAGAGGTGAAGAAACCAAAATTTAGGTGATGGAGAAGGAGAAAAATATAGAAATCTTTTACATATATTATACCATAATACAATGTGATTATGGTGAATACAAATAACATTGAGCTTAACTATTTACTTTTAGTGATAACTCATGTAGATATAAGTTATTTGTCATTCGTTTATAGTCTTTTAACTCTGTGGCTTAGTGACGAAGAAACATGAAATTTGGTAATGGAGAAGAAACAAATTGAACATATATACATCTAATTTACCATAATTCAATGTGAAAATGGTAAATATCAATAAATTTTAGGTTGATTATTTTTTTTAATTATTACCTATTTTATATAAAATATATGTCATGGATTATAGTCTTTTAACTCTGTTTTTTAGTGGGGAAAAACCTAAAATTTTGTGCCAGAGTAGAAAAATAAAATACAATTAATTTTTTACATCTACTGTAGTCTATTATGTTTCTTGCTTAGTGATAAAAAAAACCTAAATCTTTCGGATGGTTAAGAAAAATATTGATTATTTTTAGATGTAATATACCATATGTCAATGTGAATACAATGGATATAAATAATATTGAGCTTGATTATTTAATTTTAACTGTTATGCATATGTATAAATTATGGGTCATTCATTTGTATTCTCTTAACTTATATTCTTAGAGGTGAAGAAACCATAATTTTGGTGATGGAGAAGAAGAAAAACATAGAAATGTTTTTAATATATTATACGATAATACAATGTGATTATGGTGAATACAAATATCATTGAGCTTAACTATTTACTTTTAGTGATAACTCATGTATATATAAGTTATTTGTCATTTATTTATAGTATTCTAACTCTGTGGCTTAGTGACGAAGAAACATGAAATTTGGTGATGAAGAAGAAACATATTGAATATATTTACATCTAATTTACCATAATTCAATGTGAAAATGGTAAATATCAATAAATTTTAGCTTGATTATTTATTTTAATTATAACCTATTTTATATAAAATATATGTCATGGATTATAGTCTTTTTAACTTTGTTTTTTAGTGTGGAAAAACCTAAAATTTTGTGCTGGAGTAGAAAAACAAAATACAACTAATTTTTTTACATCTATTGTAGTCTATTATGTTTCTTGCTTAGTGATAAAAAAAACCTAAAACTTTCGGATGGTGAAGAAAAATATTGATGATTTTTAGATGTAATATACCATATGTCAATGTGAATACAATGAATATAAACAATATTGAGCTTGATTATTTAATTTTAACTGTTATGCATACGTATATGTTATGGGTCATTCATTTGTAGTTTCTTAACTTATATTCTTAGAGGTGAAGAAAACAAAATTTTGGTGATGGAGAAGAAGAAAAATATAGAAATGTTTTACATATATTATACCATAATACAATGTGATTATGGTGAATACAAATAACATTGAGCTTAACTATTTACTTTTAGTGATAACTCATGTAGATATAAGTTATTTGTCATTCGTTTATAGTCTTTTAACTCTGGGGCTTAGTGAGGAAGAAACATGAAATTTGTTGATGGAGAAGAAACATATTGAATATATTTACATCTAATTTACCATAATTCAATGTGAAAATGGTAAATATCAATAAATTTTAGCTTGAGTATTTATTTTAATTATTACCTATTTTATATAAAATATATGTCATGGATTATAGTCTTTTAACTTTATTTTTTAGTGGGGAAAAACCTAAAATTTTGTGCCGGAATAGAAAAATAAAATACAATTAATTTTTTACATCTACTGTAGTCTATTATGTTTGTTGTTTAGTGATAGAAAAACTAAAACTTTTGGATGGTGAAGAAAAATGTTGAATATTTTTAGATGTAATATACCATATGTCAATGTGAATACGATGAATATAAACAATGTTGAGCTTGATTATTTAATTTTAACTGTTATGCATATGTATAAATTATGGGTCATTCATTTGTAGTCTTTTAACTTATATTCTTAGAGGTGAAGAAACCAAAATTTAGGTGATGGAGAAGGAGAAAAATATAGAAATCTTTTACATATATTATACCATAATACAATGTGATTATGGTGAATACAAATAACATTGAGCTTAACTATTTACTTTTAGTGATAACTCATGTAGATATAAGTTATTTGTCATTCGTTTATAGTCTTTTAACTCTGTGGCTTAGTGACGAAGAAACATGAAATTTGGTAATGGAGAAGAAACAAATTGAACATATATACATCTAATTTACCATAATTCAATGTGAAAATGGTAAATATCAATAAATTTTAGGTTGATTATTTTTTTTAATTATTACCTATTTTATATAAAATATATGTCATGGATTATAGTCTTTTAACTCTGTTTTTTAATGGGGAAAAACCTAAAATTTTGTGCCAGAGTAGAAAAATAAAATACAATTAATTTTTTACATCTACTGTAGTCTATTATGTTTCTTGCTTAGTGATAAAAAAACCTAAGTCTTTCGGATGGTTAAGAAAAATATTGATTATTTTTAGATGTAATATACCATATGTCAATGTGAATACCATGGATATAAATAATATTGAGCTTGATTATTTAATTTTAACTGTTATGCATATGTATAAATTATGGGTCATTCATTTGTAGTCTCTTAACTTATATTCTTAGAGGTGAAGAAACCATAATTTTGGTGATGGAGAAGAAGAAAAACATAGAAATGTTTTTAATATATTATACGATAATACAATGTGATTATGGTGAATACAAATATCATTGAGCTTAACTATTTACTTTTAGTGATAACTCATGTATATATAAGTTATTTGTCATTTATTTATAGTCTTCTAACTCTGTGGCTTAGTGACGAAGAAACATGAAATTTGGTGATGAAGAAGAAACATATTGAATATATTTACATCTAATTTACCATAATTCAATGTGAAAATGGTAAATATCAATAAATTTTAGCTTGATTATTTATTTTAATTATAACCTATTTTATATAAAATATATGTCATGGATTATAGTCTTTTTAACTTTGTTTTTTAGTGTGGAAAAACCTAAAATTTTGTGCTGGAGTAGAAAAATAAAATACAACTAATTTTTTACATCTACTGTAGCCTATTATGTTTCTTGCTTAGTGATAAAAAAAACCTAAAACTTTCGGATGGTGAAGAAAAATATTGATGATTTTTAGATGTAATATACCATATGTCAATGTGAATACAATGAATATAAACAATATTGAGCTTGATTATTTAATTTTAACTGTTATGCATACGTATATGTTATGGGTCATTCATTTGTAGTCTCTTAACTTATATTCTTAGAGGTGAAGAAAACAAAATTTTGGTGATGGAGAAGAAGAAAAATATAGAAATGTTTTACATATATTATACCATAATACAATGTGATTATATTGAATACAAATAACATTAAGCTTAACTATTTACTTTTAGTGATAACTCATGTAGATATAAGTTATTTGTCATTCGTTTATAGTCTTTTAACTCTGTGGCTTAGTGACGAAGAAACATGAAATTTGTTGATGGAGAAGAAACATATTGAATATATTTACATCTAATTTACCATAATTCAATGTGAAAATGGTAAATATCAATAAATTTTAGCTTGAGTATTTATTTTAATTATTACCGATTTTATATAAAATATATGTCATGGATTATAGTCTTTTAACTTTATTTTTTAGTGGGGAAAAACCTAAAATTTTGTGCCGGAATAGAAAAATAAAATACAATTAATTTTTTACATCTACTGTAGTCTATTATGTTTGTTGTTTAGTGATAGAAAAACTAAAACTTTTGGATGGTGAAGAAAAATGTTGAATATTTTTAGATGTAATATACCATATGTCAATGTGAATACGATGAATATAAACAATGTTGAGCTTGATTATTTAATTTTAACTGTTATGCATATGTATAAATTATGGGTCATTCATTTGTAGTCTTTTAACTTATATTCTTAGAGGTGAAGAAACCAAAATTTAGGTGATGGAGAAGGAGAAAAATATAGAAATCTTTTACATATATTATACCATAATACAATGTGATTATGGTGAATACAAATAACATTGAGCTTAACTATTTACTTTTAGTGATAACTCATGTAGATATAAGTTATTTGTCATTCGTTTATAGTCTTTTAACTCTGTGGCTTAGTGACGAAGAAACATGAAATTTGGTAATGGAGAAGAAACAAATTGAACATATATACATCTAATTTACCATAATTCAATGTGAAAATGGTAAATATCAATAAATTTTAGGTTTATTATTTTTTTTAATTATTACCTATTTTATATAAAATATATGTCATGGATTATAGTCTTTTAACTCTGTTTTTTAGTGGGGAAAAACCTAAAATTTTGTGCCAGAGTAGAAAAATAAAATACAATTAATTTTTTACATCTACTGTAGTCTATTATGTTTCTTGCTTAGTGATAAAAAAACCTAAGTCTTTCGGATGGTTAAGAAAAATATTGATTATTTTTAGATGTAATATACCATATGTCAATGTGAATACCATGGATATAAATAATATTGAGCTTGATTATTTAATTTTAACTGTTATGCATATGTATAAATTATGGGTCATTCATTTGTAGTCTCTTAACTTATATTCTTAGAGGTGAAGAAACCATAATTTTGGTGATGGAGAAGAAGAAAAACATAGAAATGTTTTTAATATATTATACGATAATACAATGTGATTATGGTGAATACAAATATCATTGAGCTTAACTATTTACTTTTAGTGATAACTCATGTATATATAAGTTATTTGTCATTTATTTATAGTCTTCTAACTCTGTGGCTTAGTGACGAAGAAACATGAAATTTGGTGATGAAGAAGAAACATATTGAATATATTTACATCTAATTTACCATAATTCAATGTGAAAATGGTAAATATCAATAAATTTTAGCTTGATTATTTATTTTAATTATAACCTATTTTATATAAAATATATGTCATGGATTATAGTCTTTTTAACTTTGTTTTTTAGTGTGGAAAAACCTAAAATTTTGTGCTGGAGTAGAAAAATAAAATACAACTAATTTTTTACATCTACTGTAGTCTATTATGTTTCTTGCTTAGTGATAAAAAAAACCTAAAACTTTCGGATGGTGAAGAAAAATATTGATGATTTTTAGATGTAATATACCATATGTCAATGTGAATACAATGAATATAAACAATATTGAGCTTGATTATTTAATTTTAACTGTTATGCATACGTATATGTTATGGGTCATTCATTTGTAGTCTCTTAACTTATATTCTTAGAGGTGAAGAAAACAAAATTTTGGTGATGGAGAAGAAGAAAAATATAGAAATGTTTTACATATATTATACCATAATACAATGTGATTATATTGAATACAAATAACATTAAGCTTAACTATTTACTTTTAGTGATAACTCATGTAGATATAAGTTATTTGTCATTCGTTTATAGTCTTTTAACTCTGTGGCTTAGTGACGAAGAAACATGAAATTTGTTGATGGAGATGAAACATATTGAATATATTTACATCTAATTTACCATAATTCAATGTGAAAATGGTAAATATCAATAAATTTTAGCTTGAGTATTTATTTTAATTATTACCGATTTTATATAAAATATATGTCATGGATTATAGTCTTTTAACTTTATTTTTTAGTGGGGAAAAACCTAAAATTTTGTGCCGGAATAGAAAAATAAAATACAACTAATTTTTTACATCTACTGTAGTCTATTATGTTTCTTGCTTAGTGATAAAAAAACCTAACTCTTTCGGATGGTTAAGAAAAATATTGATTATTTTTAGATGTAATATACCATATGTCAATGTGAATACCATGGATATAAATAATATTGAGCTTGATTATTTAATTTTAACTGTTATGCATATGTATAAATTATGGGTCATTCATTTGTAGCCTCTTAACTTATATTCTTAGAGGTGAAGAAACCATAATTTTGGTGATGGAGAAGAAGAAAAACATAGAAATGTTTTTAATATATTATACGATAATACAATGTGATTATGGTGAATACAAATATCATTGAGCTTAACTATTTACTTTTAGTGATAACTCATGTATATATAAGTTATTTGTCATTTATTTATAGTCTTCTAACTCTGTGGCTTAGTGACGAAGAAACATGAAATTTGGTGATGAAGAAGAAACATATTGAATATATTTACATCTAATTTACCATAATTCAATGTGAAAATGGTAAATATCAATAAATTTTAGCTTGAGTATTTATTTTAATTATTACCTATTTTATATAAAATATATGTCATGGATTATAGTCTTTTAACTTTATTTTTTAGTGGGGAAAAACCTAAAATTTTGTGCCGGAATAGAAAAATAAAATACAATTAATTTTTTACATCTACTGTAGTCTATTATGTTTCTTGCTTAGTGATAGAAAAACTAAAACTTTCGGATGGTGAAGAAAAATGTTGAATATTTTTAGATGTAATATACCATATGTCAATGTGAATACGATGAATATAAACAATGTTGAGCTTGATTATTTAATTTTAACTGTTATGCATATGTATAAATTATGGGTCATTCATTTGTAGTCTTTTAACTTATATTCTTAGAGGTGAAGAAACCAAAATTTTGGTGATGGAGAAGGAGAAAAATATAGAAATGTTTTACATATATTATACGATAATACAATGTGATTATGGTGAATACAAATATCATTGAGCTTAACTATTTACTTTTAGTGATAACTCATGTAGATATAAGTTATTTGTCATTCGTTTATAGTCTTTTAACTCTGTGGCTTAGTGACGAAGAAACATGAAATTTGGTAATGGAGAAGAAACATATTGAACAGATATACATCTAATTTACCATAATTCAATGTGAAAATGGTAAATATCAATAAATTTTAGGTTGATTATTTTTTTAATTATTACCTATTTTATATAAAATATATGTCATGGATTATAGTCTTTTAACTCTGTTTTTTAGTGGGGAAAAACCTAAAATTTTGTGCCAGAGTAGAAAAATAAAATACAATTAATTTTTTACATCTACTGTAGTCTATTATGTTTCTTGCTTAGTGATAAAAAAACCTAAATCTTTCGGATGGTTAAGAAAAATATTGATTATTTTTAGATGTAATATACCATATGTCAATGTGAATACAATGGATATAAATAATATTGAGCTTGATTATTTAATTTTAACTGTTATGCATATGTATAAATTATGGGTCATTCATTTGTAGTCTCTTAACTTATATTCTTAGAGGTGAAGAAACCATAATTTTGGTGATGGAGAAGAAGAAAAACATAGAAATGTTTTTAATATATTATACGATAATACAATGTGATTATGGTGAATACAAATATCATTGAGCTTAACTATTTACTTTTAGTGATAACTCATGTATATATAAGTTATTTGTCATTTATTTATAGTCTTCTAACTCTGTGGCTTAGTGACGAAGAAACATGAAATTTGGTGATGAAGAAGAAACATATTGAATATATTTACATCTAATTTACCATAATTCAATGTGAAAATGGTAAATATCAATAAATTTTAGCTTGATTATTTATTTTAATTATAACCTATTTTATATAAAATATATGTCATGGATTATAGTCTTTTTAACTTTGTTTTTTAGTGTGGAAAAACCTAAAATTTTGTGCTGGAGTAGAAAAATAAAATACAACTAATTTTTTACATCTACTGTAGTCTATTATGTTTCTTGCTTAGTGATAAAAAAAACCTAAAACTTTCGGATGGTGAAGAAAAATATTGATGATTTTTAGATGTAATATACCATATGTCAATGTGAATACATTGAATATAAACAATATTGAGCTTGATTATTTAATTTTAACTGTTATGCATACGTATATGTTATGGGTCATTCATTTGTAGTCTCTTAACTTATATTCTTAGAGGTGAAGAAAACAAAATTTTGGTGATGGAGAAGAAGAAAAATATAGAAATGTTTTACATATATTATACCATAATACAATGTGATTATATTGAATACAAATAACATTGAGCTTAACTATTTACTTTTAGTGATAACTCATGTAGATATAAGTTATTTGTCATTCGTTTATAGTCTTTTAACTCTGTGGCTTAGTGACGAAGAAACATGAAATTTGTTGATGGAGAAGAAACATATTGAATATATTTATATCTAATTTACCATAATTCAATGTGAAAATGGTAAATATCAATAAATTTTAGCTTGAGTATTTATTTTAATTATTACCGATTTTATATAAAATATATGTCATGGATTATAGTCTTTTAACTTTATTTTTTAGTGGGGAAAAACCTAAAATTTTGTGCCGGAATAGAAAAATAAAATACAATTAATTTTTTACATCTACTGTAGTCTATTATGTTTCTTGCTTAGTGATAAAAAAACCTAAATCTTTCGGATGGTTAAGAAAAATATTGATTATTTTTAGATGTAATATACCATATGTCAATGTGAATACAATGGATATAAATAATATTGAGCTTGATTATTTAATTTTAACTGTTATGCATATGTATAAATTATGGGTCATTCATTTTTAGTCTCTTAACTTATATTCTTAGAGGTGAAGAAACCATAATTTTGGTGATGGAGAAGAAGAAAAACATAGAAATGTTTTTAATATATTATACGATAATACAATGTGATTATGGTGAATACAAATATCATTGAGCTTAACTATTTACTTTTAGTGATAACTCATGTATATATAAGTTATTTGTCATTTATTTATAGTCTTCTAACTCTGTGGCTTAGTGACGAAGAAACATGAAATTTGGTGATGAAGAAGAAACATATTGAATATATTTACATCTAATTTACCATAATTCAATGTGAAAATGGTAAATATCAATAAATTTTAGCTTGATTATTTATTTTAATTATAACCTATTTTATATAAAATATATGTCATGGATTATAGTCTTTTTAACTTTGTTTTTTAGTGTGGAAAAACCTAAAATTTTGTGCTGGAGTAGAAAAATAAAATACAACTAATTTTTTACATCTACTGTAGTCTATTATGTTTCTTGCTTAGTGATAAAAAAAACCTAAAACTTTCGGATGGTGAAGAAAAATATTGATGATTTTTAGATGTAATATACCATATGTCAATGTGAATACAATGAATATAAACAATATTGAGCTTGATTATTTAATTTTAACTGTTATGCATACGTATATGTTATGGGTCATTCATTTGTAGTTTCTTAACTTATATTCATAGAGGTGAAGAAAACAAAATTTTGGTGATGGAGAAGAAGAAAAATATAGAAATGTTTTACATATATTATACCATAATACAATGTGATTATATTGAATACAAATAACATTGAGCTTAACTATTTACTTTTAGTGATAACTCATGTAGATATAAGTTATTTGTCATTCGTTTATAGTCTTTTAACTCTGTGGCTTAGTGACGAAGAAACATGAAATTTGTTGATGGAGAAGAAACATATTGAATATATTTACATCTAATTTACCATAATTCAATGTGAAAATGGTAAATATCAATAAATTTTAGCTTGAGTATTTATTTTAATTATTACCTATTTTATATAAAATATATGTCATGGATTATAGTCTTTTAACTTTATTTTTTAGTGGGGAAAAACCTAAAATTTTGTGCCGGAATAGAAAAATAAAATACAATTAATTTTTTACATCTACTGTAGTCTATTATGTTTGTTGCTTAGTGATAGAAAAACTAAAACTTTTGGATGGTGAAGAAAAATGTTGAATATTTTTAGATGTAATATACCATATGTCAATTTGAATACGATGAATATAAACAATGTTGAGCTTGATTATTTAATTTTAACTGTTATGCATATGTATAAATTATGGGTCATTCATTTGTAGTCTCTTAACTTATATTCTTAGAGGTGAAGAAACCATAATTTTGGTGATGGAGAAGAAGAAAAACATAGAAATGTTTTTAATATATTATACGATAATACAATGTGATTATGGTGAATACAAATATCATTGAGCTTAACTATTTACTTTTAGTGATAACTCATGTATATATAAGTTATTTGTCATTTATTTATAGTCTTCTAACTCTGTGGCTTAGTGACGAAGAAACATGAAATTTGGTGATGAAGAAGAAACATATTGAATATATTTACATCTAATTTACCATAATTCAATGTGAAAATGGTAAATATCAATAAATTTTAGCTTGATTATTTATTTTAATTATAACCTATTTTATATAAAATATATGTCATGGATTATAGTCTTTTTAACTTTGTTTTTTAGTGTGGAAAAACCTAAAATTTTGTGCTGGAGTAGAAAAATAAAATACAACTAATTTTTTACATCTACTGTAGTCTATTATGTTTCTTGCTTAGTGATAAAAAAATCCTAAAACTTTCGGATGGTGAAGAAAAATATTGATGATTTTTAGATGTAATATACCATATGTCAATGTGAATACAATGAATATAAACAATATTGAGCTTGATTATTTAATTTTAACTGTTATGCATACGTATATGTTATGGGTCATTCATTTGTAGTTTCTTAACTTATATTCTTAGAGGTGAAGAAAACAAAATTTTGGTGATGGAGAAGAAGAAAAATATAGAAATGTTTTACATATATTATACCATAATACAATGTGATTATGGTGAATACAAATAACATTGAGCTTAACTATTTACTTTTAGTGATAACTCATGTAGATATAAGTTATTTGTCATTCGTTTATAGGCTTTTAACTCTGGGGCTTAGTGAGGAAGAAACATGAAATTTGTTGATGGAGAAGAAACATATTGAATATATTTACATCTAATTTACCATAATTCAATGTGAAAATGGTAAATATCAATAAATTTTAGCTTGAGTATTTATTTTAATTATTACCTATTTTATATAAAATATATGTCATGGATTATAGTCTTTTAACTTTATTTTTTAGTGGGGAAAAACCTAAAATTTTGTGCCGGAATAGAAAAATAAAATACAATTAATTTTTTACATCTACTGTAGTCTATTATGTTTGTTGCTTAGTGATAGAAAAACTAAAACTTTTGGATGGTGAAGAAAAATGTTGAATATTTTTAGATGTAATATACCATATGTCAATGTGAATACGATGAATATAAACAATGTTGAGCTTGATTATTTAATTTTAACTGTTATGCATATGTATAAATTATGGGTCATTCATTTGTAGTCTTTTAACTTATATTCTTAGAGGTGAAGAAACCAAAATTTAGGTGATGCAGAAGGAGAAAAATATAGAAATGTTTTACATATATTATACCATAATACAATGTGATTATGGTAAATACAAATAACATTGAGCTTAACTATTTACTTTTAGTGATAACTCATGTAGATATAAGTTATTTGTCATTCGTTTATAGTCTTTTAACTCTGTGGCTTAGTGACGAAGATACATGAAATTTGGTAATGGAGAAGAAACATATTGAACATATATACATCTAATTTACCATAATTCAATGTGAAAATGGTAAATATCAATAAATTTTAGGTTGATTATTTTTTTTAATTATTACCTATTTTATATAAAATATCTGTCATGGATTATAGTCTTTTAACTCTGTTTTTTAGTGGGGAAAAACCTAAAATTTTGTGCCAGAGTAGAAAAATAAAATACAATTAATTTTTTACATCTACTGTAGTCTATTATGTTTCTTGCTTAGTGATAAAAAAACCTAAATCTTTCGGATGGTTAAGAAAAATATTGATTATTTTTAGATGTAATATACCATATGTCAATGTGAATACAATGGATATAAATAATATTGAGCTTGATTATTTAATTTTAACTGTTATGCATATGTATAAATTATGGGTCATTCATTTGTAGTCTCTTAACTTATATTCTTAGAGGTGAAGAAACCATAATTTTGGTGATGGAGAAGATGAAAAACATAGAAATGTTTTTAATATATTATACGATAATACAATGTGATTATGGTGAATACAAATATCATTGAGCTTAACTATTTACTTTTAGTGATAACTCATGTATATATAAGTTATTTGTCATTTATTTATAGTCTTCTAACTCTGTGGCTTAGTGACGAAGAAACATGAAATTTGGTGATGAAGAAGAAACATATTGAATATATTTACATCTAATTTACCATAATTCAATGTGAAAATGGTAAATATCAATAAATTTTAGCTTGATTATTTATTTTAATTATAACCTATTTTATATAAAATATATGTCATGGATTATAGTCTTTTTAACTTTGTTTTTTAGTGTGGAAAAACCTAAAATTTTGTGCTGGAGTAGAAAAATAAAATACAACTAATTTTTTACATCTACTGTAGTCTATTATGTTTCTTGCTTAGTGATAAAAAAAACCTAAAACTTTCGGATGGTGAAGAAAAATATTGATGATTTTTAGATGTAATATACCATATGTCAATGTGAATACATTGAATATAAACAATATTGAGCTTGATTATTTAATTTTAACTGTTATGCATACGTATATGTTATGGGTCATTCATTTGTAGTCTCTTAACTTATATTCTTAGAGGTGAAGAAAACAAAATTTTGGTGATGGAGAAGAAGAAAAATATAGAAATGTTTTACATATATTATACCATAATACAATGTGATTATATTGAATACAAATAACATTGAGCTTAACTATTTACTTTTAGTGATAACTCATGTAGATATAAGTTATTTGTCATTTATTTATAGTCTTCTAACTCTGTGGCTTAGTGACGAAGAAACATGAAATTTGGTGATGAAGAAGAAACATATTGAATATATTTACATCTAATTTACCATAATTCAATGTGAAAATGGTAAATATCAATAAATTTTAGCTTGATTATTTATTTTAATTATAACCTATTTTATATAAAATATATGTCATGGATTATAGTCTTTTTAACTTTGTTTTTTAGTGTGGAAAAACCTAAAATTTTGTGCTGGAGTAGAAAAATAAAATACAACTAATTTTTTACATCTACTGTAGTCTATTATGTTTCTTGCTTAGTGATAAAAAAAACCTAAAACTTTCGGATGGTGAAGAAAAATATTGATGATTTTTAGATGTAATATACCATATGTCAATGTGAATACATTGAATATAAACAATATTGAGCTTGATTATTTAATTTTAACTGTTATGCATACGTATATGTTATGGGTCATTCATTTGTAGTCTCTTAACTTATATTCTTAGAGGTGAAGAAAACAAAATTTTGGTGATGGAGAAGAAGAAAAATATAGAAATGTTTTACATATATTATACCATAATACAATGTGATTATATTGAATACAAATAACATTGAGCTTAACATTTTACTTTTAGTGATAACTCATGTAGATATAAGTTATTTGTCATTCGTTTATAGTCTTTTAACTCTGAGTCTTAGTGACGAAGAAACATGAAATTTGTTGATGGAGAAGAAACATATTGAATATATTTACATCTAATTTACCATAATTCAATGTGAAAATGGTAAATATCAATAAATTTTAGCTTGAGTATTTATGTTAATTATTACCGATTTTATATAAAATATATGTCATGGATTATAGTCTTTTAACTTTATTTTTTAGTGGGGAAAAACCTAAAATTTTGTGCCGGAATAGAAAAATAAAATACAATTAATTTTTTACATCTATTGTAGTCTATTATGTTTCTTGCTTAGTGATAAAAAAACCTAAATCTTTCGGATGGTTAAGAAAAATATTGATTATTTTTAGATGTAATATACCATATGTCAATGTGAATACAATGGATATAAATAATATTGAGCTTGATTATTTAATTTTAACTGTTATGCATATGTATAAATTATGGGTCATTCATTTGTAGTCTCTTAACTTATATTCTTAGAGGTGAAGAAACCATAATTTTGGTGATGGAGAAGATGAAAAACATAGAAATGTTTTTAATATATTATACGATAATACAATGTGATTATGGTGAATACAAATATCATTGAGCTTAACTATTTACTTTTAGTGATAACTCATGTATATATAAGTTATTTGTCATTTATTTATAGTCTTCTAACTCTGTGGCTTAGTGACGAAGAAACATGAAATTTGGTGATGAAGAAGAAACATATTGAATATATTTACATCTAATTTACCATAATTCAATGTGAAAATGGTAAATATCAATAAATTTTAGCTTGATTATTTATTTTAATTATAACCTATTTTATATAAAATATATGTCATGGATTATAGTCTTTTTAACTTTGTTTTTTAGTGTGGAAAAACCTAAAATTTTGTGCTGGAGTAGAAAAATAAAATACAACTAATTTTTTACATCTACTGTAGTCTATTATGTTTCTTGCTTAGTGATAAAAAAAACCTAAAACTTTCGGATGGTGAAGAAAAATATTGATGATTTTTAGATGTAATATACCATATGTCAATGTGAATACATTGAATATAAACAATATTGAGCTTGATTATTTAATTTTAACTGTTATGCATACGTATATGTTATGGGTCATTCATTTGTAGTCTCTTAACTTATATTCTTAGAGGTGAAGAAAACAAAATTTTGGTGATGGAGAAGAAGAAAAATATAGAAATGTTTTACATATATTATACCATAATACAATGTGATTATATTGAATACAAATAACATTGAGCTTAACTATTTACTTTTAGTGATAACTCATGTAGATATAAGTTATTTGTCATTCGTTTATAGTCTTTTAACTCTGAGTCTTAGTGACGAAGAAACATGAAATTTGTTGATGGAGAAGAAACATATTGAATATATTTACATCTAATTTACCATAATTCAATGTGAAAATGGTAAATATCAATAAATTTTAGCTTGAGTATTTATGTTAATTATTACCGATTTTATATAAAATATATGTCATGGATTATAGTCTTTTAACTTTATTTTTTAGTGGGGAAAAACCTAAAATTTTGTGCCGGAATAGAAAAATAAAATACAATTAATTTTTTACATCTACTGTAGTCTATTATGTTTCTTGCTTAGTGATAAAAAAACCTAAATCTTTCGGATGGTTAAGAAAAATATTGATTATTTTTAGATGTAATATACCATATGTCAATGTGAATACAATGGATATAAATAATATTGAGCTTGATTATTTAATTTTAACTGTTATGCATATGTATAAATTATGGGTCATTCATTTGTAGTCTCTTAACTTATATTCTTAGAGGTGAAGAAACCATAATTTTGGTGATGGAGAAGAAGAAAAACATAGAAATGTTTTTAATATATTATACGATAATACAATGTGATTATGGTGAATACAAATATCATTGAGCTTAACTATTTACTTTTAGTGATAACTCATGTATATATAAGTTATTTGTCATTTATTTATAGTCTTCTAACTCTGTGGCTTAGTGACGAAGAAACATGAAATTTGGTGATGAAGAAGAAACATATTGAATATATTTACATCTAATTTACCATAATTCAATGTGAAAATGGTAAATATCAATAAATTTTAGCTTGATTATTTATTTTAATTATAACCTATTTTATATAAAATATATGTCATGGATTATAGTCTTTTTAACTTTGTTTTTTAGTGTGGAAAAACCTAAAATTTTGTGCTGGAGTAGAAAAATAAAATACAACTAATTTTTTACATCTACTGTAGTCTATTATGTTTCTTGCTTAGTGATAAAAAAATCCTAAAACTTTCGGATGGTGAAGAAAAATATTGATGATTTTTAGATGTAATATACCATATGTCAATGTGAATACAATGAATATAAACAATATTGAGCTTGATTATTTAATTTTAACTGTTATGCATACGTATATGTTATGGGTCATTCATTTGTAGTTTCTTAACTTATATTCATAGAGGTGAAGAAAACAAAATTTTGGTGATGGAGAAGAAGAAAAATATAGAAATGTTTTACATATATTATACCATAATACAATGTGATTATATTGAATACAAATAACATTGAGCTTAACTATTTACTTTTAGTGATAACTCATGTAGATATAAGTTATTTGTCATTCGTTTATAGTCTTTTAACTCTGTGGCTTAGTGACGAAGAAACATGAAATTTGTTGATGGAGAAGAAACATATTGAATATATTTACATCTAATTTACCATAATTCAATGTGAAAATGGTAAATATCAATAAATTTTATCTTGAGTATTTATTTTAATTATTACCTATTTTATATAAAATATATGTCATGGATTATAGTCTTTTAACTTTATTTTTTAGTGGGGAAAAAACTAAAATTTTGTGCCGGAATAGAAAAATAAAATACAATTAATTTTTTACATCTACTGTAGTCTATTATGTTTGTTGCTTAGTGATAGAAAAACTAAAACTTTTGGATGGTGAAGAAAAATGTTGAATATTTTTAGATGTAATATACCATATGTCAATGTGAATACGATGAATATAAACAATGTTGAGCTTGATTATTTAATTTTAACTGTTATGCATATGTATAAATTATGGGTCATTCATTTGTAGTCTCTTAACTTATATTCTTAGAGGTGAAGAAACCATAATTTTGGTGATGGAGAAGAAGAAAAACATAGAAATGTTTTTAATATATTATACGATAATACAATGTGATTATGGTGAATACAAATATCATTGAGCTTAACTATTTACTTTTAGTGATAACTCATGTATATATAAGTTATTTGTCATTTATTTATAGTCTTCTAACTCTGTGGCTTAGTGACGAAGAAACATGAAATTTGGTGATGAAGAAGAAACATATTGAATATATTTACATCTAATTTACCATAATTCAATGTGAAAATGGTAAATATCAATAAATTTTAGCTTGATTATTTATTTTAATTATAACCTATTTTATATAAAATATATGTCATGGATTATAGTCTTTTTAACTTTGTTTTTTAGTGTGGAAAAACCTAAAATTTTGTGCTGGAGTAGAAAAATAAAATACAACTAATTTTTTACATCTACTGTAGTCTATTATGTTTCTTGCTTAGTGATAAAAAAATCCTAAAACTTTCGGATGGTGAAGAAAAATATTGATGATTTTTAGATGTAATATACCATATGTCAATGTGAATACAATGAATATAAACAATATTGAGCTTGATTATTTAATTTTAACTGTTATGCATACGTATATGTTATGGGTCATTCATTTGTAGTTTCTTAACTTATATTCTTAGAGGTGAAGAAAACAAAATTTTGGTGATGGAGAAGAAGAAAAATATAGAAATGTTTTACATATATTATACCATAATACAATGTGATTATGGTGAATACAAATAACATTGAGCTTAACTATTTACTTTTAGTGATAACTCATGTAGATATAAGTTATTTGTCATTCGTTTATAGGCTTTTAACTCTGGGGCTTAGTGAGGAAGAAACATGAAATTTGTTGATGGAGAAGAAACATATTGAATATATTTACATCTAATTTACCATAATTCAATGTGAAAATGGTAAATATCAATAAATTTTAGCTTGAGTATTTATTTTAATTATTACCTATTTTATATAAAATATATGTCATGGATTATAGTCTTTTAACTTTATTTTTTAGTGGGGAAAAACCTAAAATTTTGTGCCGGAATAGAAAAATAAATACAATTAATTTTTTACATCTACTGTAGTCTATTATGTTTGTTGCTTAGTGATAGAAAAACTAAAACTTTTGGATGGTGAAGAAAAATGTTGAATATTTTTAGATGTAATATACCATATGTCAATGTGAATACGATGAATATAAACAATGTTGAGCTTGATTATTTAATTTTAACTGTTATGCATATGTATAAATTATGGGTCATTCATTTGTAGTCTTTTAACTTATATTCTTAGAGGTGAAGAAACCAAAATTTAGGTGATGCAGAAGGAGAAAAATATAGAAATGTTTTACATATATTATACCATAATACAATGTGATTATGGTAAATACAAATAACATTGAGCTTAACTATTTACTTTTAGTGATAACTCATGTAGATATAAGTTATTTGTCATTCGTTTATAGTCTTTTAACTCTGTGGCTTAGTGACGAAGATACAGGAAATTTGGTAATGGAGAAGAAAAATATTGAACATATATACATCTAATTTACCATAATTCAATGTGAAAATGGTAAATATCAATAAATTTTAGGTTGATTATTTTTTTTAATTATTACCTATTTTATATAAAATATATGTCATGGATTATAGTCTTTTAACTCTGTTTTTTAGTGGGGAAAAACCTAAAATTTTGTGCCAGAGTAGAAAAATAAAATACAATTAATTTTTTACATCTACTGTAGTCTATTATGTTTCTTGCTTAGTGATAAAAAAACCTAAATCTTTCGGATGGTTAAGAAAAATATTGATTATTTTTAGATGTAATATACCATATGTCAATGTGAATACAATGGATATAAATAATATTGAGCTTGATTATTTAATTTTAACTGTTATGCATATGTATAAATTATGGGTCATTCATTTGTAGTCTCTTAACTTATATTCTTAGAGGTGAAGAAACCATAATTTTGGTGATGGAGAAGATGAAAAACATAGAAATGTTTTTAATATATTATACGATAATACAATGTGATTATGGTGAATACAAATATCATTGAGCTTAACTATTTACTTTTAGTGATAACTCATGTATATATAAGTTATTTGTCATTTATTTATAGTCTTCTAACTCTGTGGCTTAGTGACGAAGAAACATGAAATTTGGTGATGAAGAAGAAACATATTGAATATATTTACATCTAATTTACCATAATTCAATGTGAAAATGGTAAATATCAATAAATTTTAGCTTGATTATTTATTTTAATTATAACCTATTTTATATAAAATATATGTCATGGATTATAGTCTTTTTAACTTTGTTTTTTAGTGTGGAAAAACCTAAAATTTTGTGCTGGAGTAGAAAAATAAAATACAACTAATTTTTTACATCTACTGTAGTCTATTATGTTTCTTGCTTAGTGATAAAAAAATCCTAAAACTTTCGGATGGTGAAGAAAAATATTGATGATTTTTAGATGTAATATACCATATGTCAATGTGAATACAATGAATATAAACAATATTGAGCTTGATTATTTAATTTTAACTGTTATGCATACGTATATGTTATGGGTCATTCATTTGTAGTTTCTTAACTTATATTCTTAGAGGTGAAGAAAACAAAATTTTGGTGATGGAGAAGAAGAAAAATATAGAAATGTTTTACATATATTATACCATAATACAATGTGATTATGGTGAATACAAATAACATTGAGCTTAACTATTTACTTTTAGTGATAACTCATGTAGATATAAGTTATTTGTCATTCGTTTATAGGCTTTTAACTCTGGGGCTTAGTGAGGAAGAAACATGAAATTTGTTGATGGAGAAGAAACATATTGAATATATTTACATCTAATTTACCATAATTCAATGTGAAAATGGTAAATATCAATAAATTTTAGCTTGAGTATTTATTTTAATTATTACCTATTTTATATAAAATATATGTCATGGATTATAGTCTTTTAACTTTATTTTTTAGTGGGGAAAAACCTAAAATTTTGTGCCGGAATAGAAAAATAAATACAATTAATTTTTTACATCTACTGTAGTCTCTTATGTTTGTTGCTTAGTGATAGAAAAACTAAAACTTTTGGATGGTGAAGAAAAATGTTGAATATTTTTAGATGTAATATACCATATGTCAATGTGAATACGATGAATATAAACAATGTTGAGCTTGATTATTTAATTTTAACTGTTATGCATATGTATAAATTATGGGTCATTCATTTGTAGTCTTTTAACTTATATTCTTAGAGGTGAAGAAACCAAAATTTAGGTGATGCAGAAGGAGAAAAATATAGAAATGTTTTACATATATTATACCATAATACAATGTGATTATGGTAAATACAAATAACATTGAGCTTAACTATTTACTTTTAGTGATAACTCATGTAGATATAAGTTATTTGTCATTCGTTTATAGTCTTTTAACTCTGTGGCTTAGTGACGAAGATACAGGAAATTTGGTAATGGAGAAGAAAAATATTGAACATATATACATCTAATTTACCATAATTCAATGTGAAAATGGTAAATATCAATAAATTTTAGGTTGATTATTTTTTTTAATTATTACCTATTTTATATAAAATATATGTCATGGATTATAGTCTTTTAACTCTGTTTTTTAGTGGGGAAAAACCTAAAATTTTGTGCCAGAGTAGAAAAATAAAATACAATTAATTTTTTACATCTACTGTAGTCTATTATGTTTCTTGCTTAGTGATAAAAAAACCTAAATCTTTCGGATGGTTAAGAAAAATATTGATTATTTTTAGATGTAATATACCATATGTCAATGTGAATACAATGGATATAAATAATATTGAGCTTGATTATTTAATTTTAACTGTTATGCATATGTATAAATTATGGGTCATTCATTTGTAGTCTCTTAACTTATATTCTTAGAGGTGAAGAAACCATAATTTTGGTGATGGAGAAGATGAAAAACATAGAAATGTTTTTAATATATTATACGATAATACAATGTGATTATGGTGAATACAAATATCATTGAGCTTAACTATTTACTTTTAGTGATAACTCATGTATATATAAGTTATTTGTCATTTATTTATAGTCTTCTAACTCTGTGGCTTAGTGACGAAGAAACATGAAATTTGGTGATGAAGAAGAAACATATTGAATATATTTACATCTAATTTACAATAATTCAATGTGAAAATGATAAATATCAATAAATTTTAGCTTGATTATTTATTTTAATTATAACCTATTTTATATAAAATATATGTCATGGATTATAGTCTTTTTAACTTTGTTTTTTAGTGTGGAAAAACCTAAAATTTTGTGCTGGAGTAGAAAAATAAAATACAACTAATTTTTTACATCTACTGTAGTCTATTATGTTTCTTGCTTAGTGATAAAAAAAACCTAAAACTTTCGGATGGTGAAGAAAAATATTGATGATTTTTAGATGTAATATACCATATGTCAATGTGAATACATTGAATATAAACAATATTGAGCTTGATCATTTAATTTTAACTGTTATGCATACGTATATGTTATGGGTCATTCATTTGTAGTCTCTTAACTTATATTCTTAGAGGTGAAGAAAACAAAATTTTGGTGATGGAGAAGAAGAAAAATATAGAAATGTTTTACATATATTATACCATAATACAATGTGATTATATTGAATACAAATAACATTGAGCTTAACTATTTACTTTTAGTGATAACTCATGTAGATATAAGTTATTTGTCATTCGTTTATAGTCTTTTAACTCTGTGGCTTAGTGACGAAGAAACATGAAATTTGTTGATGGAGAAGAAACATATTGAATATATTTACATCTAATTTACCATAATTCAATGTGAAAATGGTAAATATCAATAAATTTTAGCTTGAGTATTTATTTTAATTATTACCGATTTTATATAAAATATATGTCATGGATTATAGTCTTTTAACTCTGTTTTTTAGTGGGGAAAAACCTAAAATTTTGTGCCGGAATAGAAAAATAAAATACAATTAATTTTTTACATCTACTGTAGTCTATTATGTTTCTTGCTTAGTGATAAAAAAACCTAAATCTTTCGGATGGTTAAGAAAAATATTGATTATTTTTAGATGTAATATACCATATGTCAATGTGAATAC